>BMAV01026529.1:10374-59450 GCA_019973955.1 Trichonephila inaurata madagascariensis | reverse complement strand
AGACACGAATTCTAAAAAGAATTTTTTGAAAAAAAAAAGTATTCGAAGCAAGTAAAAAGGAAATAAAAAATGGCGGGAAAACTTGGAAATGAGGAATTGTAAAAACTAAATCGAAAAATTTATTCCGCGAAAAAAGAACAAAACAACTAAAGTATTCGAATGAAAAGACCAAAAGTTCATTGAAATAAACTTCGTATCAATTCTCGCCCTGTATCTGCGGTTTTTAAACACTGCGTGTAATTATTAAGAGCAATGATTTTTGCTTTCTTTTTTAATTTTTTACTCCGATCCCAATGAATGGGTAATTAAGTTTTGATGTTTCCGTTGTGTGTGAATTGAAAAATGAATAATTCCTTTCCAAAGATAAAACTATTCGGAAAATTGGTTTTCTTTGGTTTTAGTTTTATTAAGTTATTTTTTTTAATATTATGTTTCCAGGGAATTATAAATGTATCGATGTCTGAGAGTTTCGAATTCCTTTGGATTAAGAACAAACGATAGAATTAATTAAAATTCATGTTTTTAAGATGGAAATGGTTTTAGTTATTCGAAATTTTTCGCTTGGTCAAGCGAGGACATCAAATATTCTTTAAGAATGATACTTGCTAGAAAATCTGGATCAAATATTTGAGTTTATCAGATAATTTTAAATTTGTATTCATCAGATTTATATCTCCCTTACTTAATATATTTATGTAAATTTATCCATTTATGGTGTTTCTAAGATTTATCTATTGAAGCAACGACATTTTTTTCTTCAAAATTGAATTCGTTTGATGGAAACACATCTTATGCATAATTCTTTAGAGAAATATTTTTCCGATAATTATTCACACAACACTTTTTCTTAAGACTCTTAGTTATAATAACAAAATATAATCTAGTATTGAATTTTTTATAGTAAGATTACTTTTTTATTACTTTGCTGAGATCTGGCAATGCAATTAATATAACAAAAAAATTGCATTTTACCCAATATTCACAGCTAAATCCTAAGACGGTATTTTTTATGTTAAAAGTATTGATTTGAAAATCCGAAGTAAAATAATTTAATTTTAAGATGTTAATTAATGCTTAAGTACATACTACATATATATCTAGAAGAATGAAATACATTTATTAGGTAAAAAAATATATATGAATGTTTTTATTTTATTATATAATTATTCTTATCTGTATTATCTTCTTATAATGTTTCGCAAAGCAAATTTTTTTTTTTTTTTTTTTTGTTTATGAAAAAATTTTTTTTTTTTAAAACATTTCATTTTCTTAATGTTTATTTAAACAGGGAAAATTATGCATAAAATACTCATAAAGGATTTTGAAACATGTCATAAAAGTAAAGACTAGCAGTGGATTTATGAATAAAATACCTATTATTCTATTGTTTTTTTTTTCTTTTATGAAATAACTATTATTTCAAGATTTAAACTGATTTTTCGATTCTAATTTCTTAATTTTTATAGCATAGAAATGTCTCTAGTATAAATTACAGTTCCAATATAGAAATATAGTTCATGACTATTATTATGTATTAATAGTATAAGGGACATTCTAGATGTAAGTTCCTTCATTTTTTTGGAAGAGAAGATGGTACATCGGGTGAAAAAAGAAACCACATTCCCGTTGCTGGTTCAAAGGCGGAAGGATCGCCTGTGTTGGAGGAATAACGCATGCGCAAAATGTCGAAGAATGGAGAACAATAGCAGACCGGTGTGCCCGATGTTCATTCCGATATGAATAGCCGCTTGGGAGTAATGAGTCCGTCATTCATGAACATTTACAGACCGCATATCGTGAAAAGATCATGTCTTATCAAATGGCTGGTCGCTAGTTTTACACACTCAGTGAAAGAATACAGTCTGGATAAGATAAAGATCGAAGTGGACCTCTACTCAAACAAATTAAAATCAATATTGCTCCTTCAGACATTCGGCTGTTCTTGCTTTGAAAATTGCATTCTCGGGATTTAACTTCCAAAACAATGCTGAGGTGGAGCAGGCTTTGCAACAATTCCTTGCATTGAGTTTTATCCGAGTGGTTTCTTCAAACTGTTTGCAAGCTATGACAAAGGTTTCAATGTAGGTGACGACCATGTCAAAAAATAGTGTAAGATGTGTAGTTTAAGATGTCACAATGTCATTTTTGTCCTTCGTATACTAGGTGAGTACAAATGATGGACCCGAGTTTAACAAATCATATTATTGAAACTACTGCACATATTACAATAAGCGAATTATGAATGTGAAGAGAAATATACCAAGTTTTTTTTCTGTTACTAATGTTCGATGTGGGACCCTCCTGTTACACGGCATAGCTCCAATCCAATTCGTTCCATACTTTTTGTAGTGTCACTGTGTCAGTGGTTTACAATGATTCACAAATTCTTTCTTGCCTTCCTCTGTTATTCGTTGTGTGAATTGAAAATGATACGGCTTGAAATTTAGTTTTTTTCGTAAAATTTGCCATACCGATTTCTGGGACATCTCAAGTTTACAAACGGTATCTCTCGTAGACTTCTGTGGATTTCGAGCAAAACTCTGCCTCTTCCTCTTCTCTGCTTCTTCTGAGACTTTTGGCTGGCTGCTGTTTTTTCCCCCCGTAAACTAAATGTTTTCTTAAATTTATGATACCATCGCAGAATGCTTTTGTTGGTCGGCGCTTCTTTTCCATAGCGATTTCTAAATGCATGTTGTACTTAAATAACTGAAAAAAAAACTCACAAATACTCTAATATGCAAGAACTCTTCTCTGACATTGTTACCATGTTTGGATTTTAATCATCGTGATGTTGAATGTTCTGTTGGTCATTGGTGGAAAAAAACCCGGTATATTTCTCTCTCTTTACATTTATATATCACTTACTGTAATATATGCAATAGTTTCGAAAACAGGATTTTTTAAACTCTGGTCGATCATTTGTGCTCACCCTGTATTTGTGTGCATATGTAATAAACCATCTCACGAAGTTTCCTTCTCAGAAATAGTTTCAGATTGTTCCTTGAAATTTCAGTTAAACTCATTATAACTGTCATCTTCTTGTAGATCAAACGCAATGCGTTAATGAATTAAAGCGCATAATGCAAGGAAATGCGTCAGATATACATGGCTTTTATACGGTCAGAATGAAATAACATTTATTCTATGGGAAAGATAATACTTATTTGCCTAGATATCGAGGGGTTCAGTTTGTTTTTAAATTACATCAATTTCTGAGCCAATAAGACCAGTTTTCAATTGAAATGCGATCCAGTTCGTTTGTTACAATGATAGGCATTATCAATTGATAGGAAAAATCGGTATCAGAGAGCTGCGGGTTTTGTTTAATGCATTTATATTTATAAAGTTTTTGATTATTTAGCATGGAATAGTGTGGTTGATCTCCCTGTCATTCATTTAGTACAACGCCTCGTCATCTAATTAGTGACGCGCATGAATGGATTAACGAGATTCCCACTGTCCCTATAAGGGGTCTCAGGGGTGTTAAATTTTTCTAGAGGTCTGAAAATATAAACAATTTTCAAACAGGTATAAATCTTTTAAATTTAAATTAAATGATTCAAATCTCTTCAACGTTATACATAAATGAATGGGGCTTCAGAAAAGTATAAAATGTTCAAAATATAATAATAATTTTAAAAATTATAAGCATATGAAAATTATATAATAAATATCAAGTATTTTTTGCATTGCGCACGCTATTTCCTTAAATAGTTGCCTCTGATGTATAAAACTTTACAGAATTATAAAATGCATCATACTCTTTAAACCCTACCTAAATTTAGTACTATAAATCTTTTGTATTTCAAAATATTTGTAAAATATTGCAATTTTTTAAATATTTTTCAAAAATGCATTTTTTTTATTTATTAAAATATGTAAGTTGTTATTCTATTTATATAAAAATAGCTACAATGTTATAAGAATACATTCATGTTTATAAATCAACTTACAGTTAGTAATTAAAGCTACTATTTTAGAAAATAGAATGCGCGACGTAAAACTTAATAAATATGTCTTATAGAAAAGTTTCTTATCTTCATATGCTTATAATTTTTATAAAATTATGATTATATTTTAAACATTTTATACTTTTCCGAAGCCAAATTCCTTTATAAATAATGTGTAAAAGATTCGAATAGTTTAATTTAAATTTAAAAGAATTATATCTGTTTGAAAATTGTTTATATTTTCAGGCCTCTAGAGAAATTTAACACCCCTGAGACCCCTAAAAAATAATTTATTGATTATTAATTGTTGTTTGCGGTGTTTTGAATCATATCGACTACTCCTAATTCCATATTGGTTTTGTGACACAATTTTACGAATACAGAACTCTTGGTGTTAGTTAAGACTATAAGGGTTAAGTTAAGAGGGAAGCATTACATATTTCCCATGCATAATCGTATTTGTTAATTTTGACATTAAAGAGCTTAGATTTAATGGTCACCCTTTGAGCTAATCTGTACACAATAAAACATGAATCAAAAGTCAATTAAAACGGAAAAAATTTCAAATCGTAGTATTTTAAATATGTTTCAAAAGATTATTTCTATGATTTTATTTAAAAATAATAATAATACTAAGAAAAAGACAGTAGGGGTTCTCTTGATAGGCATGACCGCAAAGCTGAAAAGCCTCGTCAACAGCCAGGCGAAGCCAGCGGAAGTATACCCCTAGGAAGTCATGTTCGCTGTGGTTAGTCGAAAGCAGACAATGACCTCAGTTCTCTCCAGCCCCATAGTGGCCAGGGTTTCTCATGCTTTCCAAGTCTCTTGCTTTTTGGGATCGTAGTAGTACATTTGTTAACTGTATGTGGATATCATGTTCTTTGTTCTTCTAAGAGTCAAAAGAAGGATTGGGATGACTCAGCTCCCTGCTTGGCTTTTTGGTCGACTTCTCTTTACCGGGGATTCCCACATGACTTGAGACCCACTGTAAGGTCACAGTCCAGTCATCTGACACGAGCTCCGCAGTTTTAGTACAATATTTAATTGAGTGTAAAAATAATAGAAAATATTCATTGTCACTCAGTAGCCTTAAAAATAAAACTTTTTATTATTTTTTTTTTATTTTGTGTTTGTAATTGTTACAACTGAAGCTACGGGTCTAATTATTTCAGGAGTCAAAGTCTTACGTAAATGTGACAGACAAGGTTACACCTAACCGCTGCAACCGAGTGGTTATGGTCATAAACTCGTGGCCGGAATATCCTGGTACCCCTGAAGACCTGCCGTGTAGAGAGGGATATGCAGGTTAAATCCGTCGAGGCTCATTGTCTTCCCGCTGGTTTGGTAGTTAGGAGATGGAGGTGCTAGCTCAGGAGTCAACCTTGTCACTTGTCCAAGTTTCAAAATTACAAGGTCCGTCGCCAATATCCCTCGTGCTGCTTTAAAGTGCGACAGAAATGAAACACTCCCTCATTTACGCAGGTGTATTAAAATTACAAAGTGCTAAATATTATTTGAAAAACATTGGGAAATTTCAGTTCTACTTGCACATGAATGATTATAAATATCATAGTACATAGTTTAATAAGTTTCCTTCTCTCAGAAAACAGGATGCAACAATTTACCAAAGTAATTAAACTCTTAAATGTAGAAAATGAAACATTTCATTTGTATACATTTTACAAACTACATGCTAATATCATTCAAACTCATTACCATTGCCATCCAAAATGCTAAAAACAAACTTTCAAATTAATACAAAATAAAACACAAATGAGATTTTAAAATCACTACTAATTCCTCTGAGCTGATAAAGAATATTTTTTTTTCTTTTGTAGAGGGAGGGGGAGAAAAGCATTAATTACACCTTTCATTTTTCTCATCCCCTTTATGGGCAACAAATCCCTTAAGACTGCTATCATCCATGAGTGAACTTCATTACTTTTATGAGAGGGTAATTTTTAGGTAGGCATTAAGCGAATTAAATTGAGCTCTTCTTTACGAGCTTACATTAAGTGAGATAGTGACAGCTTTTGTAATTAATTAAAATGTTTCTTCTCCTTCATGAACAGATAGAAGAACGGATTGCCCACATTGGATCGTCTATCATTACGAGCGTTGTGGGGAAATTGTGTGTATTAATTTATTGTGTTGGAAGGAAAAAACAGGAAATGTTTGAGGAACATAATCATTGCAATTTATCAAATTGGGATGGAGGCTTTAGTTAAAAAATGTAATAAAATTTTAAAAGTTATGTATTTTAGTTGAGAGTATTTATACTTAAATATGATTAAAATTCTTTTATTTTATAGTGTCCATTAATCGCATTCTGGAAAATTAAATTCATTTGCTGTTGTGAACTGGTATCATTATCTGGTATATTTCTACATGTTTCAAGAATAAATTTAATGCTTGTAAGCGAGATAAAAATATTATTTCTTAAATATTGCACAATTTTGAAAGTCTGTAAAATCTTTCACGATTTTTTCAACAATTTGTCCCCTTTATTATTTATATACCAATAACAGTAACATTTCCGTAAGAACTACCTCTTTTCAAATGATACCAATCTAAACAACTAAATTCATGTTATATTTCTTAGATATTCATCACTGAACAACATGTATTACAAACGTTGAAAGAAAATTACAACAAAATTTATAACAGAAATTTTGTGATAAAAACTATACACTGTACTAAAGCTATAAAACTTTTTATATAAAACCGGCATGTCAAAGCAAATATGTTAGGCTTGCCCTGAACAAATTATGACACCAAAGTTGATGCTCCTCAATTTTAGTTATGGGTGCATTTTCGTTCATGTTTGGTAGTTCAGTTATATTGCACACTTTGTTGGTTTAGAATAAATTTTAATATATTTATGCCATAATATCATTCTGAATGCGATACCAAATAATTAATTTTTGAAGTTTTAACTATTTGAATTTTTGATTATTTCCAGATTGGCTTACCAAGTTGCAATAGGGGGAAGCTACAAACTAGTTTAGCCCCACTTATCGGTCCTAAGTCCGAGGTTGCACTTGGTAATTTATAAATTTTTAGCTTATACATTTTTTAAAATTTTGTTGTAAAGCGTTGATACGTTTATTATTATATTCCCCATTGATATTTACTTTGAAATGGAATTTAAGATTCTATTAATTTTCACTATAAAATTGTGTTCAATTTATACATATTACACTCTTTTCTCTTCCTTACAGCTCAGTGGTATATACAAATATAGGGGAAGTTGGCTGACTTAAAAACTATGTTTGACCCTGAAATCTTAGTTCTCAAGTCTAATAGTTTGCTATTATATTATAGAGGATATCTTATTTTTGATATATACTATCTTTACTTATTGCTTTGCAAGGTTTATGGATATTTATGATACGATTATATATACATATCGTTTAAATTATTTTTCAATTATGAATTGTATTAAATTCAATTTAAAATTATCATGTAGCTAAGGCAAGTGTTAAAATTTCATAACAAATGTATACAAAGTAAACCCATAGAAATATACATATTTGATGCCATAGCACTTTTTGTTTATAATAAACAAAATATAAACCATTTAAATGTAGAAAAATGTAAGCAATTACATAATAAAAATCGTTCTTAAACGTAAATATTTTGAAATTCACCAAACTATTTAAAATAAAATGCTTACAAATCGTAATAATCACAGAGGATATCTTCAAGAAAATCAAGAACACAAACATGTCCTTTTTACTTTTGCGGAGAGATAAGTAGAAAACAATCTTCAATTACGCCTTACAGCCTTTTTTCCTACTATTGCCTTACATTAAAAATCCTTTAGGATCCTCACCATCCTTGAGAAAGCTTCATTATTTTTTCTGAGAGGGTAATTTTTAGTTAAACACATAAAACAAAGCGCCTTTTCCTTTATGAGCTTTCATTAAATGAGACAGTGACAGCCTTTTTAATTAATTAAGACCTCTCTTTGCCCTACTGAGTTGATAAAGGAGCAGAGATTGTAGGTCGTTCATCATTACAAACGGTGCTAAGGGAATATTGCTTCAGTTATTGCGTTAGATGAAAGTAAATACAGATGTTTGTTTTGAAAAAAAAAGGTGTGCAAAAATTTAATTAAAATACGGTTGCACAGTTTTATATATCTTATTGTGTATTTCATCATGCACAATTATTTGTGTTATAGATTAATGTTAGTTTTAAAAAAAATTAAACATAATTTAAAGGACATATTTTTCCGCTTCCAGTGCTGTTAAGCTCAAGTCGTTAATTTGAGACTTTCATATCGAGTGAGTGAATATTAACGTCGCACTGTTCAGCTACACGAGGGCTTTTGGCGACGGACCACGTAATTTTGAACAATGGTCAAGTGACGCGGACGACAACTGAGCTGGCTCTCCTTCTTCTAACTACTACACCACACCAACGGGAGGAAGTTTGAGCTCTCGACAGATTTAACGTGAATCGCCTCCCTACACGGCGAATCTTTAGTGGTACTGGGCTCGAGCTCATGACATGCCTGCCATATCCGATACCAATGGGATATCGCAGCCCTCGACTTTTAAATCGAAAAACATTATCAAAACATGTTTTTAAATTCATACAAAAGCAATTCATTTAGATTTTAAGATTTTGTAATTTATACCAATTGACTAACTTTGAACTGCAATCAATGATTCTTTGAGGAATGTTCTGTACAACGTCAATTTCGCCTAACACTAGAGTCATATGCTTCGCTCAAAGCAATTAAATTTTAACTAATGCTTAAATTACTTTAACATCATTCTTATGTTTACATATTGACTTAAATTTCTGATTTTTTCAGTAGTTTTTGTCCATGATAAAAAAAAAAATTCTAATTCTGTTAAGTGTGAGGGATAAAATATATATTTTTTGTGATTGTATTATATTGTTTACACCTGATGCATTTCTACTCGAAATACAATACTTCTTTTAACCACTGACAAGATATGACATTATTTTTCAGTAAAAATATTTATTATCATTACCTTATTTGTAAAATAAAGAGCAAATAATTACTTAAAAATGAGCTTTTAGACAAAATTTCTCAAATCGATATTTCTTCAATTTGATATTCAATTCTAATGCGTGCATTTGCGGAAAAATGTTTTAGTGTTAAACTATTTATTAATTATTCAAATTAATTATTATTTTAGTTATTATTTTTTGTTTTATTCAATATAAACTTTCAATAAATCGTATCAATATTCACTTAAAAAGCAATCTTAACGTTAATAGACTACCAAGGAAACAAATATGAAAATACTTACCATTTGCAAATAAAAGCAAAATTGCTCGTTAAAAATAATTATCCTCTTAGTCTCAACAGCTGGAGGACCTTTTTGCGTTACATTCATTCAAACATCGGGAAAAACATAAACAAATTCAAAATACATTTGAATATATAAAAAAAGACTTTGAAAAATAAATTAACTGTTACACATAATGTTCATTTGAGAATGTATAGCATAATTAAGGTACACTTTGCTAAAGTGTTTCAAATATCAGCAAAAGAATCAAAAATTTTTATTACATCTTAAATCAATGGGTATTTGAATTTTTTAATAGACATCAGGACACATTTATTTTCTTCTTTTTTGCATACAAAAATAATTTATCCTGCTGTGTTACATTATTTATTACATTTTGCGTACCACGTGTGTGTCGCAGTATTAAATCTTTCAAAACTAATATATCTTCTTAAATAAAAACTTTGATGCATTTTTATTTTTACACTATGTAAAAGTGCAAACACATTCATTTTTACACGAACGTACCTGAAAAGAACCATTTACTATTTCTTTCTACCAAAGTGATACAATTAGAACTGCACGTCAAGGAGAATTTATCTCTAGCACAACACCTCCCTATCTTCCATGCAAATGGAGTCCATTTCATTCCAAAAAAGCAGAACCTTTTTCTCTCTCGCTCTCATCAATCGAAAACCAGTAACAAGAACCTTATTCTATTTTCATGAGTGAAAACCTACTCTCCAACACCAAATCACACCGGAACGAAATCGAAAAGCAGAAGAACAGGAATCCCCCTCATCTCCACAGCGGATGCAATCTGGAGATAGAGAAGGCCCATGATCTGTCCCTTGATTACAAGTCCCCAGACACAGGGAGGGAGGGAAGGGGAGGTAATTGCCCAGATGCCTATAAATCTCCAGGATCAGCTGGTGCTTTTTCGGTGGAGGATTGCGAATGGGTATGAGATGAGAATGCAGCAACTTGCACCTGGACCTCGAAGACCTGAAATTTGGGTTCATCCGTTTCTTGGGAACAACCTAGAGTCTGATTGTGGCCCCGTTTTGATTAGTCGAGAACTTGTGGAATTGGATAAATAATCAAAGAGAATTGGTTGGGTTTGGATGTGGGAAGGGTCTGTATTGATGCGAGTCGATTTTTGTTCTATACGTCTGGGCATTAATATACTTTGGAAGGGTGAGTTAAAAAGTATTTTAGTGTGTGTGTGTTGGATAACTGAAACAGGGTAGGTGTTAATGTTTTTGTGAAAATGCATTGCATTTAAAAATCTTATCACTGGTATTTATTTTTCTAATTTTTTTTTCATGTATTATTTTATTTTATTTTTAAGGTAGTGTTCTTGTTAGTTTTCTGTAAGAATTTGATACTCTAAGCTATCTAGAGTTCAATTTTTCAATTTTTGATATTTTAAGATATTTATATACATCATTTTAAAATATTTATATTATTTTAAGATGATTATATACTAGCTAAGCGTATTTATTCAACTACTTGTAATTTACTAAAAAAAAATTTATTTAAAAACAATAAATGCAATGTATAAGTTTTTATATAAATTTTGTCTGTAATTTATAGATGTTTATTAAATTTAGCTATTAATCAAAGTGAAATACTTTACCACTTCCGCTGTATACATTTGTGTGTGCGTGCGTGCGTGCGTAATAATGTACGTTATTTTCATCTTCTAAGTTTTTAATTTGTAATGGTCCTGACCCTCCAGGACTTCACGTAAATAAATAACAGTTAATTAGCTGCATGATATAATATAATTTTATCTCTGAACTTAAAAGCTCAGAGCATTTAAACTAACACTTACAGAATGAACCTCATCCAATTATCTGGACCAACCAGAAGATACGTGTCCGGAAGTCATATCAGTTTTTGAACTTCCGGTTTGCGTTTTGTAAAAAAGCCAAGATTATAAGGAAACTTGATTACTGGCCGATACTTGTTTTACAATGTAACTGCATTCATTTTCCCATCGTCTTTTACAAATAGTCATTTGTTCTATGAGTGTGAGTGCGTTCTCCACCACCTTTATAATGAAATGAAGTTATAAAAAACGACCAGGCCACCTCATTTGTTACAACACGACTAAAAAGCCCGAATAATAATTACCCATCATGTAAAAACCTTGGTGAGTTGTTACATATATATATATATAATTCGCTGGCCTACTTCAGCGACAGCTTTAGAAGTGATTATAGGTCTCCAGTTTACTCCAAAGACTTTTTTTGTACTCATTTGTTGTGTCTGGTGAATTCCAATTTCTTCCTGCTTTAGCACTGTAGGTTCTAGTACTTCTTCACTTTTATTTTATATATATATATGCGTATTTCTGCATGTATTGTATAATATCAACAAATTATATTATATTTAAGTTTATAGAAATAGTCAATTATTTATCTCACTTTGTTATTGTTTAATTTTTAGAATTTTAGTTGCTCATAATTCTGTGTTTATAGAATATGATTACATCAGTGTTTCTCAAACTGTGGGGGGCCCCCCCCGGGGGGGGGGGGCATAATAACCCAACAAGGGAGGCACGAACATATGGAAAAGTCGAAAATAAAACATTATTTAAAAATATTATTGATTTATTGAAAGGAAACAAAACAGAATACATACAGACATAATAAAAAGTAAAATACGCATTTACACTGATATAATTTGTTTATAAATGTATCAGTACTGAACACTGTACTTGATAATTAATTTAAAAATGCCAAGTTAAAAACAAGTTTAACAATTACCAGTGACCTCATGTGCTTGTTACATATAAAATTATATTAAAAAATGTAATACTTATCTTGATAATTTGTACGGTTTGTAATTAAATTCGTATTATATATTTACGTCAAAGTACATTGTTATTGAGTTCAATGCATTGTTATTGCTTGGATGGAGGCGGGGGGCACGAAGAAAATTATGACTGAAAATTGGGTCGCAAGTATTGATAGTTTGAGAAGCACTGGATTACATGATAATTATTTAAAAACAATAAACTTAATAAATGATGTAGGTATTCAAAATGTATAATCACGTTTTTATAAACATTGTTTTAAAACACTCATGTTTCTGTCCTCACCCTTTATTTCCTCTTTCTAAAAACAAGTTAATTCTTAAAAATGCCTCCAAAAATTATTTTAAGCCATTTATAAATTGTATAATGAAGTTTTAAATTTTACTAAAATAAAATAAAATGTTATGATTTTTTTAAATAAACATTTAGAAAATAAGGCTAAAATAGAAATTTTGTGTTTAAAAAGCAGTCAAATTTATCAATACAAATTGTTACTTTTTGTTTAAATAAATATTATTTATTCGTCTTGCATTATTCTATGTAATACATATAACTTTTCACGTATTCGTTATAAAGTGTCGTAAGACATTCTTTCGCGACGCTTCCTTCGAATTGTGTCAACGAACGGAGACATTCCTCTTCGTCTGGTGTCAGTGAAAGGATTTCCGGTGTTAATCCATTTTAAATGCGTGCCATATTTTCCTTACAGTGATAAATTTAGTTTCTTCTTTAACAGAATTTTATGTTTTGTTACATGAGCATTTATAACTTTAAACATAGATTTATTTGTTATCTCCCTTAAAGCTTTCTTTAAAAAAAATGTTACGGATCAATAAGTGTGCATAATACTATTACAAGAATGTTTTTAATTGCAAGTTAAAATCGATAACGTATATTGATTTTATTTGTGCATCAGATACTATTTTGGACAAACTGCAAAAATTCCATTTCAGCACTGCTAGAATTATCACAGGTTTGAGGCGAAACTGCCCTACAGAAATTGTACTCTTCGAGGCTGATTTGCAAACTCTCAGAGCTAGAAGAAGGGCTAACCTCACCAAATACTTCAATAAACTGTCTAGCTATGGTCAACATAATAAAACTTCACTGTATCTTAACAACTGGTGCTATAATCAGAGACTAAAAATAGCCCCTTCAATCAAGCAGAACTTCTACAATTGCCTTTTAGTAATGTTGAGCCTCACTCTCTAAAGTCTTGTCTCAGACCGGCGAAGGGAATCCCAAAAGTACATTTCCACTTTGACCTTTCTACTTCTGTCGTTAAGGGGGATTCGATTCCAGATCATCTTAGGCTGTTAGCATTGGAGATCATTGATGAAAACCCTAGTGACGCCATTAAAGTCTCTACAGACGGCAGCAAATTGAGTGATCGAGCAGGTAGCGGCATTTACATTGAGAAACGTGGAGAGAGGTCTTCCTTTTGCCACCATAACCCCGACTTTTTCTCCGTCTTTAAAAGTGAACTTATTGCAATAGAGCACGGCCTTATGGCAGTTCTTAATGAACAAGACTTCGGAGGCCTCTGAATCCTCTCTGATAGTCGCAGTTCTCTCCAACATCTTTATAACTGGATCACAGTCGGAGACAAAGCTGGCGTCTGCATACTTCAATAACTTAGACAAATATCAGAGTCCCATGATTTTCATTTCCAGTGGATTCCATCCCATGTTAATATCTTTGGAAACAAGCAAGCGTATCTCCAGTCAAAAGAGGGTTGTAATGCTTCTCCGCCTATCTCTTCAACCCTCACCTACTCTGAACATCAATCTAGGGTTAAATCTGAAATTTTAAAGGAGTGGAGGACCCCGCCCAACCATCACTGGTATGAAAGCAAATATCCAGGATAATCATTCCTACTTAAATGTGGCAGGGCCTCTCAGACTGCAATCTCTAGATTGAAAAGTGACCACATAAAGAGTCTTTCCTTTTGTGGAGGTAGCACGCTTCTCCAGATCACATCTTGGACTGCTAGGGACTTTCAAGGGTGGACCGTTTTTCCTCCCCCTCCTAGTATTGGATTTCTTAAGGGTCAATGGTCTTTTGGGTCTTGTCTGACTCCGTCAGACAGACTGAGGATTAGCCACAACAACAAAACGCATATTGAGAAATTTTTAAGCCCCTTAAGTGGTCAAATTTTCTCACAAAATGTTCCAAAAAAAGGCACATTTTTATTGCATATAACTAAATATAAGACCTAACACACATATTGCGAAAATTTTATTTTAGTTTTCAGTTTTAAAGTTTTCACACAATTTTTTATTTTATAATTGTGGTACACCAAAACATCTAAATATTTGCTTATTAATACACTCTGCTTGTTATGAAGAATGTTTCATATATCTTAAAAAGAATTTATCTCGTACTTCAAAACAATTTCATGTTCTTACCTCCTTTTCAAACGGTTGAGGATTTTATGTGTATGTGCATATATATATATATATATATATATATATATGCACATACAATTCGAAGCATGGTGCAATACTAAGTTTTACACTACAATGGGACAAAGATTAGAGATGGGGCTTTTTTTAAATAATCTTTTCATTTGCATTTGTTCTCAAGCAGCAAATTGAACATTGCCTTGATAATCCCTGTTCTTTATCGATTTTTTTCAAGAACCTAAATTCCTGCATCCAACGAAAAATTTCTGCATTCACCACAAAGAACGTTCCGGGTGAGAAGTATTTCTGCACCATGGACAAACTACATCTCTTAAAAACACTAACACTAACAATATTACTAAAAGAATGAAAAATATGCGCAAACCAAAGATAGAAAGAAGAAAATATAAGTGACCGTACAGCTTACGGGCGTTCAGTGGCCCGTACCATGTGCGGGCAAATCAGTTAAGAGGTTAAAGAGGACAAAAAATTTCTCATTCAAAAGGCCGTATCACACGAACATTTTCTGTGCAACTCTTTCGACCAATTTTTTGCCTAATCTGAGGGGGAAGGGTTGCCGTAAACAAAACGAAATGCTTTCACGTCAGAGGCCCTCTATCTCCACATTGAAAAATTACTCACCGATTTTTCTGCTTCGGAAAACGAACATCCAAAATTACTTCTTTTATTTCGCTCACGCTTTTGTTTATGGGCGTAAAAGGAAATAGAGCACCATTCCCTTTAAAATATTATACGCCGTTAAAATATTATATATATTATATATAATATAATATATATATAGTATATATATTATATTATATGTATAATGCGTTTGACGAAATCGAAGCCACCATCTTATTTATGACGTAGTACACCGAAGAACCCCATTGGCTGGAATTCCAAGCAACTTTTATTTGAAACAACTTTTTCAGCTCACTATCAAAAAGTTGTTCGAAAGCTGTTGCTATTGCAACTGAGTAAAACTTGCACGAATTGGACAAAAAATTGCTCGAAACGTGTACGTGTGATACGGCTTTAAATTCTCTCAGCTGAATTTTAATCTCAGGAGACTCATTGTTTCTTTGAAATTGACATAAATTTTCGAAGAAAACGAGTTTCGAAACTATCAACTTTTTTTCGTAAGAAATTCTTAATTTTGGTAAAAATGCCCATAAGAAAAATTATCGAGCTTGGTTTTTATTGAATTTTCAAAAATCTTATTAATGCTAAAAATAACCATAAATTAAGTTCGATGAATATGCGTGAATTGATTCAATAAATTTATTTTATAATCATGTTGAAATTAACAATATAGAATATAATTATATTTAAATTTTAGATATATCTATAATTTTTCCTTCTTTTTTAAACAAGATTGTACAGTTTAATTCTCTATTTTCCATGGAAAATTGCTTTAGCATTTATTATTTTAGTAAAAATGATCAATTCTGTGAATTCTGCCATTCCGGAGACGCATTCTGGATAAATATAGACCGGCAAATTTTTTAATTATATTTGAATACTTTTTAATCACAATATTGTAAATTGGAAATATAGACAAATGTTAACATGATAGATATATCTCTTACTTTTAGTACGTAAATAATCATTTTCATGAAACAAAAAACACAAATAAAATTAGAATTTTTAACAGCAATTTGATGTTTTTCTATTTAGACACAATGACATAAATGAAGGATAAACGAATCATACAAGGTAAAAAAAAGACAAAAATGCCATATCAATCCGAGAAATTTTCCCTAAAGCGAATTTTTTCTTAAAAAAATTACTTCGCTTAGAAAAACGGGGGAAAAATAAAAGTGAATGCTTTTCATCCACCTTTAATATTCTGGCCAAGAGCTTTTTGAATCTCTTTTCCGATAGACGTCAAAACTGAAATGAAATGCGCAGGTGGGAAAAAGTGCAAAGAGATAGTAAAAATGTCTACAATTCCTTGCAAGGATGGCTTAAGAATATTGTTCAGGTGAAATTCCGTTTTGCGTACTCAAGACCTCAAAACTCATCGAAATAGGGGAGTGCATCAGATGGTCGATGACAATGCTGATATTTGAGAATTTTGCGTAGTCAGTTGGTGAAGAAGGTGAGATATGTTTCTTTTTACGCAGATTATATTTTTTTTTCTTTATCTATAAGATAGTTATTGTTGTATTTGAAGTATTAGTATGAAGTTTTTATCATTTTAAAAAGACATGAAACGTGTCACTTTCTTTTATAAGGAGTACAATCATAGAAAATAATGATTCAATATAATTTTATGTACATGAGCTTCTTAATGAAAATGCGTAAGATTCAGTTATGTAAAACAATCAGCTTAATATGAAATATATCGGTTTGATCTTTGGAGTATCAATTGTCTGTTAAATTTATTCCAGATTCTAAATCAGTTTGCATCTAGAACATGTTCCAAGATATATATCATGAATTGGCTTTCAAGCAATACAGGTACTTTTGCATACAAGGTTTCAATTATATGTCTTTTTCAGTTGTTTTCCTTTAAGATTCTATTTTAAATAAGATTAAGATTTGTTTTTTTTTTCTTATAGTCTTTCATTGTTTTATTATTTAAAGATATCGACTTTCTTACTTTAACGGGTACCAGAGTCATTTTTTTCAAACCCTTTATAAATTCGTTTTATAATATTAAATTATTAAATATTTTTGAGATCTATGTTTGTCTCTTTAAATGACATTCTGCGTTTTCGTTTAAAATCATTAAATACTTATGTGATTTTTTTTCTTTTGCAGCAGACGATTTTGAAGAATTCATATTTCTAAAAAACGCTTACAAATAACGTTTCCAGCAAAGTAGAAGAAATAAAGAGAACAATTATTAGCGATGTTTTGGAAAATATAAGAAAACGATTCTTATTTTTAAGTAAATCTTGATGTTTTAAAATTAATGAATTTCCCATAATTATAAAATTAAAAAAAATTCCACTTAATTTTCAAAACGCTTACAATAATCCTATGAATTGAAAAAAAATATTTAAAATTGCAAGCCGCAAAAGATTTATTTCAATAATTTTTTTTCTGTTTTGAAGAAAAAAAAATTAAAAGAAACTAATTAAATTAAATGAATGTGAAGATGCTCTTTTGTACGATTTAAACACATTAACTATTGCACAATCTTATTTTTTCTGTTTAAAAAATGCACTGAATTATATTTTCTCTTGAATGAAACATACGCATTACCTTCCTTCAAAAGTTTTACGATGAAAAGAGCTAGCTCAAAAATGTGTAGAAATCACTTAAAGTGATACTTTTGAGGAAACTTTAGTTTATATATTTCTCCTCTTTCTACAACGAACTTTTAAAAGTAATAAGAAAATGGAAGAATATACGAATAGTTATCGAAATATAGTAGTTACTTTTTTTAAGTTCTTCGTGCTTTAAATAAATTTACTGATTTGGAGTTCAAGAATGGAATTGTTTTCTTCTGATTTTTGTTCTAGATTTTGGTTTATCTCTTTCTTAAACTCGATTCATATTTTTGTAGTGTTTTGAATTGATGGGTTTATTTGTTACTCTGTAATGTAAAGATAATCTTTTAAAAAGATAATCTGTGCAAAGATAATTTTCTTAAGTTAATCTTTCAGGAATTTAAAAAACAATTTTACTCTCAGAACTTTTAAAAAAAGAAAATTTAAAAGATGTCTTTTCTTTTTAGTCCAAAAAGAGCAATATGCAGGAAATGTAGAAAAATATTACAGTTGAATTTTATGTAGAGCAAAAGTGAAATTTTCGGGAATTATCTTGTCTGACTTCTGCTTCTAAATTCGAATAGGAGGGAAATTAACATAATTGATTTTTCATGTTTAAAAGAAGAATTTACCAGAGGTAATTATGTGAAATTCAGTGAATAAGTTTAATTCATAACTTTGTTCTCCGTAAATTAAGACACAACTAAATTCAAAATACAGACAATTATTTTTTTTTTTTATTTAACCCTTTAACGGGCACACAGCTAAAATAAAATTTTCTGTGATAAAGTACTTGATAAATGTAATGTTCTCATCCTCTATAAACATTATTTAGTCACAAAAAAATTCTAATCGGGTTTTTTTTCCCTGGGTGATGGTTAGATGTTATGGCCAATGCGCATTTAGAACACTTAACTTACTTTACAGGTCAGAAATAATGAATCATATTACAATAAACTTTTTTATGAAAAATTAACATTTATGTAATAACTATTTCAATAACAATTAAATACAACGTATAAGTGTAATTTAGTAATAATAGAATAATTGTACAAAATAGAATACTTACTTAGAATATACACATAGAATACTTAGAATATACATTAAACTTGGTATATATCCACATTTTATATTTTATTTAATTTTAGTATGAAAAGTTAGAAATAAATTAATATTTTTGAGAATTTAAATTAGTTATTTCCCAAAATTGATGAGCTATTTACTGTGGAACTTTATACTATGCAAACGTTTTCTCCGAGCAGGAAAGCTGTAATGAAAGATTTTTGAACCCAAGAATCTTGTACCACATATTGTAAACAAAGTTTTATATTTCCCACCCCCAACATTCTCACGTGATTCTAAATGCTCTCTCTCTCGAATACAGGAAAAGTGAAAATTTGTAGGTCATTTTTCTGTTCTAGGTGGGCAGTGGATAGAACCTCTATCCACATATTAAAGGTTTCCAAAAACCTAAATAAATTTTTTATTTGAATTGTACAATTGCTTAATCCATTCAGATGAGAGAAAAGTATACTTAACACATATCGAAATTTTTTTCAAATATCAGAAATTTTATTTATAGTAATCAAAATACAATTTGTAGATTTACACCGAGAAAAACTGTTTTTAACTACCCTAGAGAGGACATGGAATGCAAAAAAGGTGTCGTGCTGCCATCAGTATTAATTTTTATGCGTTTTAGCTTCAATTAAAACATATAGATAGACCAAATGTCCAATACCCGCCTTGAGAAAAATTCTTTAATATGTGGCTAGATGTGTTAGCCACTGCCCTCTAAAGGGTTAAAAGACTTAAAATCTGAAATAAAAGTAAATTATATCAATACTTAAATTTCAAATCTTATCAAAAATTTGAACAGGTAAATATTTAAAAAAAATCTCTTCAGAGAACATGCAGTAAAATATACCTATAATAAATTTAAATTAAGGGGACATGGTACGATTTACTCAAAATTTTTTAATTTAAGTATTTTCAAAAAAATTTTGGTTGTCTCCTGTGTGTGTATACTATGTAAAATAAATTTTGTGCTCAAAATTTCATAAAAAGTTAGCCATTTAATTTTTTAAGGAAAAAACTTAAAATTTGTGAAATGATTTTAAAATTCTACTTCTCCTACAAATATTTACGTATGTGCATGAAATTTGATTTACCATTACTTCAAACTATATATAACAAAAGATGGTAAGAATTTTGCGATAACATGATTGGTATTTGTACAATTCTTCTTTTTATGAATGCTTATTGAAAATTCCTTAAAAAACGTATAAATTCTGAGTTCAATTATTTTTGAAAAAAATAAGTATTGTGCTTTGATTGAAAAATGCATACCAATTTTTGTTAAATGTACTATTTGCAACAAGTGAAAAAAATTTCCAAGTATTAAGCACAATAGAAAAAAATGCCTCAGCATTTTAAATGAAGACAAACTAGTTACTTTATCTTTCTGAGATAAGTAAGTTTAAAGTTTTGATTTGCCATAGGGATGTGAATAAAAACGATCTTAAAAGCTACCATAATTCTGAAGTATTTTAACTTGGTTGTTTCAAATTGTGTGAGATTATAGAAAAGTATATAAAAGATAATTTAGACTAAAACAAATAGATTTGATTTATTGGCCGATTTTTGTCAATAGAATGGTAATGTGTCCCCTTTTAAACGAGACTAAAATATATAGATGATAAATAGGAAAAATGTTATTTCAGAATATATTTCAGCCATTCTATTAGATAATTTGCGTTTCAATAAATCTATGTTGAATAGTACACAAAAGAGAATTCAAAGAAAAATTCTTTCTATATAAATTTTCTATTAAAAATGATAATTATTTTTAAATGAGCAGGTTTTTTAACATTCTAAAAACACAATGCATTTGACAGCATTATATTTATAATGAACTGTTTTCTTTTGATTTTTTGTGGTAATAAATGTCTTATAACTAGTTCAAATATTCCAAAAAAATCAAAAAGCATACTTACTTAAACATGAAGGAATAAGTGAATGTTAAGAAAGACATCACCCCAAAATATGATCTACAAAATAAAAATCAACCCATCGATCGCAGAAGAAACTTTTCCTTTTTCTGAAAATGTACCCAGCTCTGAGAAAACGCAAATGCAAGCAAAATCGGAAACTTCTCTCCCATCTTTAATATTCTGGTCTAGTGATCTGTGAATCCTTTTCTGACAGACGTCAAAACTGGGATAAGATGCACAAGTGGGAAAAGAGCAAACAGATCCGAAACATGTCGACTGTTCCTCCTGAGATGGCTTGAATATCTTTCTCGTGTGTGATTTCTGTTTCGTATTCACAGGACATCCACGCAGTCCTTCTGCACAAAGGGAGTGTATATCACACATTGAATGAACTCTTAAGAACGTTTTTACTGTTCATGTGCAGTACAAAACAAAAACTATAACAATATAATATGTAATGTTTTTATACACACATTCATAGCAAGAAAAAGAAGAAATTGTGTCCTTATTATAAAAATAAGCACTCAGATTTGGCGTTAAGTACTATAAGTTTTTATCGCGGCCAATAAAAACGTTCTTAAGAGTGCATTCAATGTGCGATATGCACTCTTTTGTGCAGAGGGGCGGTTTGAAATACGAAATACGACTGTAAGTACGAAACAGAAATAAAATTTATAGTACTTTATGCGAAATCTTGTGCTCATTTTTATAATTAGGACAGAATTTCCCCTTTTCTTGCAATGAATTTATGCGTATAAATACGCTATTATATTATTATAGGTTTTGTTTTGTGTTGATCTTATTCGAAACTGGATTCCACTCTTGATTCACTCAGACCAAGGGATGAATCTCAACCCTAGCATCTTACAAGAAATACATAAAACACTTGATATGGTGAAAACAAGAACAACAATATTACATTCTCAGTCAGATGTTATGGTGGAAATATTCAATAGGACCACCCTTAATCAGTTCTCGATATTTGTCACTAGGAAGCAAGAAGACTGAGTTCAGCATCTTCCCTTGTTTCTCCTAGCATATCAAAGTGCCATCCACGAGTCAACTGGGTATGTTCCATCAATAACACTCGTCGTACGAGACCTTCGTCTGCCTTCGGTCTACTTTTCGGACAATCAAGTGATATTCTTGTATCGACTGAAGAGTATGTTCAAACTCTGCAGGCATGGTTGCAGGATATTCATCAATTTGCCCAAAAAAGGATCCACATTGCGTCTGAAAGAATGAATACTCAAGATGACTGCAAGGCCAACGAACGTGTTTTCAAGAATGGTGATCAAGTGTGACTCTTCATTCCAAGATGACGACAAGAATCATGCACGAAACTTCACCAAAACTAGGGAGGAATGTACGTTGTGATGAAGAGAATAAATAATCTGGTATACATTATCCAGAAATCCCCATTCGCAAGACGAAAAACCATCCAATGACAGACGTGTGCCATTCTAAGGATCTACACAAGACACTGCACGGGATGAGCAATTTTTAAGAGGGGGCGCAGTGAGACACGCAACGTATATCGGGGAAAATTAAGTTTTACAAGGAAAGGGCGCTTCAAAGCATAAAGCAAAAGAAAATTATGGCAACCCTGAAAAGATGTGATATGGGACATTAGATTGGTGACTAATTTCCCTAATTACTTCTCCCTTGCCACTTAGCGATATTGCTAAGAAACCTTCGAGAAGTTACTCTGGTCAATCTTCTTGAAAATTACCATGGAGCGATGCAAAGGTCACTGGAGTTCTGAAAAGGATCAGTCGAGATCAGGGTCGGTTTTTGCATTGACTGCGATAAAATAGTGAGACTTTGTCTGGGTTCCTGCTGGTGGAACTGTTTTAAAGAGCCTTAAGCGCTGTAAAGGTTGTTTATAACAAGTGATTTTTCCATTAATTTAAATAACGTATTAATATTTTTTTGTGTATGTACGTCGATTAGTCTTCCTTAGTTGTTCGTCCTGGTCCATCAATAAATTTGTTATTATGGATTAATTGGAGTCGTCGGCTGCTTCCTCCCCACCCAAATTTTGCAACAATATTTTTCATATTTCGAAAAGTTTTCAATTATGGATTTAAAATATCATGCTGTTAAATGTTATATACATTCTGCGTTGCTATCTAGAATCGTCAATTCCATATTTCATAAAATTTGTGTTCCATAAAGCATTCTAGTCTGACAAAATTGAAGTGAAATTTTCAAGAACTTGGATAACATTACTGTCTAGACAAGAAATCCTAAGAGAATATAATGACATTTTGGGAAAACTTTTGCTACGGCAAAATCATTTCAGGACAAAAGAGGATATTTGCCATCAAAATTTAACTTTTAAAGGCAAACAAAGTCGGAAAGTTTCATTCTGACTTCTGTACATTTGACATATGTCAAAACTCAAATAAGATGAACACACACACAAATTCATCACTAAACCTTAAAATGTTGACGTTTAAACCTTTCATATAATGTAATGTTTTCAACTTAGATCGCAGACGATATCAAAAATCATGTATTTAATATATATCCTCTTATCAGTTATTAGAAGTATTTCAATTTAAAAATCATTACTAGTTTTTATCTTTTCTTCTTCACTTTTGGAGGATATCTAACAAACATTTCAGCTTTCCCTGTGATTAACAAAAATACTCTTTGAAGACGTCCTTCAAAATTATTCTTCCCCTCTTACTCTTAATTTATTCTACACATTTAATTTGGAAAACAATACAAAAAGCTTAATAAGATATAGCATTTGTTCAAATTATAAGACAAAAAAACACAAAAACTATTTGTAACTCCTAGTGACTATACTATATTTATTATATGAAACTTTTTTCTCTTTGACAGTTTTCTTTCAAATAAATTTTTATTTTCCTATCATTCTAAGGAAAGCTGATTTATATTCTTACATTTATAAAAGAAAGCAACAATTTATATTATCAATTTATACATAATAAATATTTTATGGAACAATAAATATTTTGTGAATCCATTTTGAAGCTCCGCTGCATACATATAACTAAGAGAATTTATAATGTGTGAATTTTACTGAAAAGTACTATTTTTTATTCAGTTAATTACTTTCCACATTACTTTAAAGTGCTTTGATTAGCCATTGGGAAGCTAGTGTTAATTTAACATTATAAATTACTATTGTTTATCCATTTTAATAAAAAAATAAATTTATAATTTTGATAGTTAAAATTTACGTACAAAAACTAAATATATTTTTGTTAAACATAACTTAGGAATAACATTGTTACCGACCTTGCATTTCAAAATTATTTTCTTTTGATTGCTATATTAAAAGGTATAAAATAATAACAAAGAAAAACCGTTTATTTATTTTATTTTCTTTTAAAATGCACCATTGAACTTTATATATATATATATCGTACATATATAATACGCCAGCCACTATTGACAAACCACAAGATCTAACTGCTCCACTCTGCGCCATTTCCGATTATGAACAACTTGTTGTCGGAGCTAGACTAGATATAGACGCTAGAAGGAGACAACACCATGATACGACGAAAAACAGCTAAGATCCATCGTGTCCACGAGGAAGACGATTTGTAAATTTAATACATGAAATGTATGAATTTAAATAACATATAATTGAGCAATTAAATCCAAAGTTAACTGAAGATGCCTTTGCGTTCTCGTCCAACACTAACATCTACCACGCCTATATATATATAATACTGAATGGTTAAATTATTATAAATAATCGCCCCTTTCTTTAATTCAATATTAGACCAACTTTTTCCCTTAATACTGTATGGATTCTTCTTGGCATGGACTCTATGAGATGTCGGTAATTTTAATGGAGAATTCGAGACCATATCCGATTAATTGCGTTTACCAATGCCTTCAGATTGGTTGGTATTGGATCCATCTGTCTGATGTTACGTTCGATCTCATCCCATTGACTTTATATTGGATTAAAATCTGGTAATTGTGCAGGCCAACTAATCCAAATAAAATTATCTGCCATGCTGTTTGAACCACCTACGAGCAATGTCAGTTGCATGACAGGGAGTATTGTTTTGCAGAAGTTTTCTATCCCAGGCATTAAAATAAAAGAATGTACTTCATCTGCGATAATACTTAAATATTCCTAGGCATTCAAACGATTAGTGCAATACCAAGAAAACATTCCTAAAACCATAATATTGCTTACACCAGCTTCAAGAGCTTTCGAAATGCAGGTGAGGTTTAAGATTTTGCTCTGTTTTCTCCTGATTCGCATCTTTTCATTTGAAAGGTGTAGTTGAAAACGTGTTTCACTATACCACCTGACCCTTTTCAAGTCATTTTCTATCCAATCCTAGTGTTCCTTTGAGAATTGGAGATGTTGTTCAAGAACGACATTAGAGTCTTTCTAATAGGTCATTGGCCTTTCTTTGCAAGCCACATATTCACAGTACAATTCATGCTTCACTATTTCTGCTTTGCGTTTTAGTCACTATATCTCCCTCTAGCGGCAACAACGTGAAGTTATGACCGATTTTTGAATAAGTGTCAGTTGGATAATAATGGGGCCACACTCAGTTACATACTCAGTTATAGCCACACATATAAAATTATCATGATCTCAAATGATGTATTCGATTAATATAGATACTCAAATGATTTTATTTATATTGATGTAATGTGAATTTCTAAAACCAGATCAATAGAGAATTATTTGATGGACTATTTACACAAATTATTGTTAATAATCTAGAAAGCAAGAAAAAGTTCCATTAACTTCAAATGCATCCATAATTTAATGTTTTTCATCAGAAACTTTAATAATAAAAAAAGTTTTCAGATAAATAGAATGACTACTACGATTATATTTCAGCTGTGCGACACAGCTAATTGAAGAGACAAGATATTAAAAAATAAATTCTAAAACCTAGAAACTTTACAATTATGTTATTTCCAATGATACAAACAATTGTTGTCTAGGATAAAATGAAATAATACGAATTTTTCATTGAATATCTAGTGTGGTAATTCAGTTATGATAATGAAACACAAATAATCATTTCAAGCAAAAGTACAAAAATTTTGAGATGTTGAATTAAAACTTCTTTCACACAAAAAAATATACATTTCAAAAGAAAAAAAATCGATTCGAAAATATGCACAGTGCAATATTTTCCAAAGAATATATCCTAAGAATTAACAATGAAAAAAAACACCCTAAAAAAATCACGAATTCTTCAAAAGTGCACTTTTTTCTGATTTCGTGTGATAATGTTTAATATAACTCCATCAAAAATTAATGAATGACGTTTTATATATTTTAAGACACTATTTCAAAAAAAGAAAAGAGTCTTCGTAATAATATTAAATAATATTTGTGGTGTATAGATATAAAAAACAAAAATAACTAAAAATGTAATTTTTTTTTCTTCTACCCTCACTTAATTTAAACAATGTTCCTGTATTTTAATACGCAATGCAATGAAGTTATTAAATATTTATTTTAACCATCACAAATTTTTTAATAACAGACGGATGATTTTTTCAGTCTCTAAATCTATAAAAATTGAGTAAAACTATTCCAGAAAAATAAAAATTACTTTTGAAAATTTGAGGGGTAGACCAGTACATGCTAGAAAATATCAAGACGAAAAGGAAATTTTTTTCAAGAAATAGATAGTAAAATCCTTGACGAAAGCAGCCAAAATATAAAAATATGAAATTTTTGGTCCGGTCTGCAATATCCGCGTCTAGTGGACTGTGAATGTCTTTCTGACAGACGTCAAAACCGCAATGAGATATGTACCAAGTGGGAATAAAAGCAGATAAATCCCCAAAAAATGACGATTATAGCTTAGGAATATTTTCTGAAAAGATTCGTTCACGGTTTTTTTCCCCACTAAAATCGATAACCATTTCACATCAGATATCATATAAGCATTAAATATTATTTATTCCAAGTTATCATACATCACAAAAATCGGGAAGTTATTCTTCTCACTCAATAATGTCCTCAATTGAGTTTACTTTTTTTTATTTATGGCCCATGAAGATCTTGTAGGTAATTCTACTGAATTGCGTCCTGCGTCCTTGAGTTCAAAATTTGGAACTCCGTTGATAATATCCTTCGTATTGCTTAAGAGAATGCAATAATAATATAGAAACAAACAACCAATTGGTGTATTTATTTTTTGAATCTACAGGATGATTCCCTACCAGATCCACAAACTTGCAGTTTGTGTAGGAGGTAGAGAGGTGACTCAGAATGGCGTAGGAATGCAGGGTAGGGAGAATGCCGTAGTTGCAAGCTATGGTGCAAAGAAGCAGGCGAAAAGAACATAAACAGCAACACATTAATGGGACAGAAAACCTTTATTTAAAGGTTGTACAGCGATAGGTGTTCGAAACTACGACCAGAAGTCGTTTGGCAGGTCTGACAATGGTGCTGCATGAAATTCCTTTCGTTCTGGAACATTTCTCCTGGAAATCTTGATGCAGAAAAGAAAGCTTCTTGAACATCTAAAATGCTGGTAGTCTCCATTTGCAATCTGTTTCCCAGGGTGGCACGATGAACTTGTATTCTAACGAGGAACAGGTCAACATGCTGATAGTGTATGGAGCTGCTGATTATAACGATCACGCCACCTGGTGTTTGTACTAGGAATGTTACCCGATTAGGTGTGTTCCACTTCACATGATCTTCACGAGTGTGAACAGAATGTTAGGTGAATCTGGTTCTTTAATAAAAGCTACAATGATTCAACAACGATGACGGACTCCTCCACATTACGGAGTTGACGCCTGTCAACACCTCATCGTAACCTTTGAACAGCGAGGGGGGAGGAGGTTAAGTCGTGGTGGCCCGGTTCATTCGCCTGCAAGATCACTGGACCAACACGCATGGGCTTCATCTTCTGAGTTCACATGAAAAAACTTTGATGTACGAGATGCGCGTTCTTTCAGTTGATGACCTCATCGCTCGAATATATGTAGCTGCATGGAACATACGTGATAAGCCAAGAATCTTCAGGAAACTAAGAAATTCCAAGCAAAGACACCGTCAGGCCTTCCAGACGATGTCTGGTTATAATCTTGAACAGCAGTTATAGAACAAACTTTCCCTAAAATGTTTTCAGTCGCATCAATGTGTTGCTGTTTTTGTTCTTTTTCTCAGCTTCTTTGCACCGTAACTTGCAAATACGGCATTTCCGTCCCTGCATTCTTATGAGATGCAGGGTCGTTTCTGTGCTCACCCACTCATCCAAAAAGTTTGCCTGTCTAGCAGCAAATCCCCCTGTATATGTACATAGTTTTATAAAATAATTTCGTGTGTGTGTGGTTTTCTGCCTGAATTTTTCGAAACATTAAATTCAGAGGTAAATGGGCTGAAATAAAAAGTAGTAATTGTGGCTAAAATAAGTTCAGTAACGATTGAAATTATTTCTATACTTTGGACCTTTGATTTGTTACCACGGATAGCGTATGAATGGGCAGTATTCTCTAGTAATCAACCAGATATGTTGCATTAAGTGGTAGATTACCAGAACCAACAGGCCAAGTAAGCAATGTAAACTGTCTTGAAAAAGAGGTTATGAGCTTTGCATACCATGTACTATTCGAGTATTGCTGAAAACAAGATCTGAAGATTATATATGTACAAGAAAAGAAAATCAAAACTTCAGACATTGATTTTTTTTTCCCCATTGTTTAAACAATGCTTCCGACAATGTATAGGAGGGAATCCCATCGCAATCTCAAGCCATAATCTCAGATGAAACAACAGTATCGAGATGCATTAGGCGACAGTTAATATCCCTCCACGGTGTCTCCAGTGTCTTATTCGACCACCGTGACCACCATTTGTAGTGGTGCGATGAGGCAGGTGATCGGTTCCATGTATTGAATACTGATCCACATCACTATTCCTTCGTTATGTTTAACACGGTCACCAATTTCTAGGAAAAATAATCTGCATTATTTTGTCACTCAGGAAAAATGAAGATAAAAAATCGTATTCTCCAAATTGAGGTATACTAAAGATTCTTACGAAAACAACCACACTAAAGAGGCATTTTATTACATCGAAATGGAGTTCTATTCTTCCTTTAGATAACGCTTGTTGGTTTTAATACAAGCGTCCACGATGTGTGTCGGTATTGAAATGCTAATCAATTGCAAAATTCATTATGATCAAAATGGAGGTTCACGGATAACCGAAGAGATTTTTGCTCTCGCCTGTTTAGATTACAGGAGTTAGATAAAGTCTGCTTCTTCCAATGGTTACCTGCACATGTTGACATTACAGGCAATGAAATTGCGGATAAACTGGCGAAAGAAGCTAGAAATCTAAATGACAGCTTTGTCAACGTTACTTTTTTCCACGCAAATGCTGTCGCAAATTTCAAATTGAGAGAGAAGTTAATTAGTGTAAAGTATCAAGTCTGTAATATACGTGGAGACCACCTTGTAACAAAGACTATTGCTAGGCTAAAAACGGGTCATCACAGAGGAATGAAGTTTGATAGGAAAGGTAGAACTTATATATATATATATATATAGAAAGTGTGAGATAACTGTTTAGATACAGAGCTAACACCTGCTCATATTTTTGACTGTCCAGCTATTCTTGCTGCTCTACAAGAAATATGGGTTCTGTGATTTTCAACAAACCTCTATGTGGATAATTTTGAACAGATTGCCAGAACAGTCATCTGGACCCATGGAACTGTTTGATATGGTACCGTCATGGACGCGACATCATTATTATGATAAATACAAGGCAAAATTTTTATGTGGTTTGCATGCTTTTTCTTATTATTGCATTTTGAGTAACCAGAAATGTATACTTCAACATTTATATTCTGTGAGAGAACACCCATGTGTATTTATCACTATAACTAAATACAAGAAAGGTTTAACAAGGTACTTCTATAAAAGAAGATAAATTTGGACTTTTTATTAACTTCGCATTAAGAAACGCAAGGACTGTTAGCGAATGACCTCGAAATTTTTATTCACCATCCAATAATGGAGACGATAACTGAGTTGGTACGTCGCTCTCCAAACTTCCACACCACGCATTACAGAGCACATCAGCAATGGCTGATTAAGCGTGTATCAGCTGCTTCTACATGAGGGATTTTCTGTGGCATTACGACTCAAATCTTTGACTCAATGTCTGTGATCTTGTAATTGGAGAATAAAATATAGTCCAAAAGTATTACTTACTTAAAAGTATTAATAATTGTATTACTTACATCCGTAAAGGGACATTGCAGAAGAAATTAAAAAATTCTTTTTAAGGATATACATTACTCTACAAATAATAAAAATATCAATATTTTTGTTTGTTTGTTTTGCTGCGGGCTTATATATATATAAATATATAATATATATATATATATAATTGTAAAGCTTGCCTTCAAACTGATAACCCATATTAGTTAAGATATTTGAAGATTTCCAAGCTTAGATTTTAGTTTCGGTTTCATCTTAAACCATTTTTCCATTCTTAAATTGAATCGATTAAAAATAATTTTGAGTACAATTAATTTTTTTTTTGTCAAATGTTTATTAACTTCAATTTTCATTACTAAAATCATTTCTGTTTGCTTATTTTTTGAGTTTTTTAAGTTCTCATAGTTACTTAACTAAGATTAATTTAAAGACCATTATTAGTTTTTATAAATAGTATATTTAACTTTGAAACTTTATTATTATTTTTTTCCTGTTGAGAAAATACCACGGCCAAAAGATTCTCAGGTTGTAATGAGAAACAATATTTCGAAGAGATGAATATTACTGAAAATGATCCATCTAAAAGCCAGCCCTCAACTGATACTACAGTTAGACTTCAGAATATCAAGTATTCTGAATACTGGTATTGCCAGATAAAATTGAATATTTCTGTTTACTCAGTTACAACATTATAGTTCTTTACTACAGAATTTTAAAGTTTTATACTATAGTATTTTGTGAAGTTGAGCAACACAAAAATTTAAACATGCTAACGTGAACCCATTTAAAAATGCAAAAAAGTTAAATGTTATAGACAAATCTTGTGATTTTTAGCTTAAGTTATCATTATTATTTCGTATATAAATGCTTTGTGTTTTAAAATTTTGTGAAAATATTGTGTTTAGGTTAAGCTGAATACTCTATCACCATCAATATTATGCAAAAACATATTTTGAATTAAAAAGATACTTTCAGTCACATTTTATGAAAAATGAGTGCCCTTATGTATAACATAAGCTAGAAATAATATATTAAATTAGCTTTGCATGCACTTTTTTTGCGTTTACAAACTTTGAATGCGTTTTCCTCCATCTTTTCTTTTTGAAGATTTAAGTCATTCCTATTCTCTAAGAGGGTTTTTCTTCTGTTCACACACAAGATAGAGTTTTGAAATTTTCTTTAGATACTTTCGCATATATATTCTATAAAAGTCAGTATGGATTTAAATCTGAGGTATATTGTTATTTTTTTAAAAAATAAATATTTAAAGTAAATTGTAGTTTTTAATTTCATACTAACTTTTTTCCCAATAATCTTAAAAATATAAACAAATCACTTAAAACAATTAAAAAATTAAAAGTACTTGAACAATTTATAAAAGTTTAAAAACCTTTAAAAATTCTTAATTTTTGAAAATTTTAAGATAATAACTCATCAAACTGACTTTTTACTTTCATAATCCACTTAAGAATGTAATTTGAAAAAAGAAAGTAAATTACTTTTATTGTTAGTTTTCAAAAATATTTTAGAAAAGGGTACTACTTAGCTTTAAAATAAAATCAAAGTATCGTATGGGGAGGGCTTTAAAATGTGAAAATATGTGAGGTATAAGGGAAAAGTATGTATACTAGTCAAAATTAGCAATTAGTTCATCCTTGTTTTTTAATTGTCCTTTAATTAGTATAACTTTTGCTATAAATAGTTTTTGATAAATAATCAACGGCTTAATGTATATTTCTTCCTGCTTACTTTGCTAATACTATTCAACCAATTTTAAATCAGTTTTTTCTAGCTATAAACAATGCAAGTAAGTGGTAAATTGTACTTATTTTGAAGAAGTGTTACATCCTAATTTAAAATTATTATGTACAAACTCATATTTAATTTTTTTTACATAAAAATGCTAGAATATTTGGAAACAATATAAGCAATGCCTTTAATAAGTAAACGTCTTGTGATATCAAGAATTTTTTCCGTCAACATTTATTATTTATGCATACTCGCCTTTTCTTTCGAGCAAATTTGTTTAATTAATGCTGATTATTTTGTATACAGGCTGTAACTAAGAGCTTTATCTACTATTTCAAATTTATTACGGGTTATAGAGACAATGATATTCGTATTTACGGCAGATAGTAGTGTATTTACATAAACTATGCATAAAGAGAAGAAACTGAAATTTTCCTGTCTAGACACTACATTAAAAGTGAATACTAGAAGTTATATGGGTATAATTCAAAAGATATGCTACATAAGACCATTGAAAATTGCACTTCAAAAACCAAACATTTTTTTATGTGAACTATCTTTCTTTTCTCCACAAGCTCTCAAAATCTTTCTCAATACTGTGTAATATATATTTCCAGTAAATTGCTTTTCATAATATTTATTAGATGCGTAGGGATACAAATCAAGCTGAAAATTCTTTCAATGAATTGCTGACATTTTGATTGTTCTTGGCGATGATTACATAGTACAGACGATTCCCACAAGCTGTTAGTTATCCATACAAAGCTTTAAACCAGTGATTCCAAAGTGGTCTATATAGACACTCAGGGGTCTATAACGACCGGTAGGGAGTCCACATCAGCGAAAAATAATTTAGGGATCCATGAGGCGTAAATAAAAGTTTACGATAACGGTTCGCATTAAACCAGATCATGACTACAATTTAAAGGGGAATCGAAAACCTTTATACCGACAATGTTAAATTGGCTGTTTTCGATGTACCTTTTCTCAAAATCTGTTTTATGTACATTCTTGAAATTTTTCATACAATTAAAGTATGCCTTTCCCATTCTATTGAAATAAACTTTTAGCTAATTTTGAATTTTTTAAATTTTTTATGAAATATTTTATCAAACATATTGAAATTTGACTCCTTTTTCACATAAAAAAATTTGTGAAAAAAAATTTTTTTACAAAAAGTTTATTTCAGTATATATTAACCATCATTATAAATATGTCATAAAAAACTTGCATATGACTGTGAACATTATTTTCCCATAAAAGATACATCGAACATCAAAACCTTATAATTTTGAGATAAATGAACTTTAATGTTTAATTACATTTCTATTAAAGCATTCCTCCCCATACTACAAATGATATACATTTTTTGGTATCTCATCATCCTCTCCTTTCTTTTAAGTCTTTTTTCTTTCCTAACTTCCTTCGTTTTTTGCAAATATGAGTATTTAGCATTTAACAACCTCGGTTTGTCGAGGCGTTTCATTGCCTGTACCATGTAATCACCAAGCTCATTATTAAATTTTTTCAAAATTTCTGGTTTGGATACAGTTCCCATATTAAATAATGAAATTGTATCATATGCATCTAATGATAATACTTCTATTTATACAAATATTTCATTCGGTACACGAGACCCTATTACGTTGTTTACACTTTCCTTGGAATTTTGTCTTGCTCCATGTAAACGCTTTTTTAGCAATTCTGAATTAAATGTTTTGATTTGCGTCATTCGTTCAACTTTTAAGCAAGAATATAATACTTTGTGTACATTTTTCACACACACAAACACCATTTAAATGGACGTGGCCCAATTTCAATGATTATTTAAAAACAGGTTTTAAGGACTTCTAATTACCCTAGATGTTAAAGCGAAGTATTTTTAGAAAGGTTAAGCTCTATACAGTTTGAAAATATAAAAATCTTAAAATTGTCATATTAAGAAGATTTTAGGTTTCCAACACCCCTTAAAAGAAATTTTAATCAAATGGAAACCATATTTTACCTCTATTCGCAACATTTATTAACTAAATTTAATGAGGTTAATTTACATTTACAAAAGGGAACAGCTTACATTTTATTAAAAGAAGGACCATCATTTTAGCATTTTCTTGACAATTAAGCTAAAGGAATAGGCAGTGATTAAGGTCTTAAAGTGAAATTTTGAAATGGATCTCTGCAATTTTGGCTTTAAAAAGACACAACTGTTATTTATCTCGAATATATAGTACCGTGACAAATTTTTTAATTACTTTTCTTTGAGAAAAGGGGTTTCAGCAGGAATGACAATCACCAAAATAAAAAAAGAAAGAAAAGAAAGCGACTGAATAATACTTATCGAGGAAATTCAGGGTTAATCATGGCGAGATTGATGCCAATTAATGAAAATTTATTATTGAAGCACCAGATTCATCCCTCCCATTGTAAAAATTTGCTTGTTGATAAGTTATTTTATATATTAACTAAATTTTTAATTAATTAATGTGTGTTTCTTAAGTTTTAAACACTACACTTCACTACAATTAGAAAAATAAATCTTTTGAATTAAGTAGCTCTACACCAGTAGAGTCGAAAAGGTATTTAAATTGATAAATTTGCAAAAATTCAATATTAGGTAAGCAAAGGTCTACCCGAAACCAAAAAACATGGCAAGGGATCTATGAGACAAAATGTTTGGTAATCTCTGCTTATGCAATTAATGGCTATGAAATGGTTCATATGCAGTTGTATCTGTATAGTCTACTCAACAAAATACCAATATTTAATAAATGAATTGAATACTATATATGTGTTAATTGGATTACCTGTGAAAAGCTACTGTGTAGAAGGTTTAATTCATTATTATTTTTCTAGTTCGATTGTGGTCTGTTTTTTGTTTGTTTTTTTCATTAGTCATTATTAGAAAGCTATCATTTATATATCATTTTGTAATAGTGACATATGTGAATTTTCATCATATTTTTGTTACTATCAAATTTGCCTTGTCTCAGGAATTGATGCCAATTTTAGGAAGTAAAGTCTTACTTCGTGAATATTTGGTTCCTTATTTTCTGTTAAACTGCATGCACCAGAATTCAATCACATGAATTCAACACGTACAGAAATTTTAGATTTTAGATTCCATGAAAGTATACAGGGAACCATATATTAATCATTTGTAAAATAATAAGTATAAGAAATGTAATAGATACAAATGTAGGAAGAAACGAATAGGAAGAAAGTGTATGGAATTTATTAATATCGTTATTAAAGTTTAAATTAAAATATTAATCATGTCTCGTCAAGAAAGAATGAACTGGGAATTGTTTATAATATTATTTTGTAAAGAGTTTCTTGAAATATTTAACAAATCTAGTGTGCAGAAATGTTCTGAAAAAATACAAAACAAATTACTTATCTATATTAAAATATTCTGCTAACAAAAAATATAATATTCATTTTTTAAATAGAATCGTTGTTTATTCATTTCTTACCATCTAAAAATCTGAATGTTGGCTGTTTGAAGAAAGAGAAATTTATTTGCATTCATTTGAGGATATTCAATCTCAAATAAACAATTTTCTTTATCATATCTCAAGAATTTATATTTTTTTTAAATAAAGCTTAAGAAATTTTATGCTATTCTGAACAAAAAATATATTTCTACTAGATGTAAAAAGGATAAAGTTTTTTGTGCAAATGTTATCATTTAAAAAAATAAGATAAGTTAAAAGTCATAACTGCGAATATATCTTTGCGAATAAAAGCATAAAAAATTCAGTTGATAAGTTTCAAATTTCGAAAAGAGAAAAGAAATGTACTAAGCAGAACTTCGGTATTCATATAGAAATATAAAAACTAAAATATCTACAAAATTTAGAACAAAAAATACTGTTTTAATCTGTTTTACCTCGAATATGTAATGTGACTTTTTTGGTTTCTTCGAAAGCGCTGTTTCCTTCCTTTTTGTTATGTCTTCATTGTTCTTTCAAAGATTTCAAATTATTTTGCTCATTCTTCTGATGCGCTATTTTCAAATTATTAAAAAATGTCTCATTCTTAAGGGCACAACTAAAAATTTTGAAGAATTTATCAGACTTCTTAAGTTAAGTATTTTTATTGTAATACGCTTAAAATAATTATATTTGTTAAGAGGTGACAGCTTAATGCAAATACTTGAATTCCCCCCTTTTTTTCCCCTTGTGTACCAGTCGTTTCCTTCAGGCAGTCGATGGAGGTACTATTATGCCTGTTTGTCGGAATTATATTTCTCTAAAGATGACTGAATGATTTGAGCAATGGTAATGTATCACAGTTTTTTGTCAAATGTATGGTGATTTTCTAAGATAAACAATTCGTAAAGTTCAGCAAATGCTTGGGAACCGTAGTAGAAGATCACACAAACTAAAAATAGGATTAACTGCTTCAAAAATGGCTACATATTGGTAGTAAGTGACCAGTATTCTGGGAGGTCACACACAAACCACTCGAAATACAGCTGTTGTTGAGAAGTGGAAAATCTGGTAATGACAGATTGCCATTTGATGGTACGAGAGACTACTCAACAAGTTGAGATCGGTACAGGTTCTCTACAGGCAATTTTGTGTTATCAAGCGAGGAGTGCTTGAATTTATTTCCAAGCTTCTGTCGGTGGAACAGAAAAACTCCGTCCTGCAGCTTCACAAGACCTACTGGACACTAGAAACACTCAACCTGCCTTCTTGCGAATTCTGGTTGTTCCCTAAAATGAAAAAGGCTATAGAAAGGCTCCCGTTTTTATAGAGGACAAGAGGTAATGCAGAATCCGACGGTGGAGTTGAACACCATTCCAGAAGAAACCTTCCAAAAATGTTTTCGGCAATGGAAGAAATAGTGGGCTAAGTGTATGAAAGCGCAAGAGTCCTACTTTGAATTTGATTAGGATCCCAATCCCACAAATTAAAGAAGATATTTTTTTGACCAAAGGTCGGATACTTTCTGAACATATCTTGCACTTAATATTTACTTTAAAACACAATCTTGAGCTAAATTACTGTTCATTGTCTTGTATATTTTCCTCAAAAGAAAACCCAAATATTCTTAAAAAAAATTAAAAATGCAATGGTGGCAAAACAAATACATAAAAAAGGAATACATTTTCGCTACTTTTAAAAACAGCATTTTCTAAGATTAACTGTGATAATTTCTGTTATCACCATTGTTTGAAAACATTAATTTATGTAATATAAAAAAGAAATATTACTTTAGATCTTTTCTCCTTTTTGATATTTAAATTGATAAAGTTGTATATGTATTTATTTTCTTTGATGTTGGAATAGGGATCGAATAGTGTTTATTTACAAATGTGTGATTTCGATTATTTTCTGAAATTAAACTTTAAAAATTCAAAAGGGTAGTCTACGTTTTCCTATATATATTAATTCCTTACATAAAATAACTATTTAACTCTGAAATTTCAGCGGCATTCTTTAGATATTTTATTATTATTATTATTATATATAACACAGACTTGAAGTACTTCTAAGAGACATGGCTGAGAAAGACAGGAGCATTGAAAAGTGTAGCCGTTTATCATATGATACTTTATTCCAATGATTCAGCAAATCGTTCTTTACCCCAAGCCATGACTAGAGACAAGTCCTATTTCAAGCGTCGATCAGTAGCGAGAGTGTCGTTTGTCTACGTGTTTTAAATAAGTGCGCCGAAGTTGAAATAAAACTACTTATACGGGAGGTGGGTTAAGTTGTCCAGGTAGGAAGTTTACCCTAACTGACACAAAAAGGGCTGGGGATTCATCATATATATATATACACTGCTGGTCACCGTAAATGCAACACCCTGAAAGAAGCATGCAAATAACAGGAAATTTACAACATGCATTAGCGGAGGTCAGACATGCAAATGATTAGAATTTCAGCGCAGACACACATCCGGCGCGCCTGTGGCGCCACCTCAAAGCGCTATTTAAGGCTTGGAGATTTAGACAATTTAAAGCACGGCAATTGAGTTTTTCTTGTGGTTTTTTCAAAAAAACTATCAGTTATGTCTCATAGAAAACAGCGATCAGCTTTTGATCAAGTATCCGAGTTCGACAGAGGAAGGATAGTGGTCTACCGAGATTGTGGATTATCTTTCAGGGAAATCGGTAGCCGTGTTGGACGAAACCAAACAAGTGTAATGCGGATATGGGACCGTTTGATGCAGGAGGATAAGACGGGTTGACGTGGTCGATCGCATCCACCTCAGTGCACCACTTCACGTGAGGACAGGCAAATTATGCGCTTGGCAGTGACGGATCGCTCAGTCACATTATGAACCATAGCACAGCACATTGAGTCTTTAACGCATCATTAAATGTCTGTGCGTACCATTCGACGCCGTTTACAGCAGAGTGATTTGTCCGCAGCACGTCCTTTGCTTGGTCTACCCTTGACGTAGAACCACAGACGTCTCCGCCGTCAACGGTGCAATGAAAAAAGGATGTAGGCAGCAGAATGGAATGAAGTTGTCTTTACTGACGAGTCATGCATCTGTCTGCAACACCACGATGATCGGATTCGAGCCTGGAGAACCCGTGGAGAAAGGATGCTGAACAGCCGCGTTATGCACCGCCGCACTGGTCCTGCACCGGGTATTATGGTATGGGACAGTATTGGATATCACTCTCGCACTCCTCTAGTACGCATTGCCGGTACTTTAAATAGCCAGCGCTACATCTCCGAGGTGTCGGATTCAGTTGTCCTTCCTTACCTTCTATATTTTGCTAGACTTCCATTAACTAACGTAATTTATAGAAATGCATTCTTACTCGTATTGTAAACAACAATATTTAAACAAGGTGCTCAAACTACCATGTTGTTTTTCAAAGCTATTGCTATACGTTTTACTAATACTGTTTTTTAACAGAAAAGATGTATTTGCATACCTACCAATTTTGAAACATATGCTGATGACAAGAATGATGTGTGCTTGGGAATGTTTTTTTTTTCATTCGAAACAAAGAAAAACGTTAAGTTATCTCTATAAATGTCAAAAATGGTTCAAACTCTTGTTTATTAATCCGTTTAACTTCATTAAAACAATATAAAAGAAATGGGTTAATAAAAAACAATACTATGGCTTTAAAATGTGTTTTTCTTACACATTATATTGATTCATTTCCGAAGACTTAGGTGATTTTGACGGGATATATATATATATTTTTAAAACAAATTCCAAAAATAAAATATAATAATAATAGTAATAATAATTTGTTTAAAGTGTCTGTGTTTTGCTTCTTTGAAGGCTTTCAAATAAATATATCATTCAAGTAAATACAATAGCCTCCAAAAGTTAAGAAACAACATGTTTTTCGACGCTCACCGTAAAAAAATGACAGCAACAATAAAATTCATAGTTTATATAAATGATAAAAATGAACCTTAAACAAATTTATGCAAAAACAATAGCTACTCCTTTTTTTTAATAGGAAAGAACAGATATATTTGAGTGAAAGAAAAATATTCCTGTATCAGGCTTTCGTAATTACGCGTGTAATATTCGTTGATTTACAACTTCTGTTAGCAGATTTGTTGACAATAGGCAGTGGGGTCTCACAATGTATGAGAGAAGCTGTTTGCCAAATTCGTTAAGGTGGAGGGTGATCGGATGGAGGGAAATGGGGTTGTCAAAGGCTGATGCCACTAGGTGTTTTAATGTGTCTCGTAGTGTGGTCAACCGTCTCTGGAATCAATAAGACTTCCATTGAATTTTTAGACATTGTGCATAGGTGAATGTAATATTGAACCAATGGAATTTTTACTTTTCTCCTCAAATATGGATTAATATATCGATTAAATTCAGTAAAGTAAAGACAAAAGAAAGAAGAATATGGTGGAGTTTTCCAGAGTTAAGTTGTTGTTTTTTTCCTCCCACATTTATTTTTTTTTTCATAAATGCTTGTATTTCTTAAAAATCTAAAAATCCACTCATGTATCATCCAATTAAATGGATTGTTGCATAGATCAGGGTAAGTATATTTTATTCTATCAGTCTCAAACAGTAGAATAAAACAATACTTAAAATGCTGAGTACAACAGCAAAGTTTGCATAATAAGTCCCAGAATGTTTTCAACCTTTTCCGATACTCAGACACAACTATCAGTGTCTAAAACTACAAGTACGTAAAGTCTAACCACACTCAAGCAACCACTCACAAGTGAATGAAAAATTCAACAACTGAAGTTTCAATAAGACACAACTATTTATAATCTGCGCGGCTACCTTCCAGTGATTTCTTGAAAATTCCACTAACGTTATAGATCGTCATGTTCTAAATTTCCCCAGAGATATCCAGAAGCATCCATGTGGTCGCCAACTCACCAAATATAATCGCCAACATGGTCACCAGTCGTCAAAATAATGGTTGCCTAAATTATGCCAACTTGGTTGTATGACCAATATTTTGCCAAGTTTTCATTGAAATGCCATTAAAATGCAAGGGACGGTGTTGCTTGCGAATATTACAGTTTTCATAAAATAAATACAATAAAAAGTAATATTAACGTATTAAACATCCAGATACAAATTATTTACACTATTTTAAGACGAAATTAATCATTAATTATACAGTAATAATAACAGTAACAATATTTTAAGAGAACAAAAGAAAAGAGTAATTTCTGAAAAGCCTTTATTATTTATTTGATATTTTCCGTTACATTTCATAGCAGTAAAATTGACGATACAGCACTTTATGTTTTAAGAGGAAATTAGGATCTCCATAAGATTGACGTTCCGCTTACGAATTTTAAAGTAACACGGTAATCAAGAGCCTTAAAGTCTTTAATCAGAGTGACATGGAAGGTAGGATTGACAAGCACTAAATCAGATCTCTACGTCCATTAATCGTGGTTCAAAATTACAATATACTAAGTGTTGTTTTAAGTTGGATAATTAATTAAATCGACCAAAACAAGCCTTTTTAGTTTCACGAGCTCGAGAATGGGTTCTACAAACCGATTAAATATTTACAAAGTTCATCGATTTTTGAAAGTTAATCATAAATTCAAGCTATTTATCAAAGGTAATTTATTCTTATCTTTTCCAGTGGCATCAAATACTGATTCAAGAGAAACTGTCCTCTACCTGGGACAAAACAATAAGACAGCAGAAGTCTTTTTTTTCCTTACATTATTACTTGAAGTTAATTTTTAAAAAAAAGATGTGAATACTTACTTTTTTTAATTATAGTGTTTATGAATTTCAAATTTGTTTTATGTGGTTTATAAAGTATATTAAAAGAGATGAACCTCTATGCAACGAATTTTCCATATAACGAACTTTTTTCCGAGATTTAGTGACTTCGTTATATAGAGGTGCTCAACTGTACTTTTAAATAAAAAATTTAAAAAAATGTTTTTTGATATGCTCCCGCATGCCACGTAGGCTTATCATGATCCCCTGGGGGCAAGCCCCTAGGTTTGAGGATTTTCGCCCTACACGCAGACAGGTTCAACGAGAATCGTTTGAAGACTAAGAATTAAAAGTAAGAAGCCTTTAATTAAAATGCGTAAGGCGTAGAGAGAAGAGACACTGACTGCCCACCGCACGGGCTACCAAACACTACCCAGAACCGGGATTGATTGTACGCGTTGTACGGCATATATATTTTTTTCCTTTCTATTTTGCACATATTTTTAATTCTTATGGAGCGATTGTTAGTGCTAATGTTTCTAAGGGATGTAGTTTGTTCATGGTATTGAAACACATCTCATCCGGCATTTGATTTGCGTTGAGAGCGGAAATTTTTCATTCAAGGCTGGAATTTAGGTTCTTGGAAATATTCAATAAAGAACAGGGGTTGGTAAAATCACTGTGCAATGTGTTGCTTGAAAAAATGAAAAAGGAAAGATAATTCAAGGAAAACGATATTACCCCTGTCCCTATTGCAATGAGAAAGACTTAATATTACACCATTCTTCAAATTGTGTGCGCATATATATGTATATTTGCACACACACACAAAACCCTCAACTGTATGAAAAAGAGGTACGGACATGAACTGTTTTTGTAAATATGAGAGAAATTCTTTTAAGATATATGAGACATTATTCACATCTCGCAGAGTGTACTTATAAAAAGCAAACATTTTATGGTTTTTCTGCTCCTTAATTACAAATTAAAAAATAGTGTGAAAACTTTAAAATTGAAATTTAAAATAAAGTTCTTCCCCTTTTTCGCATTTTGTTATGCTTAGTTTTATATGAAATAAAAAATGGGCCTTTTCTTGGAACATTTTGGGCAAAACAATTGACTGGTCAAGGGGTCAATTTAAGATAAACCTCAAAGTAGTTATGATGTTACAAAAAGTAAACAAGTAAGCTCCTATTCGTAAGCTTTCATTTGGTAAACTCCGTTACTGCTTTCATTTTATTGCTACTCTTATATTGCTTTACTCCTCTTTTAATTCATCTTCTATCAACGACCCTAAGTTAATTTATTAAAATTATTTGGAAAAATATGCAAAGATCCGAAGTAAGATGTACTTTCTTGAATGCAGTTTAGAAAAAAAAAATTGATGTTGTTTACGTTTACTCTTAACCCTTTAAGGGCAGACTAATAGGTCTAGTGACATATTAAAAAAATTTTCTCCAAGCGGGTGTTGGATATTGAGTCAATCCACATGCGTTAATTATATCTAAAACGCGTAAAAATTAATACGGGTGGCAGAACGATACCTTTTTTTGCATTTCATGTTCTCTGATGGGTAGTTAAAAACAGTTTTTCTCGATGTAAATCTATAAATTGTATTTTAATTACTATAAATAAAATTTATGACTTTTGAAAAAATTTTCGACATGTCTTAAGTATGTATTTTTCCATCTGAATGAATTAAGCAAATTTGTAATTAAAAAAAGGGTTTTATTTAGGTTTTTGTAAAGCTTTTATATCTGGATAGAGGCTCTATCCACTGCCCACATAGAACAGAAAAATGACCTACAAATTTTCGCTTTTCCTCCACTCCAAAGAGCACTTAGAATCATGTGAGAATGTTGGGGGTCGGAAATATAAACAAACTTTGTTTACAATATGTAGTACAAGATTCTCGGGTTCGAAAATCTTTCGTTGCAGCTTTTTTGATCGAAAAAAACGTTTGCATATTATAAAGTTTCACAGTAAATAACTCAACAAATTTGTGAAATAACTAATTTAAATTATCAAAACTATTACTTTTTTTATAACTTCTTATACTAAAATTAAATAAAATATAAAATGTGGATATATACCAATTTCCATGTATATTCTAAGTATTCTATATATATTTTAAGTATTCTATGTTGTACAATTATTCTATCATTATTAAATTACACTTACATACTTTGTATTTAATTGCTAATTGAAATAGTTATTACATAAATGTTAGTTTTGCATAAAAAAATTTATTTTATTATAACTCATTATTTCTGTCCTGAAAAGTTAGTTAAATGTCCTAAATGCGCAGTGGCTATAACGTCTAGCCACACCCAGGAAAAAAACACGATTAGATATTTTTTTGCGACTAAATAATGTTTATGGAGGATGTGTGAGAACATTACATTTATCAAGTACTTTATCACAGAAAATTGTATTTTAGCTGTGTGCCCGTTAAAGGGTTAAACATGAAAACGCAGCTGAACACAGAAGCATAACACAAAACAATGCTTATAAAATTATTTTACTCTTTTAATGCTTAAAAAAACTTTGTGCTTAGTGAATTAGAGGATGTAAGAAAAAAAATGATTTTTATCTCATCTCTTAAATATTCTAGTCTAGTGATCCTTGAATATTTTTCAAACAAATGTGAAATCTCGAAAAGAAGAAAAAGAAGACAGAAGAACAAAAAGTCCAGAAACATGTCTACCATTCATAGAAGTGATGTCTCACTGATATTTATATATTGTGACGAATATTTTTAAGTTATTCAAAGTCTCAAAAGACCCTTCCTTAGAAAGATAATAAACATTAAATATTGAATAAAACAGTGTGAAATCTTAGAATGATCTAGGATCTTTTCTCGAGCCGTGTCGTATTCATTGGAAATGGAAACTGTTTGTCAAAAGCTGAAAAAGTAAAACTTTTTTCTCTTGTAACGAATACCCATTTCGGAATTTTAAAGTAAGCAGGGGGAACTCGATTTTATGAATGAGAGCTGTTATCTACATTTCTAACAAGAACAAGTTTATTTATAACTTAATAATGAATCAACTAAGAGAGGATACTATAACATTAGTATTTTGTAAAAATCTTCTCGTATGTGTTTGCTAAGCAACATGATCCCATTTGAGAATTCCTTTTTAAAACGGTATTTGATTCAACTTTTACATTTGTTAATGTTCAAATTTGCAGCATATATTATTTAAAACCTTGAAAGTATTTTAATGTCCCCATTGCTTTTAAATCTATTTAATTAAAAAATGTGAGTGGTGTTTTATATATTTAAATAATTTACACTAAGTATCTCTCAAATATAAAGGTAAACACAGCACCAAACAAGTTTTATGTAAATATGACACAAAAAAACGAGACTGGTCCAATGAATCATTGTACTTACAGAATCAGTTATCCGTGACATTATCACCTTCAAAGTAGTTCCCTTCAGCATTCACTCACTTCTGCATTCGGTGTGGTCATCGCTGGTGACAGTTCTGGAACAAAGTTTTTGGATGGCCCTTCAGGTGACTCTCCGTTTTTTCTTCAACCTCTTCAACTAGGGCAGTGTTTCTCAAACTTTCAATATTGGCGACCCAATATTCAATCATAATTTTCATTGCGGCCCCCCTCCATACAATAATAATGTATTGTGTATTCAATAATACTATACTTTGACACTAAACCTACAATACGACTTTAAATCCTTAAGTGCCACCGCCGTATATAAACGTCTCACTCAGCCAGGGAATTAATTGCCCCGGACGTATGTGTACGTCTTTCCAAAGTACAATCTTTTGCGAAGGATTTACTAATTTCAGAGAATTTGCTTATTTATTCCTTTTCAACCCTTCCCCCATACACCGCATACGCTCGCCTACTTGTTAAATGGTGGCATTGGAAAGCGAATCGCCTACTTTTTAATCGGCATATATACCGTACAAATTATCAAGATAAGTGTTAATTTTTGCATATAATTTTATATATGACGAGCCCATGGGGTCACTGGTAATTATTAAATTTGTGCTTAGTATTGTTAAATTAATTATAAAATACATTATGAAGTATTGATATATTTATAAGTGTAAATTTGTACTTAGTTTTTTTATTGTGTCAGAATGTATTTTGTTCAATAAATTAATAATTTTTTTCATAATCCTTTGTTTTTGACTTTTCAATATGTTCACGCCCCCCTCGTAGGATTATCAAGCCCCCAGGGGGGCTCGCCCCACAGTTTGAGAAACACTGAACTAGGGTAAAATGGATTCCCTTTAAGCAAGATTTAACTGTAGGAAGTAAGAAAAAGTTACATGGGGCTAAATTAGGTGAATAAGGAGGACGTCTCATCACAGTAATATTTTTGCTGGTCAGAAACTGCTTTACAGATAGGGCCGTGTGAGAGGGTGCATTGTCTTGGTGTAACAGCCATCTTTCACTCCCCAATTCTGTCCTTTTATTCCTAAAATTTTCACGAAGTATTTTCAATACTTCAATGTAGTAGTGTTGATTAACAGTCTAACCACTATAATGTGAGTGGGAACATACTAATATCACGAATTTTGGGAATGTTTTGGTCTGAAATTGCTGACCTTGGGTGCACAGTAGGTTCATCATCTTCCACACTAACCTTACCCATGAAAATCTCTTATACCGTGTGCACGAGACAAAGTTTCCTCTCCATAAGACTAGTGTTGATATTTGAAATGTTTCCGTGGCTGATTTTTGAAGTTTCACAAGAAACTTGATGCTGATTCGACACTTTTCCGGCAGAATGCAGTTGCATGTGTTCACTAAATGACGAAATACTCTCAATTGACTTATCGATAAAGACGAAACTGGCAACATGGAAAGAGGAGTTGGATAGAATGGCGTCACCAAAACAATTATTGCCAACTTCACTCTTTATTCAAGCTACACACTTAATTCCAATATTTTGTGTCATACCTTTTATACATGTTTAAAAAATGTAGAAAATTACACATACATAGAATTTCGAAATGTTTAATTATATCAATCATTAAATTGAAAAATGACATTGAAATCTATGAAATAGTAACAATACAACAATTATTACAGCAAGAGTTATCGAATTTAGAAAAACAAATCTTAAATTATAATTTAATAATTTTAATGCATGTCAAACACGCCACATAAATTTCAATTAAATGTCGTTTCAAATTTTCCATTTGAATCTCTCAGAATATTTAAGGTATCCGACTACGTTCGAAACAGTGATTTTGCAAAAGCGTATAGATAGATAATATTTATGATATTTGGTGTTACTTAGATTAGAAAATGTATATAAAATTGTTTTAAAAATAGCATTACAATAAAAAATTATTTAAGAAAAAATATTTTGACAAAAAATGAACATAGAGAATGACCCATTTTCAAAATATTCTTTTTTTGTGAAAAATGCTTCTATTATAATAATATTTTGCCTGTATATACCTCAGACCTCTGTACATGGACTGAACTAGAAATTTTGAAATATACAACTTAGAAGTGGATTTATCCATATTTTACTACAACAGAGGGAAGGAATTTTAAGAGAAAAACGCCGATAATTATTTCAATTGGTAGTAACTCTGAAAGTAATGTGAATTTTTCAAAAGTCTTAGTTTAGAATCTCTGGAGAAGTCTTTACTTTATATAAGCAAAATATTATTAATATAGAAACATTTTTTATAAAAGGAGGTTTTGAAAAAGATTCTTCTAAGTTAATTTTTTTGCCAAAATATTGTATTTAAATAATTTTTTTTTGTAATAATTTTATTTGAAACAATTTTACACATCTATTATAATTTGACACTAAATATGAAAATTATCCATTTATGCGCTTTTTTAAAATCACGATTCGAACGTAGTCGGATACCTTAATTGTAAATGTAATAAAGGTATAATTGATGACCTGAAACAAAAAATAATGTTATAAGTAATAATTACTTGCCAAGATAAGTAATAGAATCAACCCCATAAATTAGCTCTTCTTATTGTAAAATGGGATAATGCTATTTTAAACAACTTTGAAGAGTAATTAACTCTGGGTAGTTTTCTCTAAACCTTTTTAAATATTTTTACCCGAACTTGTTTTGTGATATAGAAAATGCATTTACCAAACGAGTTGCTTTCGATTTAAAAAAAAATAATAAGTTACAATTTGTTACGCAACATGAAGTTTAGAGTATGTTTTTTTTAAATGCCGTTATATCTTGAAATAATGTATGTAATATTTTTAAATAAGGACACTTTTTGAGATATCAGGGCATCTGTTTTTTTTAAAAAATTCACGTTTATACATTTCTGATTTGTGAATATATATGTACATCTTTCCTTTAGGAAAATTTAGGTAGTTGATATAAATATTTTTGTTTTCAAAGATCGTGTCATAAAACGTAAATATTTTCGTTTCTTCTATTATTTTTATTTCTTGTTACATTGAAAGCAAACAATGATTTGAATATGCTGCAGATAGTTATTTGCATAAATTATGTAAAAGAAGAACACAGAAAATTTTTTTTGTATAAACATAAGAGGAAAATTCCTGTTAAAAATAACATGAAATCAAAAGTTTAAAAAAAAATCCATCAATCCACTGAAAACCAGACTTTAAGAAAGAGATACGATTTTTTGAGAAACATGTTTAAAAAAGGAGCTGGAAACGTTTTAATAACTTTATTCCAGTCTTGTGATTGAATGAGTTTCGTTGTGGTAGATAGATACTTGTATCAGTTACAACAAGAGCTGTAAAAAGGGAAAATAAATCAGTAATATTCTGATTATTCATGGTAATAATTTTGTGTGGATTATTCCCGATGTATTTAATTTTGATATTCAGAGTCTACTTTCGTCAATTAATTTTAACCCCTTGAGTACCCGACTGCATTTTGTAGTGATACTGATCCTGACGTCACAAATCACATTTCATTTTTCTTTTTGACGCTGACTAAGGCATACATTCGTTTGTTTCGTTTCACTTTCTAATGCTTGTGTAGCAGGTTTGGCGAACCTGTATGGATCAACGTGCCATTTTTTTCTAAAGAAGTGTTTAATGAGGTACAGACGTGCCATCAAAAGACTTTGACTTGTGATTATGGGGAAAATAATAAAACCAAATACTAACAACACAAAACTCTATTTACTACGAAAAAATATATTTTACACTGTATAGTTATAAATGTTTTAATTATACGTGTAATTCAAATTAAAGAGTAACATTAGTGAAACATCTGTTGTTGCAGATTGGATAACAAATAATTTATATTAGGATTGTAAGATGTTATTTTTAGTAGAATGCATGCTGAATTTGAGTCATCTGGCAAACGGTTTCTAAGCAATTAATTATTTTATCAGTGCTTCACTTTTTTGACAAGAAGATTTCGATTTTACAGACGATGTTCTGCATATCACTATTCCAGAACAAAAAACACACACGGCGCTGTCGCCTTTACTAATAATGTCATGTTTCTTGGTCCACCAAATTTGAAATTCTTTGCTACACTATCTTTCCCTTGTTGTTCTTTTACTGAACTATCCTTGTTAAATAATAGTTAAAATCGTAAATATAACAGATAAACTTTTAAAATAATGTTCTGTCAATTAAATTGACTATGCTATATGCTTAGACAAACTTTACATCGTAAATAATTGTAGTCTGCGACGTTACTAAGGCAAGACAATATGATACGAGTGTGCTCCCCGCCGCCGATTACTCGCGTTTGTTCGTATTTCTTCATAGTGAACTTTGAAATTTTGAAATAAAATACAAACCATTTTTATCACCGGCGTGCCAAAAATATTCTTTTGCGTGCCACTAGTTCGCCATCCCTCTTGTATAGCTCTTTTTCTTTTTTATTTTTACTTTTCCTTGCCGATATGTCATCGTCGTTGGACTTACACGAAAGTGATACTTATTGAGAATGTTTGCTAGAAACTGATGAATAGGATAGTGACTCTGATACGGATTTATCTATTTGTGATGAATAAGAGGAAGAAATAGAACAAAACAAAAAACAGTACACTCATGTAACCCATGCGGAAAAGCTTTTTCTTCCAAGCTACATTTCGAGCAATTTCCCAAAATTCCAGTTTGTGTCATTTTAATTTTAATTTTTCTATTTTTTACAAATTTTTGCAGCCCAAACATTTTGTAACTTAATTTATGTAATTTTATATAATCCTAATAAGAGAAAATCTACCTTATATTGTTTCATGGTTCTAATTACTCTGGTAAATGAGCCATGTATCCAGATGAGGTTACAATGGAATTTTGCCCTATACATTAGTATGTATCCA
>BMAV01026528.1:335156-413711 GCA_019973955.1 Trichonephila inaurata madagascariensis | reverse complement strand
CCCTTTTTTTTCCAAATGTTCTCCTTTGAAAAAATGCTTCTATTGTATTAATATTTTGCCTGTATATAGCTCAGACCTCTGTAAAGGCTCAATTAGATTTTGAAAATTCAAATTATTTTCAGAGTTAAAAACCATTTGAAATAATTATGGCGTATTTTCTTAAAATTTCTCCTTTCTGTTTTCGTAAAACATGGATAAACCGACTTCCAAGTTGGGCGTTTCAAAAATTCTAGTCTAATCTTGCATGTATATATGCATCTAAAAAACTTATCCTTACTTTAAATAATGAATGTTTTCTTTAATAAAAAAATCAAAGATTGCTAAATCTTTGCCTTTTAAAAATTTATATTCCTATTTCAGATCTGACACTCTTCGTATCAAATACCAATTAGTCACAGTATTGCTAAGAATTAAGTTTAAAAGAACATTTTATTAATAAAGTTCCTCAGAACAATCACCCTACAAGAAAAGAAAAATAAATAAATTTACAGACTGGTTTAGCTTAAAAATGTTTCGTTATAAACAAGTTTCATAAATTGCACAAGATTTATAATTTGATGAGATTCTGTAACAAGATAATTAAATATGCTATCAGAGAAAGTTCATATATATGACAGAAACAATTCTTTCTATCTTTAAAATTAATCTCTCGTAGTGAAGTTTGTGAATTTAAATATCTAGATCTAATTTAGTATTCAAGTTCCAGCTTTGGGAAGATAAGCTGAGTTTAGCATAATATTTCATTTAATCATTGTACTAGGTAGCCGAAGTGTTAATTTCAAAACTCTCGTATCATGAAATTAGCTGGCAGGAAAAGTGATATCCTACTTCTGCAGAGAGGGATCAGTCTATTGATTATGTAGAATGAACATGGAATGTCTGATACTTCTGCTACAAGCTTATTGGTATGAATTCATGCTTTTGACTTAATGGTTTTTAGTTCTTTTTAAGTGAAATCGTAGGAAATTAGTTGGAAATCTGATTATCAATATATGTTTGTAACAGGGAAAATTATAACCTCCATCCGACCCTGTTAACACAGAAAAAGCTGATAAAAAATGTAAGCGTCAAAAAAGAAATTAAGCACTTAGAATACAGGGGGATTCTTAAAGAAGTAAACACTTTCCACATACTGTAAAACAGTAAAAGTTACGGACAGGCACCACCTCAGCGAACCATAAGGTAGATGTACTCTTAAGGTATCCGATTACGTTCGGAACCATGATTTTAAAAAAAGCGCATAAATGGATAATTTTCATGATATTTAGTGTCACTTAGATTAGAATACATGTATACAATTATTTTAAGGACATCATGACAAAAAAATTATTTAAATACAATATTTTGGCAAAAAATTAACTTAGAATAACCTTTTTTTCCCAAAAGTTCTCCTTTTGTAAAAAATGCTTTTATTGTATTAATTTTTTGCCTGTACATCGCTCAAAACCTCTGTACAGAGGCTCAACTACGATTTTTGAAAAATTCACATTATTTTCAGAGTTACAACTATTTGAAAAAATTATCCGCGTTTTTTTCTTAAAATTGCTCCCCTCTGTTGTCGAAAAACACTGATAAACCTACTTCTAAGTTATATATTTCAAAAATTCTAGTTGAGACTCTACAGAGGTCTGAGCTATATACAGGCAAAATATTATTATAATAGAAGCATTTTTCACAAAAGGAGAATATTTTGAAAAAAGTTTATTCTAAGTGAATTTTTAGCTGAAATATTGTACTTAAATAATTTTTTATTGTAATACTATTCTTAAAACAGTTTTATATACATTTTCTAATCTAAGTGACACTAAATATTATAAATATCATCCATTTATACGCTTTTGCAAAATCACGGTTCCGAATGTAGTCGGATAACTTAAAACTAGAACGTCCTGGATTAAGATTACTCTTAAACGTCCACCTTGAGTTTTTCGACATTGCGATACAAAATCTATAAATGATCAAAAGTGACATAGCATCCTGTGATGACTATGTCTATTAGGACCTAAGCTTGTAGAGGTGTGTGGGATTATCTAAATGATATATTATGTACTCTAACACAACTTTTGTTAAGAATAACTTAAATTACTTAATTCTACTAACAACTTTCTTAAAGTGAGAGTTAACACCCAATTAAACCTTATATTCAAGTCAGATCGCAACCAGATCATTTATCTTACCTTGTAATACTTTAACTGTCTAATCAAACTTCCTATACAAAAATATTACCTTTTTGTAGAGTCACCTTCCTTCCTAGGTAGGAAATAATTCCTATTATGTTATAATTGTAGTGAGAAGACCTGTATTTCTTTTTATCTTTATTATATTCCTATTGCTATGAACGTATCCTTCTTCTTGAAACTGTAGGACGTCTAACCTTTTATTCCAAACAATTCCGCACTAAGTTATCTCTAGGCTTCTGCCGCTCTTTTTCATCAAAGCTTCTTATCCTCTTAAAGTATATCTCATTTGCATATTCGATCCGTTTCTCTTCTTGGTATTGCTGGAAAGGTTTTACATTAATCGTGGCCGGTCAAAAACTTAGGAAAGCATGTTAGAAGAAGGACGCGAGAGTCGTCACAACCCTCCAAAGAAGAAAAAAACGTGATTTAACTGCGGTTCTCAATGCCCCTTAATAAATTACGTGCCTAAATTTTTATTTCTGAACCTCTTCGCTTTCTAAGTTTTATTTAAATTTAATCTTTTAAATCCTCATTTTAACTTCTTTTTATAATTTCCAATATTTATCTTGACTTTAATTTTCATTATTCATCCTAGAATTAAATTTAATATTCACCCCAATTTTAAATTTAAACTCGTGGACAATAAATTTTACTCCATTAATCTTAGCCAACACACAATTACTGTTTAATTCTCTTGCCCACTACCTTACATATATACACTTAAAGTAACTATACACTTAAATTTTCTTAAAATTTTCCTGGGTGCGTATGACCCAAACTTTGCATCTGTATCATCATTTCATATGGAGCTGGAATTTTGCCCAATTTTTTCGGTGTTGAAGTTATTATTTCTACAATTTTCAGGGTCTGTCTCCCTGAAATGAAAACTCTCTAAATTACTGTTTCCAATTTATGTTTACATAATACCAATAAGTTTTTACAATTTTATTCACATTATATATTATTTGTAAATCACACAAATTTTCATCTCCATCCCCAAGTACATCTGGTTCCAAAACTCCCAATGAGCCGCGTGCAGCGCCGTTATTATTATTGTTAGTGCCCTGACTACGTTTCACTGAACCAGATGCCTCATACTACGGAACAATACAAAAACCATATATATATACACATATTATACAATTACCATTTTTCAATAAACCATTATAACAAATACCAACCAAAAGGAATTGTCGCATCTCACGAAGTCATACATCGAAGCAAACAAATGTGCAATTACAATTGTTTTCTCAAGAAAATTCTCCTTAACAAGTCAAAAGTTCAAAAATAAATATACACTCATTGTATTGTTCCCTTTGCTTGGCTTATAACTTTTAAACACCGCCTGAGACTTCTTTCTTTGCAATAATTCTTCCTGACCACACTTGTTGGAAGATCATAAAAAATGAAACAATACAACCTGATTTTACCCATTCCCCACCATGACGTCCAAAGATGAGGTGCTACCACTTTTTCTTTCCTCGGCTGCACTGGAATTTTTATGTTGATTATTGTAGGGGCTTGTAATATCCTTGTCGGCTTTTTCTTGTTTTCCCTGTTGCGTCCTTTACGGTCGGGGACTCCTGTTCTTTTCTCAGGCGTGGCCGCAGGTTAAAATGCCGTCCATCGGTCTTGTTCTTCTTCTACTTCTAGAAATAGTACTGATGAAAAGGTCTTTTTATTATTGTGTCCCTTTTTGTTATTTTCTGTGGTCCACTTGTCCCTGACTCTCCTGGATCTCTTTATTCCCCATGTCCCTTATTCCCTTATTCCCCTTGTCCTTTTACTTTTCCTCTTTTTTTCCAAATGAACTAGGAAGGATTCACCAGTGATCTGCGTTTATGGGTCCCTACCTGTATTTTTATATTGATTTGATTGGCGACTAATCCTTTTTGCTCAAATTTTACGTTTCACCGCAGATTTTTCTTTCCCATAGTGTGACTCATTTAACTCTTGATGTACTTTTTCCGGAAGTACTAGTTTCCTGACGTGATCTTTATACTATTTGGGGATACCTGTTCTAACTCGACCTCGTCATCTCCTATGACGATATATTCTATTTGATCCACGCTAAACGTTAATCTTTTCCTGATTTCCATATTACAATATTATTGTTATTTCTTACTTAATACTCTATAAGGTCCTTTTCAAATTTTGTTTAAATTTAGCGCAGACTTTGTTAGCTGCTGAACTTAAAGGGTGTGTTTCTAATAAGACCCAATCATTTACCTTTAATTTTATATCTTTTCTTCGTCTATTATAATATCTTTCCCACCTTCCTGTTTAATTTTCGTACTTAGTCTAGCTTCCTGAATAACCTCTATATTTTGTATTTTGAATTTTGAACTTTCCGAATCATGCTGTCCAATTTTTGAAATAAAATCAATTGACCCAAAATAATTCAGCAGGTGATTTTCCCGTTGTTTCATTTACCGCCGTACGAATAGCGTAAGCAAACTCACGTAAGAACTGATCCCAAGTATCGTGTTGATCATTAACATACTTGCACCCACAGCCATATCCGATTAACTCTTTTCAGTCCGGGATTTTGCTTGTGGTCTATGCAACAGTTTCGCTACGTCTTTATGCCTAATCTTTCACTTAAGTGCTCAAAAATTCTGATATAAATTGGGGACCAGTTATTATCACTTATTAATTTTATTGAGCCCATATCGCGATATAAAGTTATCAAAAAAATATCCGCTATTATACGAGATGAGGCTTTTTTAAGAGGTATAATTTGCCCATTTGCTGAAAATGATCGGTTATTACTTCAAAATATAGCGATTACGTCTTATTCTAGATATAGGATACGGGCCCAACAAATCTAACGTCACTATCTCACGGATAATTTGATATAATTGATTTAATCGACCAGCTGGTAACGCGTTTTTATAGTTATTAACTTGGCACATATGGCATGTAGAGACATATTGATCAATGAATTTTCTTCATGTACGGAAATAACAAACGTCCCCGAATTTTATGATATGCTTCTAAAATCTTCCTGCGTCCAGCTATATTGGCCTGTCGTGAAATTCTCTCATTATTTCATTCCTTAAAAGATTTAAATGTATACACTATTTCACCTAATGACGTTGCGTATCGCATAAAAATAACAATCCTTCAATTAAACGGAAATCGTGGGACCACTCTCACATATCGTATTTCAACTGAGTTATCTCTCCGGGTTTCTAAATATCTATAGATATGACCTAATTCTGGGTCATTTTTTCTGTTCTGTTATTAATTGTTCCCATGAAGTAAGTACTAAATCCTTGGATTTCTACCAACAAATTTTTCCCACTATACCTTTCCACGGGATTCCTTGAAAGTATGTCAGCCAATGCATTTTGAGTTTCCGGTCTATGTTCCCATTCTATATTAAATTCTGCTAATTTGAGGTCCATCTAATCATCCTACTCGACAAATTTTTGCCATGTTAGGGCGTGTTAAGGCAGCGTGATCCGTTATTACTTACCGGGTAATATTCCTCAAATATGTTCTGAATTTGTTCAACGCCCATATCAATGTTAGACATTCTCTTTTCGGGTTACCGTATAATTCTCTGCGTTGTTCAGTGTACGTGAAGCAAATATAACAGGTCTGTTTTGTTGATTAAGCACTGCTCCTAAACCGATTGAACTATGCCTGTAAATAACCTGAATGGCTCCTGAAAGTTTATAATTTTAAAACTGGCGCTTTTTGTTACCGCCGCCTTGACGTCTTCGAATGCCTTTTTTAGCCCATTGACCAGACAAATTTTTTTAATTTTCGTTTAAGATTATAAAGTGGTTCACAAAGATCCGCATAATTTTTTAACAAATTCGTACCATTGGGACATACCCAAAAACTTGGATATTAAATTTTGAGTTACGCGTTTCATCTCTAGTATGGCTCGAACCTTGTTTCATCCGTTTTAATTCTTTACTAATAATTAATCCTAAATACTTCAATTCATCGCACGCAAATTTACATTTATCTTTATTTAATGTCAATCCTGCATCTTGGTAACAACGAAAACTTCCTAAATTCTCAACATGGTGAGTGAATAATGGTTGAGATAATCACATCATCGATATAAACACTCACAAACCTCCCTATCACCGGTTTTGTGGATTATGTCAATTGCCTTTTGAAAATTGGGAGCTGCTCCGATAAACCGAATGGCATCCGCTGAGCATAAGTGCCACTTTTACCACAAATGCGGTCTTAATAATATCAACGGGTCATGCCATTTGAAAGTACCCACTTCTTAGATCAAGAGATGACATTATTGTTGTATATGGGATGTTCGTTATTAAAGCACCATATTTAACGGTAAAGTGTAATGTGATACTTTGTGATCGAATTTCAGTTTCTATAGTCTACTGCAAAGTATATGCTTCCGGATTATCTGGTGGTAACCTCCATTATTTTTCTGCATAACACAACAGGTGACGCGTATGGGGATTGAATTGAACACCGTTTCTCTTGTAACATTTTTGTAGTGTGAAAATCAATTGCTTTGTCCGGTGTACCATATGGCCTTGGCTGCGGGTTATCTCCCGTGTCAATTTCATGGTATAAAACATGAGTAAGACCTGGTTTGTCTGAAAATAACTTTAAAACTACTAAACAAATTTTATAGTTTTTGCTTTTTCTACCTCCCCAATTTTGTTTTAGATAAATCTATCTCAACATTTTTCCTCTTATTTATTTGAGAATCGGGAATTTTTCAACGATTTTCACCAAAAATCTAATACGATCCTTGACCCAATTTATCACCGAGAATACATGGGTATTCTAAATCCGTCAACACATGAAATGACCAAGGTCTAAAATTTACGCGAATATTCCTAATTCTACAATCCTCAGCTTGGCATTTCGCACCCTGTGCTGTTATTACTCAGCTCTGATTTTTAATTTGCTTATAAAAAATATTTTCTATATACTTCTTCCGATATAAATACTTATCTGCTCCAAAAGTCCTAAGCAAGGCTTCAAAAATGTGTTATTTAATAAAAATAGGAACGTGGGGAAGTTCTACGGTAGATATAATATATCGGAGAAAGCTTAATTGTTTCTCTTGTCACATACTTTATGCTGATCTTTAACAATATTTAATCGCCCCTTTTGCATCCCTATCGCCTCTCGACTGAAATTTTCACTCGAACCCCTATTTCTATTTTGGTCCCCTTATTAAAATTATCATTTCGCTCATTTCGAAATTGATAACCCTGTTGTTGAATCTCTGATCACTATTCTGGAAATTGTCTCCTCGAACCCTCTATTACTTTGACGGCTATTCTCAAAAATTATTTCCCTACCATTATTTGGTCTACGTCCAACTTCAGAATTTCTCCAGTTTCTACCATAGCATCAAAAATTAGGCATCCTATGCGCGTTTTGACCTCGTCTTTCTACATTATCATTCTGTGAACCCCTTTTAATTTGCAGAATACCTCTCTTCGAATTTAGCTAAGACTTCCAAAAGTTGTACCGTGTTCTGTGGATTGCGCACTTCCATAATCCTGGATCTGTGTCTGATTCGAACTAAAAATATGATCCACCAATTCTGCTCGGGACATTCTAATTTACCTGTTTCTCTACTTTAATAAATCTTATAATGAAATCAGTTGGTTCCTTCTTGATTTCTTCCCTGCTGTGAAGCAAAAAATTTAGCTTGTAATTCTTTTCTTATTTTGACCGCGGGAAAAGCTCTCAATTCAGCCTTAGGCTGCGCGTAGAAATCCGTGGCTGTATTTTGCACTAACACCGATCCAAATATTGAGTACCCAATCTTGAGCCCTTCCCCTGAGATATCCTTCTTTTTAAGTGAAGCACATGACAGATTACTTGGGATTTCAAGTAACTGTATTTGGCTCTCAATTGTTTTGTGAACTCTAATATGTTCTCTGACCCTGAAAAGTACATTTCACAGTAATACGTTATATCCACCTTTTCCAACCCAGAATTAAAAAAGCTCAAGTACATTGCACATAGCCATCCTGTATGACTATGTCTATTAGGATCCAAGTGTAAGCTAGAGGTGTGGGATTATCTAAATGATGGTGACATTTGGATTCTAACACAACTTTTATTAAGAATAACTTAAATTACTTAATTTAATTAACAACTTTCTAAAGTGAGTGTTAACACCCAATTAAACCTATATTCAAGTCAGATCGCGCAATTAGACTACTATTCTACTTATAAATTAACTGACTAATCTAACTTCTTATATAAAATATTACCTTTTATAGAAATTCACCTTCCTTCGTAGGTTGAATAAATACCTATTAAGTAATTTTAGATGAGAGAAGACTCAAACTTTCTAATCTTTGTTATATTTAATTGAGATGAACGTATCCTTCTTTCCAGAGCTGTAGGACGTCTAACACGTGTTCTGAACGATTCCACACTGTTATCTCTCTAGGCTAAGCGCCATATCTCATCAAAAGCTTCTATCCTTTTTAAAAGTATATCTCATTTGCATATTCGATCCGTTTCTCTTCTTGGTATTGGGTTGGAAAGGTTTTGCCACATTAATCGTGGCCGTCAAAGTGCTTTTAGAGTTATAAGTAGAAGAAGGACGGAGACGTCACAATCCGTAGTAATTAATACCTGCAAGACTACTGCTCGTAGGTTTAGTTTTAATACTTTTAATATTAATTCATATGTATTATCATATGTTATGACCCTTTATATCAGTGTTACCCAACCTTTTTATCGCCACGGACCGGTCAACGTTTGTTAATTTTAACGCGGCCCACTGTGAGGGAGGACGTTTATATTTTAGACTGTTTTGGATTTAATAATTTTAATTCAATTGTATTTAATCGGGACTTCAGAATAAAATATAGTTACACCAAAAATTAAAATAAATTTATTCTCTTAAAAAGTAGCCCAAACCCAAGAAAAATATACCACAGTAAATAAAAGGTAAATAATTCAATGTTTCTTGTACCGACCGGTAGTATTTGATCGGATTGGGGGTTGGAGACCACTGTTTTATATCATAAAAACTGACATTGATATTATGTTTCGCGAAGCTTGTTGGACCACTGCTGTTTCGCAAAACATTTCGAGTCGCAAATCTGACAGGAACATTACTATTATGCGGTATCCATTCTGTGTTATCCTTAGCAACATATAGATCAGGGTTTACTGTAATATTATGAATTTCATCTGTACTTTCGTCGGATTCTTTGGCAGTCACTTACACTCAATTATATGTTTTCATCCGAATTTAAATTAGAACAAGACAGCGCACACCACCATCCGATTCATTCTCAGAAAGCTCTAGCAACAAACTAGCAATTTCATCAGGGCTTAGACCTTTTCTACGAGTCATCGTTTCAGGGTGTCTGCTCTGAACAAGGTTCAAAAATCGAATGAAATTCTTTTTCTGAGCAGATAAGCAAGTATTATGTAACGAAACACTTAGGCACAGCAATTTTAGTATAACTGGCTCATTTCCGTTGTGAACCCAATAACACGGCATTCAAGGTCAAATAAATGTGCAATTTTACTTCCGGAAATATGTATTACTAATAGTCTCTACTTCGTGAACTAGTTTTTGCTGAACGACAGCTATCTTTAATGATAAATTGCCTTGGTGTCGAAATGACACCAGTGGACGTTCTAGATATATTTAGTTGTAAAATCTCTCCAAATTATATATATATAACCTAGAACCACAAAACGTTTTCTATATAATCACTATGGAAAATGATTAAAAGTCACGTAAAATATTCAAATTCCCTGTAAAAAAGCAGAAAGCAGAACAAACTAAACAAGCTCCAGTGCCCAATTTGACATCGGCGGACGTTCTAGTGTTTAAGTTTGTATTTAGGTCCTGATGGAAGCGACATAAGCAATAAAATTCATATCACGTGACTAATCAATCGAAATGGTGGTGTCTGCAGAAGAGAAAGCGTTTTCTGTTGTTGAACGAAACAAATGTGCAGAGACAATTTGGAACACGATTCGGAAAACAATCTCTAACTAAAAAATCTATCTAAAACGGTATGAAAAATTTCCAACTACGTTTTGTGTGTGCAAAAGTGCAAGTCCTGAATGAAGTTGAAACAACGTATTAAAGCCACTATCAATGGACTTCATACCTTAACACGCGTTTGGATGGAAAATGGAGTAACCGCTCGATGTATGTCGTGTGAATAAGGTTTCACTAAAAAGAACATCTGTGACTGTCTCTAACAAAACTTAAAATAGTCCCGTGCAGTTGTGTTACTTTAGGGGACATATAATACCTTACATTGTTTTTGATTTATAGTGCATTGAAACTGTATACATCTTTTTTGAATCACCCTGTATTATAAATTAAACTTTTTACAGAGTTTTTTCGTAGTATATAGTCTTAATTTTTTAATTATGTATATATATTCATATAATGGGGTAGTGGAATATTAAGGTCCAGGAAACATAATAAGAGACGATCACCTTAGTTATAAAATTTAAGACATTCAAAAATTCGACTCTGATGTGATATATTGTACATAATTGTAGCGTGTTCATACGACGTGGTTTGCGTTAATTTAGCGGTTTCTATCGCTAGCTTTGAGGCTTGCGATTTCCCGTTAGAATCCTGGTTTTACCAAACACTCGTGGACACAGAAGCTTGGTCTTCATGGTCGCGAACTCGTGGGTGGTGTTGTCATGGGCTCAAAAGCTAGTGCCATCGAAGACTCGCCGTGCAGAGGGACTGATGCACGTTGAAAATGTCAAGAATTAAAGTCCTCCCGTTGACGTTGTGTGGAAAGTTGGAGAGGAGGCAGCCCTGGTGTAGTCTACGTCACTTAATCGAGACTCAAAATCACGTGGTCCAATAGCTCTCGAGTTACTTAAGAGATCGAAGTAAAGTAAAATCCAATTGAATTTACCAGTTGCCCTACCTGCAGGATAAGGAAGACTGTTTCACGTTTCAAGTAAGTGAAACTCAGAGTTCTCCAGTGGTGGTGAGGGGAATTAAAGAGAATGACATTCGAGTCAAGGCATTATATTTCGAAATCAAGAGTTTCATCGCAAATACGCCTTGTGTAAAGTTATGCTTGTAGCCTGATCACGTTCGGAACCGTGATTTCAAAAGCGACAATGGATATTTTCATGATATTTAGTGTCACTCAGATAGAGTACATGCATACAATTGTTTCATATGATGCTGACGTGCTTAAATACAACATTTTGCTGACATAATAATAATTTAATAAAGTTTTTAAAATGCTTTTGAGTTAGTATTAATATTTTGCTTGTATTTCAGCCTGCCAGACCTCTGCCAGAGTGCCTGGAATTAGAATTTAATGAACTAATGACTAACACTGATAATATAAAATATTAATACTAATGTATTTTTTACAAAAGGAGAACATTTGGAAAAAAGGTTATTCTATGAATTTTTGTCAAAATATTGTATTTAAATAATTTTTGTCATAGTGTCCTTAAAACAATTTCTATACATGTATTCTAATCTAAGTTACACTAAATATCCTGAAAATTATATTTTTTTTAAAATCATGGTTCCGAACGTAGTCGGATACCTTTAGCAGTTATAAGACATGGAATGACTCAGTGAATAAGTCAGTCCCAAAGTCAGTCGGCCAGTTCTAATGTGAACTGCAGGACTCAGTTGAACACACTAGAATGCTTTGTAATAGCTGTCTGTAATCTTCTGTTTGTGTGGAAAATTCTTTACAATCATGAAATTTATAGGAAATATGGCAAGTATTGCGGGACTGACTTTATGAGAACTATAAAGGCATCACGCATTAAGTGGCAGGGCTATCTGTACAAATAATCCCGATGCTTTTCCTACCAAAAAAAGTAACTTTTTCGAAATTTGAAGGGATCGGATGAAGAGTACGACCACCTACACAATGGTTAGACGATCTTGAAAAGGATTTCAAACTAATGGGAATCAACCGTTGGAAGACTGTCGTCATAGATAGGGTCAACTGGAGGAGGATCAGACTTCGTCTGCAAAAGGCTGTTAAGGTATCCGACTACGTTCAGAACCATGATTTTAAAAAAGCGCATAAATATATAATTTTCATGATATTTAGTGTCACTTAGATTAGAATAAATGTATATAATTGTTTTAAGGACATTATGACAAAAAAAAATTATTTAAATACAATATTTTGGCAAAAAGATGAACTTAGAATAACCTTTTTCCAAATGTTCTCTTTTTGTAAAAAATGCTTCTGTTGTAATAATATTTTGCCTGTATATAGCTCAGAACTCTGTGCAGAGGTTCCACAATGAGTTTTGAAAAATTCACATTATTTTCAGAGTTACAACCATTTGAAATAATTTTCGGCATTTTTTTCTTAAAATTTCTCACTTCTGTTTTCGTAAAACATGTGCGACATAGCCATCCTGTGATGACTATGTCTAGTAGGATCCGCGTAAGCTAGAGGTGTGGAATTATCTAAATGATGAGACATTATGTAATTCTTAACACAACTTTTATTAAGAATAACTTAAATTACTTAATTCTAATTACCAACTTTATTAAAGTGAGAGTTAACACACAATTAAACCTTATATTCAAGTCAGATCGCGCAAATAGATCATTTATCTCAATTATAATAATTTAACTGTCTAATCAAACTTCCTATACAAAATGTTACCTTTTTGTAGAGTCACCTTCCTTCCTAGGTAGAAATAATTCCTATTATGTTATAATTGTAGGTGAGAAGACTCAGGCTTTCTTTATCTTTATTATATTCTATTGCTATGAACGTATCCTTCTTCTTGAACTGTAGGACGTCTAACCTTTATTCCAAACAATTCCGCACTAAGTTATCTCTACGCTTGCCGCTCTTTCTCATCAAAGCTTCTATCCTTTTAAAGTATATCTCATTTGCATATTCGATCCGTTTCTCTTCTTGGTATTGGGTTGGAAAAGTTTTGCCATTAATCGTGGCCGTCAAAGAACTTAGGAGTTATGTTAGAAGAAGGATGCGAGAGACGTCACACATGGATAAACCGACTTCCGAGTTATGCACTTCAAAAATTCTAGTTGAGCCTCTGTAGAGAGGTCTGAGGTGAATACAGGCAAAATATTAGTACAATAGAAGCATTTTTACAAAAGGAGAACATTTGGAAAAAAGGTTATTCTAAGTTGATTTTTTGCCAAAATATTGTATTTAAAAAATTTTTTTTGTCATAATGTCCTTAAAACAATTTTATACATGTATTATAACCTAAGTGACACTAAATATCATAAGTATTATCCATTTACAAGCTTTTGCAAAATCACGGTTCCGAACGTAGTCGGATACCTTAAGCTTATAAAGAAGAATCTTCTGTTAAGTTGCTTTGTTGATAGTAAAGAGAACGTTAATAACATTTTTATGAGTTTTTATATAAATAATGACATATCTAATTATTGTGGTTCTGTATACGGAAAAATTTAGGAAGTATGATGCTTTTTTTTGTTTTGGTGTATGCAAAAAGTCTGCAAGAAATTTATTGAAATATTTGAAAGTAAATGCAGAATATTTCCACACTTCAACTATCCGTTTACAAGATAAATATATATTGGAGATATGGTGCTATATATTAATATAATTATTTACAAACGAAATAGCAAATGTTTTGCTAGCTACCAGAAAACTTAATATCTTACTTAGAATCGTTAAAAAGTAGATCTGAAAAAGACTTACTTAAGACAAAATTAGTAATTTTCTATCTCTGAAATTAAGAAGCTATTCGTCCTCGGTTTATTTCTATAGTGTATATTACAGAAATACATACGTAGCAAAAGTCTTACGACGGAATGGTTCACAAAGCTGAATTATTTCAATATTATTTGATTAATAATTAAATACCTTAAAATTAATTTACTTTTTTTTATTAAGGAAACAGCGTATCTTATCAGTAATACTGATGAAAATCAGAATATTGTAGAAAATCAGTGTTAAATTCTGCAGTATTCAGTCTTTCTAGAAATAAAAATTAGATTCAACCCAATAGTATAATTTAATTATAAATAAGGGCAAGCGATTTTGAATCTATATTATTTTGTAACACTTGGGCTATGGATATACAAAAGCTATTCTCCAAGAAGCATAAGAACTGCTTCCCAAAACTACCTTTTAAGAAACATAATATTTTAGGAATACATTTGAATTCCTGTCCTAACCAAGAAATACAAAAGATCTGAGAGTTTATGGCCAAAGGATGCGCTTATGTTATGTTGTTATGATAAGTTATGGCAAAGGATAAATACGAAAACTCTTGTTCTCTTGTATATTCAGTCAAAAACAATCCAGTAAAACCATTTGCAGCATATTATTTAAGGCAAGGGTGTCACACTCAAAAGGCTAACTTGGGCCAAACAAACAAGGTTTAACTTTAGGTGGGCTGCGAAAAAAATCCTATATTCATAGAAACGCAGGTACCGTATTTACCTTATTGTGGTGTACTCAAAATAAATCTAAGCATTTAGTTTAATAAAGCAAAAAAAGAATATAATTCAAAAATCGTTTAGCGAATTCTACCTATCTTATTTTTATCTGCGTCAGTTTGTTATTTGATTATATATTATTGTGTGGCGTTATATTGGCCGGGCTGCCAAAATGTTCTTTGCGGGCCACATGTGGCCAGCGGGCCGCGAGTTTTACACCCTTGATTTAAGGTATCCGAACGCTTTGAAATGACCAATTTCGATCCACAAACACATATTTTTTTATCATATTTTATTGAATAGAGAATCTTGGCTGTATGAAACATATATTATCTTGTTTCAATATGTATTATCTTGTTTCTACATATATTATCTTGTTTCTACATATATTATCTTGTTTCTACACATATATTATCTTTTTTCTACATATATTATCTTCTTTCTACATATATTATCTTCTTTCTACATAGAAACTGAGTTATAATAATCAACATAAAATTAGAAAAATCGAAAGTAGATCATTAATGCGTTTGAAGTGGGCATTTAAATTGTTCAAATTCTATCATGGCGAGTCTGATAACTCAAAATATATTATAAATGAGTTTTTATGAGACTTTTTAAACCTCATATTTATATTATTTTCTAGAGAATGTACTAAAAAGTTCTTAATGTATGAATATATTTTTAGTCATGGCCTGTTATTTCAATAATAGCCTCACAAAATATGTCACATTCCTTACGATATTTATTTGGTCATCTCTAAAATTTTTACATTTTAATAAAATATTAAAAATTGTGTACATTCACTTGATGATAAATGCATGTAATTTATTTTAGTATTACTTTTATTTATATAAGTATATTACTTTTTTCACTAAATGCCTTACAGAACTTTTAAAAATTTGCGATAATTTCACTTATAATTGTGATTTTTGTAAAGTTTAGATAATTTACTTTAAATATTGCTATGTGTGTGTGGTTAAGGAATGGTATGTATTGGTATTAATTCCTAAAAAGTATTTATAATGTTTTAGTGTGCTATTTTTGAAAGAGTACTCTAAATAAGTTAGTATACCTTAACGTTCTAGTAAATTTTTAGGGACAAAAAAATACACTTTTATTAATTTTTCTTTGGATTTTTTCCGTTGTTATTGTGAAGTGTTTTTTTCCTACATTCCATATAATTCAATCGTTACCCGTCCGCTGGTATAGTTTCAAGGTGGCCGCTCCTACCCTCAATATGTCACAAAAATATTTAATCACATTTATATTAGTAGTTGCAGTTGATTCTCCAGCCAAATAAAGAACTGACTTTAAAATAAATCATTTGACGTATCTGAAATACTTTACCAAATCCAACCAATCAAAATAAACGATACATTTATGCAAATACGCAAACATTAAACCCCTACGAATCCATACCTCAACTAAAACGTCAATTTAAAATGCCACCACCTTGGTCTCGTAACGAATCGAAAGCATTACTCTTATTGGCATAAAATGCTAATTGGTCGCACACACAGCAACCTTTTGTAACCAATTGAAAATAAATTGCGCAATAAAAAAGGCACAGCTATCCATCAGTCTTAATACTGTGGCCCTTAAAACAGGAAACTACAATTCTTCCAAACAACGTATGGAGACGCTCTTAGACGCTGACTGCGGTCATAAAACAAAGAACGATGTGCTGTATGTAGTAAGATAAAAAGAAAACGACCTCGTAGCACGATGTGCACGTGAACGGCATACGACATCTAGTCCACCAATTTCCGTGCACTAGAAAAAGTACTGCACGCAATAAAGCCCCATTAATGCTAGGCCTAGGCTTCCTACCATGAATAATTAAGATTTTATTTGTCTTTCTTGCAAACATGATGAGTGATTGGTCGGTTCGTGCCACGGTTGCTACACCCACTAGAACGGAATTGTGTTGAGCGCAATGGTAATTAATAAGCTAAAGTTACGTCTGGGTTCCAGGATGCTGGAAATAATTTCCATGTTGAGCAATCCATCAGTTTTCCAAGTAATTATGCAGATTGTTCAATCCATAATACGTGTCAGAAGCAAATTTAGACTCCTTTACACGAGAGGGTTATGGTGTTTTCATTGAAATTAAATGTAGTTGTATCGGAAGAAATTATTTTGTTCTTTCTCACTCGGAAATACCCTGGAGAGCTCGTATTATTAAGACGTTGGGTACGCTTTTAGAGTTCTAATTGCTGGGTTCTGTTCAAGATAAATGTAGGTTTCTCGCAAAATATTGTTTAAGAGGCGGTGGTTTTTCATTTTGGTAGTGGTAATTTAAGCATAGTCAAAAAAAAAAAATGGTTCAAAGAATAAAACCATTTTTAAGGACTACAAAACAAACAACAAAAAAGTAACTTGGCAGATTTATGATGTTTTTTTATTACATAGTAGCAGATGAGACGGAAAAATACATTCATTATTACCATTAGATTGAAATTAACCCTTTGTTGAGCCATTCATTTTCTAGAAATGTCATGTTAAAATATTTTTAGGGTTTTGATATTGATTAAGGTATCCGACTACGTTAGGAACCGTGATTTTAAGATAGCGCATAAATGGATATTTTTCATGATATTTAGTGTCACTTTGGTTAGACTACGTGTATAAAATTGTTTTAAGGACATTTTGACAAAACAATTATTTAAATACGTATTTTGGCAAAATTAACTTAGAATAATCTTTTTTTCCAAATGTTCTCCTTTGTGAAAATGCTAGCCATTATTATAATATTTTTGCCTGCTTATAGCTCAGACTCTGTACAGAGGCTCAACCAAGATTTTGAAAATTCACATTATTTTCAGAGTTACAACCAATTGAAACAATTATAGGCGCTTTTTTCTTAAAATTGCTCCCTTGTTGTCGCAAAAATATGGATAAACCACTTCTAAGTTATATATTTCAAAATTCTGTTGAGCCTCTGTAGAAGAGTCTGAGCTATATACAGGCAAAATAGTATTATAATAGAAGCATTTTAACAAAAGGAGAACATTGAAAAAATTATTCTAAGTAATTTTTGGCCAAAATATTGTATTTAAATAATTGTTTTGTCAACATGTCCTTAAACAACTGTATACATGATTCATTAAGTGACACTAAATATCATGAAAATTATCCATTTATGCGCTTTTGCAAAATCACGGTTTCGAACGTAGTCGGATACCTTAATAAAAATAAATTCATTTATCTTATTACTTAAAATTAACTTGATTATTATGATCAATTTTTTTGGTGGGAAGCATATTTCCCACCTCCTAATGGGAACTATTCAAAGTAGGACATCTTATGTTTCGTATATTTTTTTGTTATCGTATACAAGATATATATGAAATATAACTTGTCAATACTAAAATATGCAAAAGAAATTATAAATTACGGTAAAATCCGGCGTACAAAGCGCACTTTTAGCACACAAAAATAGATCGAAATTTACTGGTGCGCGTTATACACCGGGTATGAAAATAGAGCTTTAAAAATAAAAAAAGACAAGCATAGAAAACTATTAGATTTCTGCATACATTGAAATACTGTTTATTTAAAAGAAATAAAATTCCTTATGATCTTAAGGTATCTGACTACGTTCGGAACCATGATTTTAAAAAAGCACATAAATGGATAATTTTCATGATATTTAGTGTCACTTAGATTAAATTATATGTATAAAAATTGTTTTAAGGACATTTTGACAAAAAAAAATTTATTTACATACAATATTTTGGCAAAAGATTGACTTAGAATAATCTTTTTTCAAAATGTTCTCCTTTTGTGAAAAATGCTTCTATTATAGTATTATATAGCTCAGACCTCTGTACAGAGGCTTAACTATGATTTTAGAAAAATTTACATTATTTTCAGAGTTACAACCAATTAAAATAATGATCGACGTTTTTTTCTTAAAATTGCTCGCCTCTGTTGTCGTAAAATATGAATAAACCTACTTCTAAGTTATATATTTCAAAAATTCTAGTTGTACCTCTGTAGAGAGGTCTGAGCTATATACAGGCAAAATATTATAATAATAGAAGCATTTTTTGCAAAAGGAGAACATTTTGAAAAAAAAATTATTCTAAGTTAATTTTTTGCCAAAATATTGTATTTAAATAATTTTTTTTTGTCAAAATGTCCTTAAAACAATTGTGTACATGTATTCTAATCTAAGTGACACTAAATATCATGGAAATTATCCATTTATGCGCTTTTGCAATATCACGGTTCCGAACGTAGTCGGATACCTTAAAGCGTTGTAGTTCTAGAAGTGTACTGTTTTTTTTTAAATCATTGGCATTGAAGCATTTATGCAAAGCATTAGCATTATAGCATTTATGCAAATCATTAGCATTTTAGCGCAGACGCACGTCACGGGCGTCCGTAACGGCACCCGTAAGCGATATTATAAGGGGAAAACAGATTTTCGATTTGAAGTAAGTCAATTCTTTGTTCGTGTTTTTCCCCTAATTTTTTACCTTTGCTTCGAGGAAGACAAGACCTCGTCTTTTAAACAAGTTTCTGAATTCGACAGAGGAAGAATAGTAACATTTTGGGATTACTGATTATCCTTCAGAGAAATCGGTCAACGTGTTGGACGAGACCTGTGACGGGCTCAAGCGTCTTTTCATTAACTTGTCCTTTGGGTTCCTTGGGGCTAGAATTAATGGCAACTCTTTTTCCAACCAAACCCAAGAAGTGAAGCGTGAAGGAAAGATGCAAATTAGGAAGCTTTTAAGTATCAGAAGTTAGAGTAAGCGGGGTGGCAATTTGGGGAATGTTATGATAGTATGTGATTCAATTGTGAAATGACAGCCAACAGAGGAATTCCGTGACATAGAGCCATTAGGCCAAAGTGCATAACATTGCACTCTAGTAAATACGCAACTTCCAGTAGGATTGGATCGGTCGATCGAAATTAAGGTAGGAGTAACTATTTAATATTAAAATCTGTGTTAGTATTGGAATTGAGTTTAGGCAAGTTAGTTATTGATAGTGGTCCGGTTACGTTATTTCGGTATTATATATATTGTGTGTTTATCCACCGTAGATTCTCTCCCATGTATTATTATTATCTAATCTGTTAGAGGTTTAAGTTTAAGGTTTTAATAAAGTCATATTAAGATCATGGAAACTTCTAGTTCTTCATTTATTCCTACACCTCTAGCTCACGCTGATAATCAAAGAGAAGGGCACCCGAGGGGGGCAACTTCACATACCAAGCAATTGTGATGCGGACCTGTCATCGCTGGATGCAGGAAGAAACAACGGACCGACTGGGGCGCTCGTACCCACCTCGTTGCACCACTGCCCGTAATGTGCGCATGACAATGATAGGTCATCCAAAGCCTCTTTGATTCTATGCCGAGGCGTGTGGCAGAGGTTATAGCTAACAATGATGGCTACTCTAACCACTGATTTTGACATCATTCACACGTCACAAGAGGCTGTAATTTTAATCGTTTGATCTTTGTGAAATATGTTATCTGGCAACTAAATTTTGCTGTGATATCTCTGGTCCTTCTTGCTTTTGCATTTTGTGTGTCCAGCAGTCTATGGGCAGTGGCACCCACAAGAAACGTCTGGTTTAACCCCTCACCCCCATAGACAAACATATATTTAATTCTTACATAGAGATTACCTTTCGGTGCATTCGTCTGTTATTTTTAGGAAGTAATCACTCCAATAAGAGAGGTCTGTGTAGGCCACTGAGTATCCCCCCCCTTCTCCACCTTTTAAATAATTATAACATCTTTTGCCATCAACAGAAAAGTTGTAATCAAAATTAAATTTATTTCATTGCCAATTGTTTTAAAATTTTGAACTCTTCCCCTTATATTTTGCAGCTGAAATTTTTTTAATTCTTAGTAAAAAACTTGAAATTCGAATCAAAACTAATTCTATTCTTAAAATTGTGATTAATTATGTATTAAAATTAAGTTATAATATAAACTAATGGTATAGAGTAAATGGTTAAAATTAATTAACATTAAATTATGATTTGAAATTTAAAAAGAATATCCATTAAAACTGTACGAAATATAATCACGATAAAAATTTCAGCATAAAAATTTAATTTAATATGCTAATGAGTAATACAAAAGGAAGCTTATTTTTAAGAATGCAGTGGTTAGTATTTGACGAATTTGTAACAATATAAATAAACAAAATTTTGTTACTCCGAGTGTAACATTTTTATTTTCTGTTTCTTCAAGATCAAACGAAAAGATGACTGGTAAAACTACTGATTTGTAAAAATTCTCACCAAGATATGTTTGGGGGAAAAAGCAAAATATACCAAAAAAATGTTACAAATTTTAGTCTATTTATAACAACTTTTATATCTTAATTTCAACAGATGAAAAATTAAATTATATTTTTTTATTTGATTTTATAGCATTTCTAAAACAATTTTGTACAAGTTTTTCTCGTATATCCTTCGCTAAAAAATGCATTTCCTCCTTACTTTTGCAATGAATTTCTTATTCACTTTTCGAGTCATTGAAAAAAGTATTTCCATAGCAGTGGAACTATAAAGGAATATAAATTTAAAAAAATGTCCAAACATAAAGAAAGCGAGAGATAAAAAATAAATAGAATCAAGTCGCGCAGACGATATCCCATCCTTCACTTCAGATCATCATATAAATAAAAGAAAAGAATTCAGAATTATAAATAAAGAAATAAATTATTCAACAAAAATCGAGAGTGAACTTAAATACTTAAAGGACTATATTTTGCTCGAAAAAAATTGTAGTTTTATCCTCTTCAATTTTTCTAGATAATAGTTGTTTTTTTAGTCGTTGTTGTTAACATCACTTACTTTTTTCTCTCATTTAATGTAAACAGAATAAGAAATATCTTTTGAGTTCCACAGAAAGCAAAAAGGAAAAAAAGAATTATGATTTCAAATTATTTTGTATAGAAAGCTTTTACATACTTTTGTATTTTCAAATTGTAAATTAGATTTACATGAGTTCAGAGAATAAATATATTCACGAATTTCTAAGGAATTTTATTTATTAATATAAATATGAAAACAGAGTACCTGGAAATGAAGGAATTGTTACCATTTTTACTCTTAATAATATTTCGCTTTTTTAAATTTGCTGTAGAAGTTAGGCATTTTGATAAACATTGAGACAATAATTTGAAATTATTGTATTTTTGTTATTATTTTACTTGAATTCATGAGACAGATTAATGTTTTTAAGAGAATGCATTTTTTTCGAAATATATTTGAATTTTAATAGGTATTTTTTTAAATATTTAATTCTACTTCAAATATAATAATTCCAATATTATTTTTACATCTGCTATTTAGTTCAACAAAATCAGCTTTTGCGCTATAAATTTTTCCTTTAGCTAAAAAATAAGTTTAAAAACACAAACAATTTTGGAAAACAACATTTGTAGTCAAAATTTTTAAACTAGTATTTAATTAACTCATTTGAAAAATATTAACTATCCATTTGAGGTAGTGTAGGGATAAATACTAATAAACATTAAGATTTACTTATAATAATCATTATATATTTTTAACGCTTTTTTTTATTTTAACGTTTCAAAGCTATCCTACAACAAATAATAAAACAATTTTAATCTTAAGATGTTTCAATTGGCTATCAATTTAACACTTTCATTAAAACTTCAAGTATAAAAAATTCAAATAAAGCATTTACTAAGAATTATTCTCGAATTCAGTAGTCAATTCAGAAATTTTCTGGCCCTTAAATTCGAACGAAAAAAATCCGGTACCAGAAGAATGTGAAGGAATAAAGATTTTATTCTTAGTTAGACATCAATATGAGAATTAATCTTTAGTTGGGTTAAAATTTTATTCAAGTATTTTACAAGTAATACTTAAAAAAAAAGGGGGGGGCACACAATACTTCCAAACGTAAACTTTAATGTAAGTGCAAAAATTAGCAGCAAAAAGCAATCATGACGCCAATAGAATAATAATCAATTTTCTTTTGTCTTCAAGAATCATTTCTCAATTTTATTCGATTTTTTTTCTTTTACAAAAGCCCTTCCCTGTCGTAAAAGATAATAATTTTCTGATCTGTAGAATCCTCTGACCTACAATCATTGTTATGCTACATTTACTTGTTATTAATAAATCATGTCACACAGCTTGCTTTTTAAAACATTGTTTATTGGATTTTCCTCGCGACCGGCGGGCATCCAATTGCTTTGTTTACGAGAAAATCGTTTGGTTGAAAGCTATTTGCCATTGTGTGGTGGCAACGCATTTAAATCATCTGCCTATCTTGCGATCACATTTGAATTCGCCTCAGCAAATTATCTGCATTTGTAACTGTAATGAATAGCTTGTTTTGTATGGAATGGAAATATGAATATAAACGGCTTGCAAATGAAGAAATTATATCATTTGAAAAGAAATTTTTTTCAATGTTTCTTTGTAATGATTGACGTGATTCATCGTGGTCATCGCAAGAAACAGATTTAGAAGTTAACTGTACTTTTAAGTACTTCGTGCCCTTTTATTCGAAAAATACTTTCGAAGGCTTCGTTATGTTTCAGAATATAAGTTTCTGGAATGTCAACGAAGGTGAAATTATATAGGTATATTTAATTTAACATTTTAGAGCTTTTACAATTAAGTTTAAGTCAAAATTTGAAAATTGTTTATGTATAATTGTAACACTTTTATAGTGGGATAGTTGTAAATGTATCAGTTAACTGACATTATCTTTAAAATATTAGGTTGTCAAGTATTAAATGCAGCAAAAGCACATAAATGAATTCGATTTTTTTCCAATAAAACTAAGATTTTAAGATGATCTGTTAATTTTTTCTCAAACTGAAATATGCGTTAAAAAGAGGAAAAGATGTACCTTTCACACGAAAAACAAATTATGCCAAAATACGGCGTCTAAATGAGGTTATGTGCAATTGAAATAAATAACATGAACTTTGCTCCATTTCATACTTGACAACCTAATACTATTCATTGACTTCATGAAATGGTTTTAATGTTATATTGCTGTTAATTTTTCATCCAGAAGTTAATCAGTTAAACGGTACTTATGATTATATACCTTCGACTAACTCTTCAAACGAGAAGGAACGTCGCCAAATGCCACGATATGCAGCCAATAATGGAAAACTATACCACGCATGTTCACGCTCAACAATTTTGTTTGCGCACACCATGACAGCATTTGGCGATGTTTTTTGATTTAACGAAATTGGTCGACGGTATATATACGTATAAGTACAGTACAATAAGTACAAATATGAGTAATTTTGGACCACTTAATGTTGTGATTCTGTCGTATGTATATACATGTTTATATTAATTGTAACTATTTAATAAAAGTAGCAAAAATAAAATTTTTCTTTATTGATCTAAGTAGGAATGGACTTAACATTTTTTTTTAATATTATTTGTTGCTGTTACGGACAAGAAGGATATCATTTGAAAAATAAATCCAATTTTTTCTAATATAAGCCAAGAAAATTTTTTTTTCAAATGTTGAAATAATTCGTTAAATTGTGGTTTATTATTCGTTAAACAGGGGGTTTTGCCTTCATTTTAAATGGGGAAAGAGAAAGAGAGAGAGAGAGAGAGAGATTCGTTAAATCACAAAATTCGCTGAATAAGGGCTCACATTAAATCGGGGTCCGACTATATTTTCAGCATATCATGACATTTGGCGACGTTGGTGTTTGATTTGACGAAATCGGTCGACAGAATAATTCTAAGAAACGGTTAATATTTTTTTTATTTCTCTCTATTTTGCTTCCACATATAGAATTAAGTTTATTATTCTGTTATTTATCAAAAGATGCAGATTTTTTCTCAACAATAGTTACGTTCTTTAGTTTGTAGCATCTGACAATGCTTTGATTAACATTTAAGTATTCCATATTTAAAAATCAGTCCGCTACTAACAGTATGAACTCCATAGTTTTGTATATTCAACAAACATTAATGAAAACTCTTTAGCTTAAGATAACGGTACTTATACGTATTATCGCAACCTATTGGTGATATTATATTAAACGAAGGACATGATTTCCAATTCAGCGCATACGACACATGCAAAATTGGGTTTCCAACTTCGCGAGTTATCTTGAACATTGGCAATTGTTGCTATAATAAGTATAAGTACCAAGATAATTTTAAAAAATTAAATATCTCTACTTTTCAAACATAATTTGGAAAACAGTATAAAATTTTCAACTGAAATTAAGCTAAATGTCTAAATTAGAATCAAGACACGTACTTTAAACAATGTCAATTACCTTACAAAACGAGTAGTAACCAAAGATCTTTCAGTGCAATCTTAATTCATTTAATCTCAGAGTTTAAATTGTGTAGGATCTTATAGAGTTACTTCATTTTTTAATCTATTTGTATAAACTCAGGGAAATATATATACAAGATCATTTACAGAAGAAGAAAAATTGACAGAACAAACTAAGAATGAGTGGAAATTTTGCATAACACTTAAAATGGACAGCTAAAAAGGAACACAAAACAGCAAATTATTCAAATTCATATTAAAAATTCAGATTTGATTGGAATGTCCCTCTTCCAATTAGAAATAATCTGTTTTGATTTTTTATAGTATCTTGTGTAGTATTATCAGATTAAAATAGATAAAGAGTGATTGGGTTTCGAGAGAACGTGTAAATCAGAAGAGAGGGGAAAAAGGAATACATACAATTACTAAATGATAGTATTTATAAGATTTTAGAATTTTTTATTTTGAATGATTTTGAATGGATGGTATAAGTTTAAAATTAAAACATTCATATGATTTTTTACATTTCCTATGCGTTAACCAGTTACTGATAGTGGAACAAAAAATTTAAGTAATTGATCAAAGTTTTGCAATAATTACAAGGTGAAATCTCTACGTATTAAAATTGCATTAAAGTTTATTTTTGAAAAAGTATATATGATTAATTAACTCAAAATTTCATTTTTAAAAATTTCCATAAAACACATTTTTTAAAATTGAGTTTTACTGTAATAATTTTATATCGGAAAATTGAAAGTAAAAAAAAAGTTGCATGAAAAAAAAAGGATTTAATGCTCATTATCAGCAGTTATTTAAAAAATTGCCCGCGGCTAATTTTTAAATAAAAGATGTCCAACTCCAGAACGATATGGTCTAAAATAGAAGTAACAGCTAGACAAACACAAAGTTCCTTATTCACATTTACCCATTTCTGTATCCTCGAAGTCTTCTACCTGTTTTGCAAACTTTTAAATATTGCAAACGATAAATATCACTAACTCGAGGAAACAAGTTTTTTTTCGGTTTCATTTTAAGCCGGCTTTGCAGCATAGCGGTCAGCGAGTTTTATTTAATTTCTACTCTAGCTAATTTCCAAATCGGCAAATTGAATGAGAAAAGAAAAAAATAAAGTTGATGTAAGATTTAAATTTCCATATTAGTAGTTTTTATCGTGAAATTTCAAATTTGAATCAAGCATTTCGAAAATAATAATGAATTACTTAATGGGTACACCTTTGGACACAATTCATTTCTGTTTATTCACAGTGTGTTATTTATTACATACACATAAACAACACAAATTCGACAACATTGAAACATAATGATGAATATATAATCCAAAGGTAAATTTTAAAGCAGGGATTTTCTCAGCTATTGCCTTTGAAAAAAGAAATTTTTATTATGTTCTTAAAGCTTTTACTTTGTCGAATAAGAATAATTTTATACATTACTATATTCAATCCTAATGCATGTTTTATCAATTTTTGCATGGTAAAATTCTATTAAAGGTCACAATAAAAACCGCCTAAGGAAAATTTGATTAGCTGAGCGAATAAAACTAATAATTATATAAAAATTATGATAGTATATTTTCTTTTCTGTTTAATTAATTTCATTTTGATATGTGAGGCTTCCTATCGCATTTTATTTCCATTCTATAAACATATTTGCTCGTTTCATCTGAAATGTACATAAATTTTTTGGTTGGTTAACTTTTTATTATATTTGAGTACCAAAAATTATTAACTCAAATATGTGTTTTTTATTCCTTCAGAGAAAATTTAATCTTTTCTTGTTGACTATTCATAATTCGTCCTTTTTTTTCCTATAGCACTTTTTGTGTAATTTATTCATCTTTCTTATTATTTTCTCACTTGATCATTTAAAATTATATTAAAAAATGAATTTATACTGTTTTAAAACTGTTGTTGGACTATGTAATAAATTATATTTGGTTTTATTGTTTCTTCTATTTTTATCTCAGTAAAACCTTTTTTTTTTTTTACCACAACTTTGATTTTTTTCCAGGAACTTTTTCCCCAACGAACTAACAAAACTTTATTTATTCTAAATGTACTTTTAAAGTACAACGTGAAAGTTACATCAAATAGAATTCAAAATCTACTTTGTAATTAAAATTTAAAAACCATTAGATATCAATAGCGTAAATTTAAAGAAAAATGCAGATATTTTAAAAATTTTTGCATTACCTTATAATTTTTTTTGTCTGAATGTTATATACATACATATATATATATATATATATAGAGAGAGAGAGAGAGAGAGACAGAAAAGTTTTACATAAATCAATTATATTTTAACGATAAATGAATTTCTTACAAATTAGGAAAAATTTTTGAAATACCGACTTAAAAATTTCTTTCTGTACAAAAAACATAAATTTAACAAATTTTCACAAACAAACAAAAATAAATAAAATAAAAAAAAATGTAATGAATAATCAGTGAAATTCTGAATTTTTAAGTTTTTTTGAACTGAAGATATGCGATCTACGTACGTACTTATAGAAAACCTCAAATTTATTCTAACCAGCTTAGAAAATGACTAAAATATTTATTCGCATATACCGTATTTGTTCAAATCCAAGCCGCATCTAAAATTCTCAGCAAATTTTTGTGAAAAATGAAAAATAGTATAAAAGGTTTATCGATATCCAATTTTACAAAATTAAACTAAATTTAAAATGAGAAATAAGAAGTGAATAATTAGTTATTTTACCAATATTATAAACTTTTAAATACATGCATGAACCTGTATATTGCTCTAATTACTGCATCCAGCGAATTTTTCCCCTTCGATTCTAAGCCACACCCTATTTTCAGTAGCATTAACATCGGGAAAAAAGCTTGGCTTAGGTCCGAGTAAATACGGTAATTAATATATGTGTAATTAGTAATTATAGGTTTTATACTTCCGTAATTTACCTAATTTATTTAAATGCACTTAAGGTATCCGACTACGTTCGGAACCGTGATTATAAAAAAGCACATAAATGGATAATTATAATATTCAGTGTCACTTAGATTAAAATACATGTATAAAATTGTTTTAAGAACATTTTGACAAAAAAAAATTATTTAAATACAATATTTTGGCAAAAAATTAACTTAGAATAATCTTTTTTCCAAATATTCTCCTTTTATGAAAAATGCTTCTATTATAATAATATTTTGCCTCTATATAGCTCAGATCTCTCTACAGAGGCTCAACTAGAATTTTTGAAAAATTCACATTTTTTTCAGAGTTACCACCAATTTAAATAATTATTGGCGTTTTTTTCTTAAACTTGCTCCCCTCTGTTGTAAAATATGGATAAACCCACTTCTAAGTTATATATTTCAAAAATTCTAGTTGAGCCTCTGTAAAGAGGTCTGAGCTATATACAGGCAAATTATTATTATAATAGAAGCATTTTTCACAAAAGGAGAACATTTGGAAAAAAAAATTATTCTAAGTTCATTTTTTGCCGAAATATTGTATTTAAATAATTTTTTTTGTCAAAATGTACTTAAAACAATTTTATACATATATTCTAATCTAAGTGACACTAAATATCCTGAAAATTATCCATTTATGCGTTTTTTAAAATCGTGGTTCTGAACGTAGTCGGATACCTTAATAACTTTATTCGAAAAATTTAACGTACTGTATATTTCCGAAATATAGATTCGAGTATAAGTCTTAAGTGTGTTTTTTCTTCAAAAACTTACCCAATTTTTGAAATTCAAACTGAAAAAAGTTCCAGTAATTTTCAACCCTGTCACCATGTAAGTGAAAATAATACCAAAAAGGTAAAACAGGTGGAATGCTTTCCAATCAAATTGCTGCAAAATTAAAATGCTGACGACAATAGTTTTTATTTCTGGTAACATTTTTTTTGGTCCATTTGTTATCTTGTACAATATATGTGATAATCATACTTTCTATACCAATTTTTTTTGTAAAATGAGTGGGAAAAGATATTTGTATTCGGGATGTGATCGTCAGACTATGTCTCGTCTGGAGGCAAAACTTGCTGCATGACGATTGTACATATGCATTCAGACATCCAAATGAGTAAATGTGAATTTTACGAACTGTTCGAAAACTCGAATTCTCTAACATTGATTTTGAGTGGTTTATGTAACATTTTAACTTCTTTTATTATAAAAGTTCCATTCAAAACAGCCGAAAAAAGTTAGCAGATTTTTATCGGTTACGCATGGCTAACAGAAAATGTAGAAGAATTTTTTTTTAAAAAAAGCAGCAAATGCGTATACAAGCCGACCACGGAAAAATATACGGTATATTATCTTTCTATGGAAAAAGGTTTTCGTGATGCTGTAATAAATTTATTACTTCCTATCCCAACAATGCCAACGTTCAAGATAACTCGCCAAGTTGGCAACCCGATTTCGCATGAGTCGTGCGTGCTGAATTGGCAACCATGTGCTTTGTTTCATATAATGTCGCCAATATAGTTGTGATAGTACATTACTGCAAGGTCTTGCAGAAAATTATCGCAACGATTGCCTGGAGTAGAATCGTTTCGCGTGATAAGAAAGGCGTTGTCTCATATGAAGACTTATGGAAAATCAACAGAACAAAACATCAGCAATCGCTTGGTTGGTATCTCGATTCTCAATATATAAATCATCAACTTCCAAGAAGCTGCAAGAGTTGTAGGGTTATCAAAATCTGAAGACTTTATCAATGAAGTGTGTTGGACGATATAGCTTCAGTGATGAATTTAACTGAAGAGAAGCGCCAAGAAAGAATTTTTTGAAAAAAAACAAATAAATAGAACTACATCACATGTAACTTAGTTTTACAATTTGAGCATTGGGTATTAGCAGTTGTGTATAATGTCCCACCGTTAGTCGGACAAGGGGTACTCTCCCCCCTAGACTTAATTAATTTTAATATTTCGCAGCGATATAGTAGTCAAATATTCAAAACCATGGTCAAGTGAGGAAAAAAGACGCTGACTTATGTATAAGATTTAGATATAATATGCAAGTAAGATTGTGTAGATTCATGCAGCGATTTATTTTATTTCATATGTGGTCATAATGATTTAAATTTAAATAGATGGTTATGAATTTTATTCATTTTTCAAAAGATTTTGAAAGGTTACACCCAAATATTCGTGTTAATCCAGTTACTGATTTCAAACTTTAAAAATTCCATTGGTCGATTTATATCTTGAATAGTTATTGCTCATATATATCTTTCAGAACTCCAATTCCTTTTTTTTGCTCAACAGTCAGACACTACTTATAATTATCTTGTAAAATATTTCAATTGGAGCAGCATAATAACGTGTTTATATGAGAATAAAATTTTATATTCATAGTAATTACATGCTGTGCTATAACAATAACGAAAAAATTTATCATTTTGCATCATTATTTAGAAAAAAGAAGCCAAATTTTTCAATTTACAAATATACGGGAAAAGAATAATAATAGTTGTTATAGGTAACAATTTACATTTTTTCTCTAATATTTTGTTTAAAGAAAAAACTGTTGATACAATTTTTACTGTATAATTTATTGCAATAAAATGTTTATAATGTTAACTAAAATAAAAATATATAAATTGATCATAGAAATATATTCGGATCAAGAAAGTAATAGCTATAAAGGAAATAATCACATCTTTATTTTCAAGCGAAATCATATATTTTCTGTTTGAATGATTAGACGTTATTATAATTTGTAAAATAACATTTTTTACATAGTAAATAAAAAAAAACGATTGTATTTTAATGTTCTTGAGTCTCAGTATTTAAAAAATTTCAGTTTCCTGTTTTAGTAAATGTATTTTTCATGCATAAATATTTATTTAACAATTTTTCCTCGTTATTTTGTAGCTTAAAATAATGATGAAACATATTATATATATATATATATATATATATATATATATATATATATATATATATATATTGTTCTTTTAATAAATAATTTAAACAAATCCCGTAGTTCACAAGCGATTTTAGCGAAGAATTATATTTTATTAGTTAATTTGCTGATATTTCTCTTTTCATTGGTATTTCTGTTAATATTTTTTTTTTTTTTAAAAAAAATTACTTTTATTTGAAATATTATTCTGAAAAATTCTTTTGAAATTTGAGTTTTTTTAGTTATATATTCAAAATGTAATTATTGTCATTACTTCCACCTCTTTCTGTACATAAGAATGTGAAATGAATTTAAGATTATTCAATGCGTTTCAGTACTGTTTTTTGTTATTTGTGTATGTAAATATATTTAATTTTTACGTGATTGTATTTATTTTTTGTTTACTTGAATAGAACGGTATTCAAATATCTGGTAATAGTTTTTGCTGCCTACATTGGCTATACATTCAAACATCTGACAACAGTTTTTTTCGGTATAGCTTGGATATATTATTCGAATCTCGGAATGAGGATAAATATGTTGAAATTAAATTCTTTTTTTTTTTGTTGTTGTTTTTTTGTGGAACTTTAATATCTTGAATTTTTATGATTCAGCTGTAATAACTGTGAGCATATTTTAGGGTGTTGTATTTTGTTGACATTTGTGTTAGAAATCTTTGATTTACATGCCCTCTTAAGTTCCTTTGATTAAAATCAAATCTCGATTTAATGTATACAGTCTTTTAATTTTATTAAGGTGGAAATTTTCTCACATTAATTTTAAATTATAATTATTAATCCCATTAATATTTTTGGCACTTTTTTCGTTTCGCCGACGCAAATCTCGCCAAGTAGGCTTTATTGGAGTCACACACATTATACATATAAAAGAATTTTATAAATGTTCTTAGTTTTTAATCTATTTTTGATATATTATAAAAAAGACATTAATGATGAAAAAAATACCGCCACTTATTTTGAAAATGCGGTGGTAAAAAGATTACCAGCCAAAATATATTATATGGTGTCGGTTCTGTCATTTCTGGCGACTTAATCATTTCACCGGCAAAACGGAAAAGTTCTATATATTTTGATTTTATATATTTGCTTTTGTAAAAGTATTTAGGTTTACTTACGTACTATCGCAACAATGCTAACTTTTAAAATATTCGCCAAGTTGGGAATCATGGCTTCGTTTCATATAGTGTCGCTAATACGGTTGCGATAATACGTAAAGTACCGTATTTAGGTTCGGTAATTTTAACCCTGTGTTTTTTAGCTTTAACTCTTTTTGCTATCAGTGAAAATTTTCTAACTTATTTTTTAAAGAAACCTTTTCCCTTTTTCTTCCTTTTTTAATTCCTACTATTAGCTCGCACTGTCTATATATTTATTGATTTATATATTTGTATATTTATTTATTTATCTTGGTAGAAGTTTCAATCGTTAATAAAATACATTTTAAAGCGCTCAATTGAGCTGAAATTTTATATACAGGATCATTTTGGATGACAATACAATAATTTAATTATAATTAATAAAAGTTAATTGATTAAAACTAATTATTTAAAGAATTACAAATACAGCCACGTTGGCGACTTAGCGACCCTTTTGGCGACTTGTGTCAAAACTTGAAAAGGATTTTTCTCACGTGTTAAAGCATTCAGTTGGACTGAAATTAAAAGGGCACAATACGATACTTTAATGATAATTAAAAAAAACTAGTTACCACTTAATGTTGGGATTCTATCCTATTTATATACATATTTATTTTTAATTGTAACTATTTAAAAAAAAGTGCAAAAAAAAATTTTCGTTGTTGATCTAAGTAGAAATTCACTTAAAAACTATTTTTTTATATTACTTGTTTTTGACAAACTTTGTTTTATAATTTATTCAAATTGTACCATTTCATAGCCATTTTTTTTTCTTTTTTTTTTTTTTGAAATTTCAAAACAGAAAACTTCTGCTATCAATGTGGATGTTGATTAAGTTATACGCAATTTCTTCTTACTCTTTTCATTTCACGTTGATATTCTTACAATCTTTTAGTTCGTCTGAGAGCAAGAATTTAGCAAATTAAATAAAGGAATGCTTAAATTTCCCTAGAGAAATAAACTTTTAAACACTACCAAATTTAATTTCATTCACAGTTTACAAGTAACGGCAACTTAAGAAGTAAAAGAAAAAAGCAGAATACAGCGCCATGTTGCAATTAATATCCGCCATCGTCAAACGCGTTAGAGAACAAAAGGTTTTATCAGGCAAAATAACATAAAAAAACAAAACATATATAGAGACAGCTGTTTCAAACTGTGTTTATTTAATCGTCTGTTAAAACCCTCGGGTTTTTCAGTTTCGTGTTGAGTTCCTAACGATGTATTGTTATTTTAGGGAGAAAAAGAGCTTTGCTAGTTGTTCCTAAAGGAAGTAAAAGGTGTAATAACCGTGAAAAATGTAGTGTAGTGGTGGAATTTAGGAACTTAATGATCATGCTACCCTAAAGAGAATGATATGAAATAATTCTGCATGTGAACCAACTCCTATGATGCTAAGCAGAAAAGGACCAGTTTTTGAGAAACTCAATACAGTTCATTTTTTTCTGTCCTATCAAATAAAAGCCAACTTTTAGAATACTTTAGAAGGAAACATATATTATGGAATAAACTGTAAAAGTGCAAAAGTGTTTTATTGTTGAATTAGGAGAGAAAATATTATTGCTAATTTACGTGGGGGAAAAGCAGTTGAAGACTCAACTTATTTGAATAATAACAGATTTATCAATCGACAAATACGAACAGATGACCATACGAAAACAAATCGACATATATAACTTAAATCAGCGACGCAACAGCCCATGAAGGGCCAAGGCCTACTGTGCTCACATTAATATACGTGACCTTGGGCCTTGAGGTGCATGAGCAAATGTTCCGGTCAGGTGTCCAGTATTAAGCTCTCAAGAAAGCTTGGTACTCATTTATCGACTCATTGAAGGGATGAAAGGCTGAGTCGACAATGTCCAGCCTGGGGTTTGAGCCTCGTATCTGTAGTGAGAACCTACCACTCAGCCACTGGGCTTCAATCGACATATATACGCAAGGAATTTTAACCGGTTATTTATAATAGGGCAAGACACACTCGCTATAAATAAGCTTTACTACGTTCCAGAAACGGCTGTAAAGAAAGTTCCCCTAACAAGAACTCAGACACATTTAATTTCTCTCTTATCGCAGTAAACGTAAAATTACATTGTGATCTCGACTGCACTCTTTTCTGACGTTAACTTATCTTTATTTCAGAGATCCTTTTATGTAGACTCATGGACCAAGAAGATTCCATCTTAGAGCCTTCTCGATGATTCCTTGATGATATCATATTTTTCCACAAATTTGTCACTATGAGTGAAAAAGTTTCCAATCTTTTTTCCTGGTTTTCAGGATATCATTTTTTCGAAAGTAAGTTTGAAAGTGAAATTTTGTAAAATTCAATTTTTCCACAAGGAAAGTTTTATTGCAGGGAAAATAACTTAAGTTGGGTGTTTCAATATGAATTGATTTTAACAGAAATTGGTTAAAGAAAAAAAAATTGTTATTTTTATATTTGCTTTCTAAGCTAAAGTAGAATTAATGTGAGATATTTTTTTAGATAAAATATCAGAATTTGGTTCATTATTATTTAACATTTAGAAGATACAATCTCAATTAGAATAACATTTGTGTTCATGGAAACATACACATTTTTTTAGAAACTTCTAATTTTTTTTTCAAATGTTTTTCTTCTTAATGTCTGGAATTGCAGCCAAATTTCATGACTTATAAATTATTGACAATGCACAAGAAAAACGTACTGAAATTTAAAATTAAAAATGCATATTCAACAATACATGAATATTTAAGCAAATAACTTTTTACTGAACATGTGCAAAAAATATAATTTTCTTCATAATTTTGATGTCTATAATATAGGGCAACTTTTATTAAAATCTAAAATAAGTATCGTAAAAATACAAAAAAGATATTAGTTATACAGGGAGTTATATATCTATTGTTTACCGAAAGTGTCTGGATGACTAAGAGGTTTTGCACAAAGTGTCATTTTTAATCATTATCTCTGGAGGATTAAATTAAATTATATAACATTTAATATTATACTAAATACCCATATTTACTCATTTGTTAGGTTAATTACATCACATGAATTCTATTAAATTATCAATCCGAATCTTTTAGAAAATATTGTTTATAAAATACGTAAAAGTACGTTTGTGGGACATACAATGCATAAATTATCAAGTGATTTATGTCTTAAGGAATAACATTTTGGGGAAAACCCCTTTTTATAAATCCAGATTCTTTCAAAAGAAACAGAAATACAGCCAGCTCATTATCATCGGTGTTATCTCTCTGAAATTTTCCGAAATTCAATTTTATTTACCCTTAATTATTTGCTCCAAAATTATGAGAAAGAAAACTATATACTTAACCCATAGGCAGTATTAAACAATTTCTTGTGCATTCTGTCTCATAATGGTTTATATATATATTGCCAATAGTTCGGTAAGTGTTGTGAAATTTGATTACAAATTTGGAATATTATGAGCAAAAAACATCTGAAAATTTTATATTTTTAAAAGAAATGTTGATATTTTAAGAAATATATATGCTACGTTTCTACGAAAATGTATGCAAAGGTAATAAGTAGCTAAATAAATATTATGTAGTCACAAAAGAATTTAGCTATTTATGATAAGCATTTATATAAAATAATTTTGCTTCTTTTAAGTTTGTTGGGGGTCCCTTAAATAATGAAATCAACTTAAGCTTCACTGGAAGATATGAACTTAAGCATATTCCCCTTAAATGTTTAAAATAAAAGTTTTAAAAAAAACTGTCAATTAGGTATTCTTTTGTATAAATTTAGAAGTAATGTCTGAGGTCCAAAGTGTCCCATGACTTAGAGCTGTATAGTTCACAAGTAATGGTAAATATCTCAACTCATGGGGAAATAACTCTGTTGAAATTTTTTTTTCAATTCTTACTATTGGTTCATAATCTCCCTATATATATCTTATTCAATTTTTCACTCGTTAATAAAATACATTTTAAAGCGCTCAAATTGAGCTGAAATTTTATACACGCAATTATTTTGAATGACAATACGGTAATTTAATTATAATTAATAAAAATTAATTGATTAAAACTAATTATTCAAGGAATTGCAGATACAGCCATGTTGGCATCATTTTTGGCGGCCTAGCGACCATTTTGGCTGTTTGTGTCAAAACTTGAAAAGGTTTTTATATCACATTTTAAAGCCCTCATTTAAGGTGAAATTTTCTATACACGATTGTTTTAGGTGACAAAACGATAATTTAATTATAATTAATTATCTGAATCTAATTATTTAAAGAATTACATATACAGCCACGTTGGCTTCCTTTTTAGCGACTTGGGTCAAAACTTGAAAAAAAGATTTTTTTTCTCTCATTTCAAAGCATTCAATTGAACTGAAATTTTATATACACGATTGTTTTGAATGACAATACGATACTTTAATGATAATTAATAAAAATTTATCGCCACTTAATATTGGGATTCTGCCATATGTATATACATATTTATATTAATTGTAATTATTTAATAAAAAGCAACTAAAATTAAATTTTTCTTTGTTGACCTAAGTAGGAATTGACTTTAATTTTTTTTTCATATTACTTGATTTTATTTTAAGAGTATGTATTTTACATATTTGAGAATATCACAATAATACTATTAACATGAACTCACTGTAAAATAACTTAGTCCCATAATGTGTAGCTCGTTTAAATCGTGCCCAAACTAAAAAATTCTAAATAAGGTTTTTCAAGGTATCATAAAACGATATTCTAACTCCTTTTTTGCAGCCAATCTGTAGAGTTTGGGTTAGATAGTTTAAAGAAAATCCGTAAAAAAAGGAAAAAAAAAATTAAAAAATAATGGTCATTACAGAATCGAATCATTTTCATTTTATACTTTACTAAAGTGCATTTACATCGGCAAAATAAGCTAAGCAGAGACTAATATTCTTTTAAGAAAACTATTTAATGTTCTCTACGATAAACCGTTAAACTATTGTAAGCATTCACATTAGAATTTTATGTTGCTGTGCATGATAGTGGAAAGAGCTGTATCTCTTTAACTGTCTTTCTGTAAATGATCACTTAAAAAACATCTGCACCTACCTCCTTTTTTTTTGTACAGTTCCTCAAAACACCGTGTAACAATTGTGCAAAAAATTTCCAATTTGTGTAGTAAGGAAAAAAAATACTCTGCGTGTGTTAACTCAAACAGTGCAAAAAAAAAAAAAAAAAAAAACCGAAAACACACACATACATTTTGAAATATAACAAGTAACACAATAAGAAGTTTTTTAAAGTCAATTCCTACTTAGGTCAACGAAGAAAAATTTTATTTTAGCTATTTTTTATTAAATAATTACAATTAATATAAATATGTATATACGTATGCCAGAATCACAATATTAAGTGGCAAAATAGAAAGCGATTTTCCTTTCTATATATGGTGTTGGACTATTATTTTTTGTTTGTTACTTTTTATTCATAAATAAAATTTAATTATTCCAATAAAATAGTACAGTAAAAAGAAATAATATTCTCAGAATTTAGGGTTTCTCAAGTGGGACTCGAACCCACGACCTCTGGATTAGAAGTACAACGTTCTATGCATTGCTCTACAGAGACACAACGAACAGTGTTCCTTTCTATACTTACGGTTGGACCTATTATTTTTTTGTGTATGTGTGCGTTTGTTCCTAGTTATTCATTAATTGAATATAATTAATGCATCAATAATAGAAAAAAGTGAATTAACATCAAGTGTCATCCACTACAAGCTTAAAAAATAAATTTGAACTTGAGTGGACGAATAAAAAGCATTTTATTAACGATTGAAAATTTGAACAAGATATACATATAAATAAATATATATAGAAAGAAAATGAACTAATAGTACGGATGAAAAATCATGCAAATGTGATGAAAATTCGATTTTGTACAATTTTAGATATCTTTATACAAAATTATAAAATTTATAGCTTTTGTGTTGCCTTCGAGTGCAACGTTAATAAAAAATTAAGTAGCAAAGTATATATATATATATATATATATATATATATATATAAATATTAGAAATAATATTAATTATTCGTCGCTATTTTTTAAAATAGTAAACGCATTCATTTGTGCGAAGAATAATTTTATCCGTTTTGAATAGATTGTGTGCAATTTATTATTTTATCAGAGATATCTGTTATTTTTATTTTTTAAAAGAAAGGAAGGAAACAGGATTACATTTACTATTTATTTTTACTCTTGAGTATTGCCACACCTTAAAAAAGAAGCTTTTGCAGATTGATCAGTGATCGTAACTCATTCAAAGTTCTTAGCTGTTAGACTAAATCAAGCGTCTGCGGGAATAAAAAACCATTTCTTTGTTTTGGACTATGTTATTTCAAAATCGTGTGGGGAAAAAAAAAACTCGAAAAAAATTGGGTGTACGTTGTTTGTCAAATCCAGGCTCAATTTTTTTAGTGGTGAATGACCAAGAAATAACTTTTTTGAAAAAGTTTCCGTTGTCGTATTATAGACAAAAATGACAAGACCGAATTTTTGATATTCCGTGCAAATAAAGGTTCGTCACCTTTATTTGTGACACATTCTTTTTTTATCTACTTTGTGTCGCTCATCTGGATTAGTGGGTAACGACACAGACTGCTGTGCCATAGGGCCTGGGTTCGAATATTGGAGAAGGCATGGATGTTTGTAAATGTATAGTGCCTTCGCAGCATGAGGGTGCTTTAAATAGCCGTCCAGCCGCAAATCCTCTCCTGAGGTTGGTGGAAGAGGAAGAAAGATGAGAAGCTCCTGACCAATCCTAGGATATTCCCCTTCAAAATTTGGGTGAAACCGAGCCAACCGAGCCAAAACGCACTGGCACCTGCATGTGCTCAAAGCAATGGCTAACGACAGGCTTACGGTAGTACTTTGCAGCTTTGAATTTCGGGCTGCTAGATCTGACATCGTCAGAACGGAGGGATTAGTAACATGTGCTTTGTTTATAAAGTCCATGATAAGTTTTAAATTATTTGTGTGTGTGTGAAAGCCTTCGGACATTTATTAACGCATACTTTATATTTACTTGTAGGTCTAAGAATACAAATTGCCGTTTTTGGGAATCTTAATATAATTATTATATGGCTTTAGATTTCAATGAAAGATAAAATACATTTCTATATATGTTATACAGCAATTAAGTCTGCATATTTTAAAATTTTCAAGATGAAATTAATTAAGTAAGAAATTAAGTAATTAAATTAAGTAAGAAAGGAATACATATAAAAAAGAAATTATACCTCACATAACATGCATTTGAAACCTTTTGATGAAGTATTTTTGTAACCTTTACAAAAATGACAAAACTTAATTTTTGTTGAATTTTATCATAGTATTTACCTATAATACATCATTGTTAAGAATATTTAATGAATATATCTAGGCATGATTATATATTTTATAGCATTGACAAAATCCAAAAGCAACGCAAAAAGAAAAAAAAGAGATCGAATTATTTATAGTTATTTAGAAATCAAATTGTAACGGATAAAAAAGAGAAGGAAATAGGTCTTCAACAAAATAAAGGAGTATATTGTACCTTTGAATTCACATAAAAAGCATGCTCGAATATATATATATATGACCATCTATTCATTTAACTTACTTTTTGTAGCATTGCAATTAAAAAAAATACAGCAAAAAAAATGCATGTATCGACTCATCATCGTAATTGGTTCACATATAATTATCAGAAAAAATAATTCCTCGTACAATTAAGTCGTAATAATTCGAAAAAGTTTCAACAGCATAATCAAAAGTACTCAGGTAACGAAAAATATTCCTTGCAAATGAGTATTTTTTTTGTAGAAGTAAATCATTGAATTATTTATTAAATGAGTTATTTATACTCATACAAGTAAAAAAACTATAGAAAACTGAACACTTCCTCAAACCATTGTATAATGTGTTTTTAACTAGCATTAATTTAAGCGATGTGTACGAGAACACAATTATACAAAATTTCAAACTGCAACTACGCGGAAAAAAATCATTTTTCAGCCATTTTTAAAAGAATAATGTCGTTTTCGACGAATTTAGTAATGGTTTAGAATTAATGATCTATTTGATCATTGATTTCTGCTTTGTGATAGTACCTATCAGCAAAAGCAATTTATTTATAGTCTTCAGCTTCTGGATACTCGAAATATCAGCAAGACTGAAATAACTAGTAAAAAAAATCGAAATATATTGAGTTTGTTCAGGACAATACCGTTCATTGTTCGATTAAGTCTAAGGGTTCCATAGCGTTAGGCTTAAAAAAAAGAATCCCTTCTTTAAAAATTTGATCTTATTAATTTCGTAACAGGAGTCCTGGTACTAAAAACACACTTCTAATGTTCAACATATTTTTTTTTCATATATTCTCAGGGCTAAGAGAACTTCGTTTTCTAAAGCTATTTGAAGCAAGCAGGAGGATGTTGATAACTGTGTGTGAAGAATGGCATAGATCATCATCATAGCTAAGTGCTTCTTAAACATTCTATATTTGCGACTCAATATTCAATCATAATTTTCATCGCACCACCTCCCCCCTCCATACAATAACAATGTATTGAATTCAATAATACTATACTTTGACGCTAAATGCACAATTCGACTTTAACCTCTTAAGCCTCCCCGGCGTATATAAACGTCTCACTCAGCCAAAGTGTTAATTGTCCCGGACGTATACATACGTCCTTCCGAAGTACAATCTTTTCTGTGCACTTGTATACATAAAACTATTCCGTAGGCTTTGGAATGCAATAAAAGAACATTGACAGTGTTTGCAAAGGATTTACTTATTCCAGAGGATTTTTGCTTATTTATTCCTTTCCTCCCTCCCCCCAACACATCATATATGCACACATACGTGGATAACGGTGGCATTGAGAAGCGAATCGTATAACTTTGAATCGACAGTTCAGTGAGAAATTATAAACGGTACAAATTATCAAGATAAGTTCTAATTTTTGTATTTAATTTTGTACATGATAAGCCCATGGGGTCACTGGTAATAATTACATTTGTTCTTAACTTGGCATTGTTAAATTACTTATAAATTACCTTGTGCAGAACTGATATATTTATAAGTGCATTATGTCAGTGTATTTTATTTTTTATTGGGTCTGAAAATGTATTTTTTTACTTTCAATAAATTAACAATTTTTTAAAATAATCTTTTGTTTTCAGCTTTTCAATGTACTCTCTCCCCACATTTTGAGAAACGCTGTCACAGCTGTTACACGAATTTAATTTTCAATTTTACAACTATATATTTAATGAAATTTATATTTTCACTAATCACTTTGTTTCAGTTTAAATAATGCTGCCATTTTCTACTTAAGCTGTTGAATTATTTTTTTCCTCGAACTGAGACTTATTATTTCATCTTGCTGAGAATCTTATGATGTTAATTAATTGTTTTGTAAAAAATGCTTCATTTTTTTTAAAAATGTCCCTCGTGAATTTAGTTATTTGACAAACTGTTGAATGTATGAACTAAGCCCTGTGTGTGTGTATTTGTGTGACTCCATGGTTTTATTAATTTATATATAAACTGAAATAGTAAATTAAATCTCGGTTGCCGATTCTTAGCTATCTATTATGGTCTCTAACTTTTGACTGGCATTATGACTGATAACTGTATCATGAAGTTAAGTTATGAGTTTAAATCCAGTGCCCCGCTGAAGTTCCATTGTGTAGCGGAATTGATTAAATTTCAATCTGTCGAGACTCAAAGTCCTCATGTTGACGTCATGTGGAGGTTAGGAAAGTAGCGTGCCATGACTATTGTCCTAATCGACACTTTATCATTTATCCAAATTGCGAGAACCATCGTCGGTAAGCTTCGTGTTGCGTTAGTTCTTTCCCATTGTAAAATAATTAAATTAACCACAATCCTTAAAAACGCATCAAAAAATGATTTACTAAATTTTCTTACGAATCCAAAAGTTTTTATTCTTTTGTGATAAAATTATTCATATTTTCATATTTTTGATTAAGCTTGCATGCACAAAAAGAAATCAAGCTCTATGCTTGAAGAAATGTAATACTAATTAATTATAAATTTAAAAAAATATTTTGCGTATAAAAATATAGTCGATTGCCATTCTGAAACTATTTACAAAGTAAATTTGCGAATGAAAATTTTTGAATATCAAAACTGATTTATGTAAAACTATTACGGGTATTCTGGTCTCGTTAAATAAAAAAACATTCATAATTAATTTTTAAAAAAATATAATTCAATATAAGAATATCTTCATCATCTGTTCTCTAAATGATTTTAATTATGTTAAATTCAGCAAAAACTGCAAGGAAAAAAAATCCTTACTTAAAACTTTTTTTAAACCGGACAAAGAACATATCGTATATTTATTTTTTCCTTTTGAACATGAAAATCAAAAGGCATTTCCATAAAAATGATTTAAAATATGAAGTTTGCCATTTTTTTTTCTTTCGAACATAAGTAACAAACTTTCTAATAATCTTTAAAATAGGCTTAATCTTTTGGAATAAATCTGATCAAGATTTTTATCATTTCTTTGCCATTATTTTTTTATCCGAGTATTAAAATCAGACAACATTGTTTCATACTAATGATAAAAAAATTCTTAATCTTTTCCAAGAAATCTGTTCCAGAATTTTATTATTCTTTTAATGTCTTTTCTTTTTCGAATAGCAAAGTTATGTTCCCGATTTAATAATATAGATTTTCAAAAAAAGGCTTAATATTTTCGAACAAATCAGTTCAAGAATTTCATGATCCTTTAAACGCAGTTTTTTTTTCGAATACCGAAATTACATACACTATCTAATAATACAGATTTTCAAAAAAAGGCTTAATCTTTTCGAACAAATCTGTTCCAGAATTTCATTATTCCTCAACCGAAAATCTCTTTTCCATGAACGAGAAACGCTTTGATACTCTTCGGCATGATCACATCGGTTGTTACAAAGCGAAGGCTACCTAGTTACCAAACCTTGTTACGGAACATTATACTGGTATCATTTCTGCTTTTGTTTCTTGAGATTCAGGCTTTAATTTGGAAACAAAAGATCCGGTGTTATCCGTTGCATCTCCGCACGCTCCACGATAACGAGGTTGAAGAAGTCATTAAAATACGTCTTGAATTATACTTCTGCGATCCCGGTTCGTCGTGAGAAAGATTGTGGATGTTTAATACGTGCGTAGGGTTGGGTTTAATACTGTGATTATTGATGCGAAAAAAGAAAATGTAGAATTTATATGGCTTGGGGATTTGTTTTCTGAATAGTCAAGGCTGTATTTGAAGAGTATTAAGTTTGTTAATACAGAAAGTTTGACTAAAAGCATATTACTTGCGTGCTACATGAAGATACAGAAGTATACGTGTCTCGACATTTTCCGTCGTTAAAACATTCTTTCGGTTTAATAACTATGATATAATTCTGTTCAAGTGTATTGTATTATAAGATATGGTATGGTGGAAGGTATATCCTTCTCGCGACGTGCTGTTGTGCTCTATTACATTGTTCTCATTAAAAAATTGCTATTTTATTTAGATACTCTTAATTTCTGGCTAAGGTATGTTGATAATTTTCTTTACTTCGTATTTGGCTTTGGTAACTAATTTAGTATTTTTAGTATTATTCTTTTAATACAAAAGTTATTACCTATTTAATAGCTATGGAATATTATCGACTATTTTACCTTTACGCTAAGTAGTATAGGCAAATATATGGGAAGGTTGGTTGGCTTTAAAACTAGGTTTAATTCAACAATCTTAAATCTTAAGAGTTTGCGGGTATACTTTACTCTGGTTATCTTTTTTAGACCTATACTATTTTATTATACTTCTATTTAATTCTTTGCTTTAGTAGATTTATCGAAATTAGAAAATGATTTTATAGTACAGATTTATGTAGTTTAGTGTAAATATATATGTATACCCGTATATAAAATGACTTGGGAGTACTTCTAAGTTGACGTGTTTGTGATTGAAAGGAAGTATAAAAATGCAACCATTTTTCCCATGATAGTTCTTTCCAATGATTCAACAAATCGCTCTGTAACCCCAAGCCATGACTAGATCAGAGTCCTATTTTAAGCGTCGATCGTGAGAGAGTACCATTCATCCATATGGTTTTAGTAAGTCAGCCGAAATCGGAGTAGTTATGTGGGAGGTGTGTTGAGTTGTACTAGGCAGGAAATTTACCCCAATTGTGTCATATAAAGAGCTAGAGATGCATCACACACATACATATATAGCGAAGCTCAAACTCGAGTCATCTGGGTACGGTGTTAATAAGCAAGCAAGCAGCCTACCTGAACAATTTTCTATAGTCTACAACAGGGGTACTCAAACTTTTTTCTGCTGGGCCACATACATATGTCAGCTATTTCACGGTGGTCCGCATACATATGTTAGCAATTCCACGCGGTCCGCATTATGAGGTCATGGGGGGAGGGTTTAAAATGGGGAAAATTGATCAAAATATTTTAACTCCTGTTTTGCTCTTTTTAATTATTATTTTTTATTTTTGTCACTAACACTGAATTAGAAGCATTTACGAAACACTCCTTCACAAATTTTGCAAACTGTTTCAAATGATTACCATTAATATAACAAACTTCATAAAAGATGTCTTTGTTACCACTGACAAAACACATTGTTGCTGTTGCAAAGATTATTCAAGAAAGCCTATTTGTTACCTCTTGAAAGAGATCTTCGAGGAAAAGTGTCATTGAATGATATTCAGTTTTATTGTTATTTTAAATACAACACTTTGGTGACAAATCAAACAATTACTGATCCATGTTAGTTTTTAACTGCAAAATAGTCAACATCCCAAACGTCTTCAAACGATATATTTTCTTCGGATATTTTTCGCTTGCAAGATATGAAAGATAGTTAAAAATTAGTTTCACCCATAAAACCGTCACTACTCAAATGTCTTTTATCACTAACCATAACGGCTCAAATATAAAAAGAATATCAATTCACACTTGTACGACAGCTCCAACAAAAAGTAAAATTGATATATTTGATTTCTTGGCACCAAATTTTTAATATACTGTTCTTAAATAAGTGAATTTTTCAGAGCAATGGGCATTGACCGGGCCACTTAAAAAGGCTTGGTGAGCCACATGCGGCCCGCGGGCCGCAGGTTGAGTATCGCTGGTCTACAACATTGTTAAAATTTTTGAATAGTGAAGTATAATGATCTTATTAACCTTGCTCTAAAATTATAAAAGTTTAAAATCTACATCATAATGAGTGAAATAAGTTTTCAAGGTACGAGAGTTTTCAAAATTTAAAAAAAAATTGCACAGAGTGGATAAAAATATCAGCCTACTTGAGAGAAACATCAAATACGTGTGCGTATGTGTGTGTGTGTGTACACTCTAAATGAGATAAACAAAAGATTTGGTTAGAAAAGAGAGCTATTTAAAAAGGGGATACTTTAAAATTTTAGACATAAAAGAGGAATCCTGTAGTACAATAAGGTACGTAGGACTATTTCAAAAAATTAGAACCAATTTTTGGCTAGTCAACCTTCCCTCTTCTGTTCATACCATTTAGGGGAATCCTAAGCAACATAATAGATAATTGCGAAGTTCGGAATCTATTATTAATAAAAGAAAGTTACGTATCAAGCATTCTGAAATGTTAGATTATTGCTCGATTCAAAGAACAATAGATGTCAGTTGCAGTTATCTAAATACAAGTTCAAAGCTTGAAAAAAGAAAGTCCCATTTTTAGCAAATTTGTGTTGATTCTAAATGATTTCTAAAATAATGATATGCTGATAAAAAAGTAACAGTAAAATTATATTAATAATACAAAGATTATTTTTTAAAAGTTTTCTGTACAATAATAACGATAAAATATTAAAAAATATATTCTTAATATTATTTTTATGAGCTTCAACAGTGTCATGTGTGATTTGTGTCATATATGTGTGTGTGATCAGTGTTCTCTTCATTTAAAAATGAAGAGAATTTTCAGATATATTTGTGTGGATAAATACATAAAATTCATTACTAATAAATATCAAATTAATCGTTACAATTTAAGAAAAAGAATTTTATAAAAGTAACTATTTATAAAATTAATTGCGTATTTTTCTCTCTTTCACACTGTATAGTACTTTAAAAAAGAACTTGAATAAAAAAAGTTTTACTAAATATTTATGAAGTGGAGTTTTTTAACGAAACATAACATTCTTTAATTGTAAAATCTTAACTAGAAAATTTTAATACTCTTTGTTAGAGTTAAAAAAAATAAGTAGTTATATTAGATGTATTATTTTGTATCTTAACAAATAACGTAGCAATAATATTTCTTATTTTACAGTACTATCTTTTATCCTATTATCAACTATTCTTTCTGAAAAAAAAACAATCGTTTAAATATCTAAGAAAATATGCATACTTGCAACTTTTCTTCTCAATTTTTCTAATGCTGGATCTTATGCCTTAACTACATTATTTATAAAATAATAATTAAAGAAAGAAAAAGAAGGAAAAAGTAAAGAAGAAAACTTGGTTTAAAATTAGAATTGTAATGATGCTGGCGAGAAATTTTGATACATCTAATTACATACCTTTCTCATTAGAAAAATGAAGTAACTGAGTTTTGACTCGTTGTTGTGTTTAGTTTTTCATTTTAGTTATTATATATAATTACATTTCTATTATTTGTCTAGAAGTAAAGAAAAAATATATTTTCTATATAGGTTTATTTATATATCACTCTAAATTAAATCAATTTTTAAACATGAAATTTATTACATGATAATTTTTTCTATAATGAGTAAGAAAGTGTTGCGAATTACAGTCGAACTTCCATATTATGAACCTCAGTATTGCGAATTTTTCTGTATAGTGCCATTTTTTCTGCAACCAAGTTTAGTTATAAAATAATGTATATTTAAAATTACTTGTGTACTTTAAATTAGAAAATATCCTCACAAAATCCCTTAAATAATTTTAATATAAAACTATTTTCTTAATGTTGAAAATACAGTGAATTCCTCGACATTCTTTTTTCTTGTTTTACCTGTAACTTTTCTATTTCTTTTTTTTTATGGGTAAGATAAATATAAAATAAAAAATTAATAATTTACAAAAGGTGCGAATAATTACTTATTTCAATGCATAGTGTTTATAAACTTAAAATTTGTTTTATGTCGTTTATAAAATACATTGAAAGGTGAACCTCTATATAATGAATTTCCCATATAACGAATTTTTTTCGGGATTTAGCGACTTCGTTAAATAAAGGTCTAATTGTATATAAATGTGTGTGGGGGCGAGTTTTGCAAAATAAGAACTACATTTGAATTGCAAAAATAAACTACAAATTAAAATATACAAAATTTATACATAAAAATAAATATAACTTCCAATTATAATAATATATTTTTGAAATTAATGGTATACTTACAGAGTTTTACCATACTATACTGTTAAATTTCAAAGAAAAATTTCAACTTGCTTATTTTAAGCTCGATTTACTAAAGTAAAAAAGATAAGGTCATCATAGCTATTATAGTAATTATTTCAATATATCGCAATTTATCTTAATTTGATAAGATAAAAAGATTAATTAAGATTTACTAATTAAGATTAATTTTCTTTCTTCTTTCTTTCTTCTTTTTTAGTTTGCAGAAATAATTAAAATTGGAACTAAAATAAAACTTTTTATTAATTAAAAAGAGATATTTTTCATATTCTGTGTAAAAAAATTTTAAATTTCAGCAATGAAAAATAACGTATTCGAGATCTAAAAAAAAAACATGCCAAAAATCAAATTCCTATCAATTTAACTTTTTTCGAAACGAAATACTTTTTTTTTCAGTAATATTTTTCAACAGAAGATTTTTTTCATAGCATGCAGATTTATTTCTATATGTATTAAAAAGTTTCACTTTCGCATATTGGGTTTGTTCTAAGAATTCCTTATTCAAACTTCTGGAATATTTCATTCCTTTTTTTACTAAAAGAAGTTTTTTTTTTGTTATCTCTGATTAAATTTTCTAGATATTTTATATTTTTTTATGTACTCGTTTTCTGACATTAAAAAATTAATAATAATATAGTTTTTTATTTGCGGTTTTTTTAAAAATAATTACAATTTTATTTCAATCATCCATTCACTTAACATTGCATTGAATCATATTTATATAATTTAGATATCTGTATTTTTTTTTAAAAAAAAAAGTCCCCATTGTTATTAATCTATTTAATAAAGCTCTATTTATTATCCTACTAACTAAAATGTTCTAAAATATAATTTATGTTAGAAACAAGGGTCTTTACTCAATTATTTTAATTATTAATAAATTAATATATAAAGGAATATTTTAAATAATAAAATTCACAGACTTATGAATTATTGAAAAGTATTTTTTATCAATACATTTTTAAACAGGGTGGGGCGTGAAAACTTTTTTTTTTGAAAATGCAATTTAACACACACACACACAATACATGTTTCATTCGACTTTATTGTTGTTTTCCGCCTACCACACAATAATACTTTTGTTCGTGATAGGCAGTTTTCACAACACTGTGTGTTGCGTGCTGTGAATAATTTCCGCAGATTTCACACCTTCCGCAAGCAAAAATCGAATATAATTTCCTCCTTGGTGCAGATCGACAATGGAACAACCATGTTGAACGTCTGCTACAGCCCAACGACTACGAGGTACAGAAGTAAAGAAGTGTTGTTGACTAAGCTTCATTCACAGCGTTGGATACTAGCACTGTTGCCAAACTTTGGAAAGAGAAATTGCAAAGTCCCTTTACTTTTTGACTTTTCCTCGTATTTATTTTCGGAAAAATTTCAAAAACATCAGTCGTTTAACAATGAATTAATCTATATTGATGTTCAATAACCATCATATTAAAATATTAAAAACATATTATTATTAAACTTTTTTAAAGAGGTAAATTATGTATATAAAATTTTTATGTTGAAAAGAGTATCGCATAAAAAGAGCAACCATTATTTATCTCTTAGCACTCATCCTTCTATTATTTGAACTATTGAAACTTTTTCAGCAAACTAAATATTGAATGTACTAAAACTATTATTTGTGCACAAAAGTACGAAAATGTTTTTGAATTTAAAATATTAATAATACTATTCCAGCCTTAAAAATAAGCATTTAAAGATAGCTATGGAAACATTGAATTATACAATAAACATTAATTATGAATCACTAATGACATAGTTAAGTTAATTGCATCAAAAGTCGATATTTTTCTATAGCTGTCTTTTCAATGTTCTCCTGAATGCCCTCTGAAATTGAAATTCTATAGCAAAAAGAAGCCAAAACTTGAGCTAAGCTTAAGAGTTTTAAGAACTTGTTTCCTAAATCTAAAAAAGTAATCACACTTTTTTAGAAAGCTAACTGTTCAAAACAATTCCGCTTGTGATTTTGGAAAATTCTTTGGAGCTTCTTTAGGTTCTCGAATGGCAAAAATTTACAAAATGGCTGAAGAATAAATTGGAGATTTTTTGTATTCATTCGTTTGTGAATGTCTTGGTAAATCGACGGTATAATTTCAGTTCTCCTCCCTTCTCTTTTCAGTAAATGGAACACCGAAAGAAAAAGAAACATTTTAGACAACGTTAGCATTGATCGATGTTTGTTTTCGAGAAATGTGCTACCTTATCGATCTCTTGAACAAAATTTCTAGAAAAGTGTTCATGTTCCTGGAACAAAACTCTCATCTGTAAGCGATTACTGTAGCGTTCTGAATTTAAAAGAATTCTTTTTTTTGTATGTATTAGAAATGTTTTTATCTTATTATATTTTTATGTTATTGGTAGCATGTGGGTAGTGCTTGAGAATTTAGATACTTTAATAAAATAGTATAATTAATTATTAGAAGTTGAAATTAAGTATATATTAAGGCAGCGTTTCTTAAACTGTGAGGCGCGTCAACCAAGGGGTGCGTGATAATTTTACCAGGAGGGCGCGAGCTTATCGAAAAGTCGAAAATAAAAGATTATTTAAATAAAGTTATAAATTTACTGAAAGGAATTAAAACAAAATACATTCTGATATAATAAAAAGTACACACTTATAATTATATAATATACTTATAAATGCATCAGTACTGCACAAAGTATGGGATTCATTATTCTTCAATACTGAGTTAAATACAAGTTTAATAATTATTAGTGACCTCCTCCCACGGACTTGTCATATATTAAATTTAATACATACTTGATAATTTGTACGGTTTATTGTTAAAGTCATATTGTAGCTTTACGTTCGAAGTACATTAGTATTGTATGGAGGAGGAGTGATAATTGAAAATTGGGTCGCAAATATTGAAAGTCTGAGAAGCACTGTATTATGATAATAGAAATAAACGTGCTAAATTATTGGAGCTTTCGTTATTCTAATATGTGATTAAGGTATCCGACTACGTTCGGAACCGTGATTTTGCAAAAGCGCGTAAATGGATAATATTTATGATATTTAGTGTCACTTAGATTATAATACATGTATACAATTGTTTTAAGGAGATTATGACAAAAAAAATTATTTAAATACAATATTTTGGCAAAAAATTAACTTAGAATAACCTTTTTTCCAAATGTTCTCCTTTTGTAAGAAATGCTTCTATTCTATTAATATGTTGCCTGTATTCAGCACAGACCTCTCTACAGAGGCTCAACTAGAATTTTTGAAACGCATAACTTGGAAGTCGGCTTATCCATGTCTTACGAAAACAGAAGGGAGAAATTTTAAGAAAATACGCCTACAATTATTTCAAATGGTTGTAACTCTGAAAATAATTTGAATTTTTCAAAAATCATAGTTGAGCCTCTGTACAGAGGTCTGAGCTATATACAGACAAAATATTAATACAATAGAAGCATTTTTTACAAAAGGGGAACATTTGGAAAAAAGGTTATTCTAAGTTAATTTTTTGCCAAAATATTGTATTAAAATAGTTTTTTTTTGTCACAATGTCCTTAAAACAATTGTATACATGTATTCTAATCTAAGTGACACTAAATATCATGAAAATTATCCATTTATGCGCTTTTTTAAAATCACGGTTCCGAACGTAATCGGATACCTTAAGTAAAAGCATTTGGGTGAAATTGATATTTAATTCATTCAACAACAGAATTACTTTTCCTGAATGAAAATTAAAAAAATAATAATAATAATATGGGAAATGTTTAGTTTTTTTTTTGAACATTTAAAGCTATGTAAAGATTTTGCATGGAGGGAGGGAATTTTAACGTCACACTATTCAGCTACTCGAGGGCTTTTGGCAACGAACCGCGTAATTTTAAACCATGATCAAGTGACGAAAACAACACCTGAGCTGACAACCACCTCTCCTAACTACCACACCACACTAATGGGAGGGCGTTTGAGCCTCGACATATTTAATGTGCATCAGCCCCTCTGCATTGCGGGTTTTCAGGGATTCTGGACTTGAACTCATGACACGCCAGCCACGCGTCCGTTACCTTAACCACTAGGCTACTGCGGCCACAAATATTAAAAAGTGGAAAAAGTAATTAGAGGAATAAAGTGACTCAATGCATTATAACAGTGCTTCTCAATGTTTCAATATTCGCGACCCAATATACAATCATAATTTTCATCGCGCCCCCCTCATACAATAACAGTGTATTGAATTCAATAATCGACGCTAAACTGCGATACAACCGTAATCTCGTAAGTGCCACCGCATCTCACTCAGTCAAAGCGTTAATTTCCCTGAACGTATATATACGTCCTTCCAAAGTACGATCTTTTCTCTGCATTGCTATCCATAAAATTATTTCGAAGGTTTTGGAATGCCATAAAAGGACCTTGACAATGTTTGCGAAGGATTCATTCATTTCAGATTATTTGCTTCTTTTTATTCCTTTTTCACCAAATACATTCCATACGCGCGTCTACGTGAAAAATGGTTAGCATTGGGAAGCGAATCGCGTAGTTTTTAATCGGCAGTTAAGGGATTAATAATAAACCGTATAAATTATCAAGATAAGGGCTAATTGTTGTATATAATTTTATATATGACACTCCCATGGGGTCAGTGGTGATTATTAAACTGGTTTTTAACTGAGCATTGTTAAATTAATTATAAAATACTTTATGTAGCACACACTGATACATTTTTATAAGTGTAATATATCAATGTAAATATGTATTTTATTTTTTATTATGTCAGAATGTATTTTGTTTGCTTACATTCAGTAAATTAATAATTTTTTAAAATCTTCTGTTTTTGACTTTTTATTATGCTCGCGCCTCATTCGTAGAGTTGTCACGCCCCCCAAGGGTGGCGCTCCCTACAGTTTGAGAAACGCTGCATTATAAAAATCGTTTGGTTCCGAAACAAACCACGAAAGAATCCAATTTAAGAGTGAGTGAGATTTATATTAATGTCTCACTATAAAACAACATGAGGGCTATTGGCGACTGACCTCGTAATTTTGAGTTTTGGTCAAGTGACGAGGACGACACCTGAGCAGGCACCACCTTTCCTAAATACCATACCATGACAACGGAAGGACTTTGGGCCTCTACAGATTCAATGTTCGGCCACGAGTTCGTGACCATAACCATTACGCTATGGCGGACCACCCAAATTAGGAAAGGTTTCTTTGAAGTTTAACATAGCCTAGGTCTACACATACACAGCTTGCCAGAACATTTAAAAATGCTTTGAACGGAACAGAAAAAGCAATTAAAAAAACAAAGAATTAAACTGTAATGTGACTCACGCTGGTATAAAAATCGTCTGGATAAAGTACTACTTCAAAGATTTCGAGACAAAATGGAAGGGTTCAGATTCGTCTTAAAATTAAGATAAATATCCAATTTAAAAATCAAATTTAAAATTCCTGGTTATGTATGAATAGAAAAAAATGAGTTAAAAACCGCTTAATCAATTAAATATATATTCCACATTCCCACACAGACAGATCGTACAAATAAATTATTGAAACAAAATTTAATTTTTTAAAAAGAAGTTTCAATGGTTTAGTACAATGCTCTTAAACTTTCAATATTTACGGCCCAATTTTCAGTCATATATAATTTTCATCGCGCCCTTCCTCATACAACAACTAAGAATTGAATCCAACAATAATATACTTTGATACTAAAGCTACAATGCAACTTTAATTTAAAAAACAAACCGCATATTTATCAAGACAAATATTAAATTTTGTATATAGTTTTGTATATGACCAGCCCATAGGAGTCGCTAATAATTACTAAACTTGTTTTTAATTTAATATTGATAAATATATTTATCAAATACTTTTTTCCGAACTGATACTTTTATAAGTACCTTATATCTGTGTGAATACATATTTTATTTTTTATTATGTCAGAATGTATTTTGTAATTTGTTATTATATTTATATTTGTTTCATTATTGTTTGATAATTATTTTAGATGGTTTATTTTCGACTTTTCGATATGTTAACGCCCCACAGTTTGAGAAACGTTGGTTTAGTGACAATGTTTTTGGTCCTTATACAGGGGGAGTACAAATAATGCAACCGATTTTAAGAAAATCATATTATCGGAACTACTACACATATTACAATAAGATTACATAAGATGAATGTAAAAAAAAGTATACCAAATTTTTCCCTCGTTACAGTATTATTGTAAGTTAGTTATTACTTTAATTAATATTAATCCAAAATCAATGTTTAAAGGGATTAATAAGAGCGAAACTGAAAGTAAAAATATTTTAAAAAAAACAAAAAAACTATAGGATTGTGTTAATAAAGAAAAGTTAATAATTTCCATTAAATACTATTTAACAATAAAAATAAAATAAAAGTTTTCGATTATATCGAAGGAATATTTATTATACGCTTAGAAAAGCATATTCAAAATACCGATTAAAATTAAACTAAATGATTTAAATAAAAATATGATTATACGCTTTATATATATTTTATTGGGGAAGAGTTTTATAGTTTTTTTAAACTATAATTTATTTTTTATTTTTAAGTTCCATCTACAATAAAAGCGTTTTTTTTTTTAAATTTTTAAACTGTCATTTATTTATTGATGAATTAACCTTTTTTGTTAGCTGTGTATTTTTGTATTAACCATGAGCGTTTTCGCTTCAGGGTTTTAACTAAATCTTTTTGTCACCAAATCTGGAAATGGGAAATCGTTAATCCTGATGATCCTGATCAGGATAATGGAACCAAATTATTAATTTATTGTATTGTTATCGATCCTTGACAAATGTGCAAAATTTTGAGTTAATCGGATCTTTTTTAGTGGGTAAAAATCGAGTTCAAAGATTCCATTACATACACGTGAATCTAATAAAAGCGTGTTCAAAATTAAACAAAAAGAAACTATATTATTCTTAAAAATGCGCGATTGTGATATCTTATTATGATAAAAAATTGTAAGCAGGTTCGGAGATTTAAAAAACTCATATTACGTTATTTCTTTAAATGGAAATTTCTACTAAGTAGACAAAACATGATGTTTTAAAAACTATGTATGTTATTATTTTCATAGTTGTGATATAATTAGACTTTTGAGAGTTTTTTGTATTAAGGAGGCTTACATATGTATACGATTAATATTCTAGTTAATTAACATAGAGTTAAGTAATTATATTTTTAAGTAGATCGAGTCTCGTGGATTTTATGTTATGAGCTTCAGAGAGCAAAACAGTTCCTTAAGAGCCATAAAATTTATTGTAGCTAAGCAATCCGTAAAATACAGGTTATAGCATCAAAATTTGCAAAATAAATCCCAGAAAGCCTTTACACCATCTACAGCGCTCAGACACTATTGTCAGTGTCGAGAAATACACGTACGTAAAGTTTATTTGCAACAACTAATCGCTAGTGGACTCTTCAACAGTCAAAACAATTATGACTCAGTTTCAGCAAGCTATTCCTATATATAGGCTGTCTTCCATCCTTTCCCGAAAGTTCCGTTTACGTCATAGATCATGATGTTAATGGATTTTTCTAGTAATTTCCAGAAGCATCCATATGGTAACCAAGTCACCAATCCGCCAAAGGGATTTCCAGTTCACCTAATTTAATCGCCAAAAATGATACTAACTTGGCTGTACTCCAATATTTCGCCAAGTTTTGATTGAAATGCCATTATAACGTAAGGGGCAGCGTTGCTTTCAAATATTACAATTTTTATCATAAAATGCAATAGAAAGTAATATTAATATATTAAACATCTAGATGCAAACTATTTGCACTATTTTAAGCATTAATTACACGACATTCGTAACAATATTTATAGCATAAACTTATTAATTGGATAAAAAAATATTTACTCTTTTGGTCTATTTACTTTGTTCTTATTTACTACCTACTAATTTGGCCTTGTATGTGCTATTATGAGTTTTATTTTCTTTCACAGTAGTTAATTATTACCAGCACAGCAAACTCAGAACAATTATTACTCTGGAAATCCTTTTCAAAAATTAAATACTCATATGCCATTTTTTCCCTACAAATACGAGATTTATCGAAAATGCATCTAAATTTTAATCACAGATTGATCCTTAAGTTCATTCTTCTCTTATGTGATATTTAAATGATTTTTTTCTTATTTTTAAAGCAATGGGATAAAAATGATGCAAAAATAATAAGATTTTGCAGTATTTACAAAAAAAAAAAAAAAAAAATACATGACTAAATATTTCAAAAATAATTTAATATTCGAAAACTATCCCCGAATAGTTAAACTAAATGGTTCAGTTTAAAAAACCCCATGAAACTCTAAGCAAAAAATTGCAATTTAAGTATTTTTCTTAAAAGCGTATGCAATTAGAACCAAAATACTCGTCTAACAAACATTTTTTATAACTTTCCAAATAGCTTCTAGTTATTTTTTTTCAAAAATTTTTCCATATTTCTCCTCTACTTGAACAATTATTGTAATTAAAAGATATCTTAGCAATTTTTTTATTGTTTTCTACTTTTTACCAAATGGATAGCATTTACTTCTGTGAGGAAAAAACTTACTGTGCATTTTAAGTAATGAAAAATGTCTTGGACAATAAAGTATAAAAAAAAACAAGGTATTTTACAATCTTAGAAGTGATCCTTAAAAGTATTTACTTATCTTACGTATATATATTTTTTAATCTTTATGTTTATGGTATTAGTCGCGTATTAGTTATTTTTGGCAACTCATTACCGAAATTAAAATTCTAATAAACATGTTGAAGAAATTAGTTATTTTTATAATATACAAAAAATAAAGACCATTTTAGTTGTAAAAAAAGGAAATACAGAATAGTTTTTAGAAAAAAAAATTCAGTTGCATACTTTGAAATTTCCCTAACTTCTCTGCATAATCATTTTCTGCATTTAACTATTTATGGAATTTATTCATCAGCTTCACAGAATTCTATTACAGGGATCGGCAATATATGGCACGCCTGCTACAAGTTGCTTGTGGTGAAATTTTCAATATCTCTCTACATCACTCTGCAAAGTTATGAAATAAAGTTAAATCACTATGTGTGTCTTTCTTCTCTAACTCTCATGCATTTTTGTACAAAGGTAATATTTTACTTTTAATTAATTCTCATAAAATGATTCTGCTGAATCTGCTTGAATGTGTTATTTATGTAAAGAGAACCCTTTGTTTAAATAGGACTCATTCTTAGCGTTAAGATATCCGAATACGTTCGGAACCGTGATTTTAAAAAAGTGCATAAATGGATATAGTTTTCATGATATTTAGTGTCACTTAGATTAGACTACATGTATAAAATTGTTTTAAGGACACATTTTGACAAAAAAAAGTTATTTAAATACAATATTTTGGCAAAAAATTAGAATAATCTTTATTCAAAATGTTCTCCTTCTGTGAAAAATGCTTCTATTATAATAATATTTTGCCTGTATATAGCTCAGACCTCTGTACAGAGGTTCAATTATGGGTTTTGAAAAATTCACATTATTTTCAGTTACAAACAATTAAAATAATTATCAGCGTTTTTTTTTCTTAAAATTGCTCCCCTCTGTTGTCGTAAAAAATGAATAAACCCACTTCTAAGTTATATATTTCACAAATTCTAGTTGATCCACTGTAGAGAGGTCTGAGCTATATACAGGCAAGATACTATTATAATAGAAGCATTTTGCACAGAAGGAGAACACTTAAAAAAAATTTATTCTAAGTTAATTTTTTGCCAAAATATTGTATTTAAATAATTCTTTTTGTCAAAATGTCCTTAAAATATATGTATGTATGATTCTAATCTAAGTGACACTAAATATCATGAAGATTATCCCTTTATGCGCTTTTGCAATATCACGGTTCCGAACGTAGTCGGATACCTTAAATATTGAATTCAATTCAAAACATCGTTCATTACTGCGTCGTGAAAAAAGTCTTCAGAAAGCAAAATTTACAGGAATCATGAAAAGATCCGGAAGATAACTCTATCGAGATATAGACAATTTTTTTTAAAACAGCTGTATGTCATTGCCGAGGTGATTTAATAGTTTCAAGAAAATTGCATGTGCATGCATGTGAATATGTGAACAATTTTTTTTTCTCATATTAAATATATTTTGAGTCCACAAAGAAGTTATTTAACAACTGAACATTCAGAATCATGTGTTCAAATGGAAATTCCCAAATTATACTCCTGATAATGTGATATTAAGTAAAGCTTTGCGGAGAAAAGGTTCGCATCAAAATTTAATGTTTTATTTAACTGTGTTGCAGGGGTATATATATTTCATGTTGTTTATTACTCATTTTATTAAATATTCTTCGTACATAATACATAATACATGTACAATTTTAATTTTTTATTTATTTTGAAGGATTAGTCACATATTTTGTTGTTTATTTTAAGGTATCCGACTACGTTCGGAACCGTGATTTAAAAAAACAACACATAAATGGATAATTTTCATGCTATTTAGTGTCACTTAGATTAGAATACATGTATAAAATTGTTTTAAGGACATTTTGACAAAAAAAAATTATTTAAATACAATATTTCGGCAAAAAATCAACTTAGAATAACCTTTTATCAAAATGTTCTTCTTTTGTGAAAATGCTTCTATTATAATAATATTTTGTCCGTATATAGCTCAGACCTCTGTACAGAGGCTCAACTATGATTTTTGAAAAATTCACATTATTTTTAGAGTTACAACCCATTGAAATAGTTATCGGCGTTTTTTTCTTAAAATTTCTTCCCTGTGTTGTCGTAAAACATGGATAAACCCACTTCTAAGTTCGCAAATGGAGAATATTTTGAAAAAGGGCCCTTCTATGTTCATTTTTTGTCAAAATAGTGTACTTAAATAATTTTTTATTCTAATAATATTCTTAAAACAATTTTATATACGTTTTCTAATCTAAGTGACACTAAATATCATAAATATTATCCATTTATACGCTTTTGCAAAATCACGGTTCCGACCTTAGTCGGATACCTTAATGTTAATAAATATCTTTAAATGATATAAAGTTGATGTATAACAAAACACTACATCTCTGTATTTTGCCCTCTATTCCCTAACTCTACATGCATTGCCATGGGAATCAAATTGTTTCAAATATTTCCTACTACGTGGTACACTGAATCATATTAAAATATTGGCACACCATAGCTATAAAGTTGCCGGCTCTTGCTCTACTACCACCAGTGCATTAAGACACATGGTTAATGTATTCTTTAATTTTTTATTACTTCCAAAACATTTACCGCACAGTAACTCTTACCATCCCCCTTCCGAAGGAAAAAAAAAATCTTTTACCCTCAGCTCAGAGAAAAGATAGTTATCTCTAAGAACAACGTCTGAAATATCGGTCATTTGTGAACACAACGTTTAATGAACTAGTAGCAAAAAAGTCAGAACACTTGACATAGGAATTCTGAAACTTGTGAACAAATACGACAAGTGTGTGTGTGTGTGTGTGTGTGTGTGTGTGTGTGTGTTAACCCCTTCCAGGTTCATTTTATTTCGGTTATGGATAAAAAAATATCAATTTTCTTATGCTTATTTTCAAACATACATATCTTTTTAAACATAGTAGTACCATTCGCTTACAAAATTTCTTAAAAATTAATGTACAAAATATATTTAAATAAGTGAGTAATTTACCTGTAAAGTTGACTTTCTGTATGGCAGAAATCGTTAGACTTAGGAGTCAATTCCCACTAACTATAAATATAAAGCTTAGAATACCTAACTTTTATCTTGGATTACAGATTTTATTTACATCTATTGCATTTACATGAATGATAATGAAATTATTAATCAAAATTTGATCGTGTATGATAAATTCGAAAACACGGACCCAACATCACAATCTGTACAGTAGAATCTTGTTTCTCTTCTTATCTTCTTCCCTTTACTGTTTTTCTTTGAGAAACATTAATACACTACCTTGTTGGATTAGTTTTCTTCTATGTTGGGGGAATGTAGTCAACAAAACGTCTTTCAGATAACGTCTTTCGTCTTTGGATGCTCAAAAGAAGAACGTCCTCTTTTTGCAGAAAATTCCACCTAGAGGTACTTTTCAATTATTCGAAACCATAGAAAAAGCACATGTAAAATAATTCGGGAAAGTCTAATTGCATAGTGTAAATTTTCTCAGTACCCGAACTACACTCGGGATGAGCCAGGATGGTACGTTTCTCCCTCTCGAGCTCAGCTCTGGAAAAGCTGGGAAGAGGTTGAGGTATCCAAACACATCGAAATGACCAATATTGATCAAAACACACATTTTTAGTTTTTATTTTATTGGATGGAGCAGTATTTTTGACTCTACGTTTAGTAGAAGCCGAGTTACAATAAATTATGTAAAACTGGGAAAACCGGAAGTGTGTCTTTAATCAACCAAGAGTGGAACTTTGAAATAATTCATAATCTCTAATCTAATAACTCAAAATATTGTAAATGTATTTCTACGAAACTTCTTGAACCTGATATTTATATTATTATTTTAGAGAAATAATTATTATTGTATGAATATTTTTTGAGTTATGGTCTAATATGTCATTAATAGCTTCATAAATATATCTCGTTTCTTATATTATTCATTCAATCAGCACTAAAATTTTTATATTTTGATGAAACATTAAAATTTTAGAACATTCACTAGATCAGTGCTCCGCAACCTTTTTATCGCTGCGGACCGGTCAACGTTTGATAATTTTACCGCGGCCCGCTGTGGGTGTGACGCATTGATTGTTTGTATTTTAGATTGTTTTGATTTAACAATTTTAATTTAGTTACATTTATAAATAGATATGCCTTCAGAATAAAATATAGTTACACGAAAAATGAATAAAAGGGATTTAACGTGGAATATAAAGCGATTTCCGTGGAAAGTTGAGCAAATCCAAGAGAAATGCATCACTTTAAATAAAGTGGCAATAGTTTAATGTTCTTTAGGCGGCCCGGCACCATTTGATCCACAGACCGGGGGTTGCGGGTCACTGCACCAGAGGATTGCTTGTAGATTAATTTATATAGTAATACTTTTACTAATATATAATATAAGTTTATTGCTTTTTTTTTTCTTTAGCTGTCTTTTTTTAAAAATTTTTTAGAATTTCACATATAATTGGATTTTTGTAGAATTTTGAAACTTTTTTAAAATATTGCTGGTTTAGCTGTAATATTTATTAGTATTTATCTCTAAAAAAAGCATTTATAGTGTTTCAATATGTCATTTTCAAAAAAGCAGAAGAGAAGTGAAAGAAACTGCAAGGTATGAAGCATAATTATTTTTTTCCAATAAGTATTGTTTTTTTTTTCTTCATATTTTTGAAACGAAAAGGTTTTTATTTCCTAGATGGTCCTCGTAGTATCAAATGAATTGGAACGCATTTAATTTGTCGAATACAAGGAATTTAGATACAAAAAAACCTGATAAAAAAATAATCTCCATTTACTAAATATATTTTAAAAAAGTAAAACTGATTTTAATTTTTAATACATATTTTTAGCTTAATGATCAATGAATAAGTACATATAATTTACTGAATGCAGCAAATTTGGTACAAAAAATCAAATTCCCTTTAAAATATACCTCAAGAATTTTTTTTTCTAAAAATTTTTACTTTTAAAATACATTTGCAAATAAAGATGTAAAATTTGATGCTGATGCCAATAAACTCAAAATTCTGAAAAAAAAAACATTTAAAAAAAAGAATAATTCATTTTTTATACAATTTTATAATGCATATGTGAATAAATTATGTATTCACTGAATGCAATGAATTTGAACTTTCAACCAATTATGAGAATTATGAATGCATATTTTCATCATTCTCTCGTAAGATCTGACAAACGTCAAATTTTTTAAAAATGATTTCTATGAATGCATCTAAGGTTGGAACCATTAACGAGTTCCTTTGAAGAATTCTTGATAGACAGAAATATTCCTTACTGAAAGGGTTAGAATCAGATAGGACTATTCCAAAGCAGCACGCGAACGTCATAACTTCTTTTTAATTAGGAATATCCTGTTTATGACAGGCTCTATAGCAATTTGAGAAGCAACATCGCTGCTAAATGACTTGGACTCGTAAAACGTCATGATCAAATTCAGCATGTTCGTAATAAGGATAGTTCAAAGAATTCCCTCCTAGAGTTGTTGACGGTTTCCTTTCTTGGTAGACACGTAACAAAATGAGAAATAAACAACAAAAAATGGATATGACAGGAATAAAAGCTTCTTTTTTCCCTCTCTCCCCTTCCAGATGAAGAAATAAATAAATAAAAAAATAAGAAATGTTATAAATAACAAAGATCTCGTAGGGGGAAAAAAGGGAAAATAAAAGCGATGATAAAAGCTCGTTCGAAGATTAGAAAAACTGAAACAAAGATCAGAACTACACAACATCATCATCCAGAGATTATAAAAAGAAGGGAGAAAAAAGGAAAAGGAAGGGAAAAAAAAGATCAGAAGAAATCAAAGAACGTAAAGAGACTGCAAAAACTGAAACAGTAATAATGAAAAAAAAAAGGGAAATATTAGAGATGTTTCCCCTGAACATCAAAGACCTATGCTTGATTGTAGTAGGAAGTATCTAGAGAATATACAGAATTCATTGATATATGTTTGGGGAAAAGAAAAATAATAAATTTGTCAACGGTATCGGTCATCTTCTGTAACCTTCACAGTTGATGTTCTCAGAAATTAGATCTACTAAGATGTTTTATTTCGTTATTTGATATTGGTTGGTCGTAAATGATGTCTTAAAAATGGCAAATGAGGAGATTATATAAATGAAAGGAATAGATGTATTTATAAATTAAGAAAATATTTATAGTGAAAAAGTTCATAACTGTTTCATGTTCCAATTAAATATCCAAGATAATTCATTTTAATACAATTTATTGTATTCCGTCCTAGCTAGATTTATATACATACAAAACAGTTATTTTTATAAGAGATGTATAAAGTAATATACTAAAATAGCTTCCTCCATAACCTGAATTTTTTGTTCCGATGTTCAAAGTACAGTAAGACCCCGCTTAGCGCCTGGTATACGTTCCATCAAAGTAGAGCGTAATATGAAACAGCGTTAAACGAGGTTATCTCATCATGTAAATAATGGGGTTGGGGGAAGATGGGTGGAAAATAGATCAATTATTTTGCCATTAAATTTATTAATTATGTTTTTATAACAATAAAACAAAAATATATTTCTTACAAATATAGAAACATAATAAACGCGAATATACATATAAAAATAAATAAGTCAGTATTACTAATAAGTCAGTAAATAAAAAAAATACTCTAAGTCGGTATGTTTACATTTTAGATCATTCAGTCTCTTCTGTATTTCCCATTTTCTGTCTTTTTATCAAAAAGGCAGATTGACTTAAAAGCATATTGCGTTCAATTTCGTCGTCAATCCATATAGAAAGTCTATTATCCATTTCATACATTATAATATTTCTATAGAATGGGTAATTCTAGTTGCAGAGCTTGCCGTAGTTGCAGTTGCCGATAGCAGTATTTTTTCTTTATTCTTAAGAATGGTCCATGTTGTTGAATTTGCGAAATTCAATGCAGCACCAATGTGAGATTGACGCTCACAAGTATCTTATCTTCTAATCACTTGCATTTTAGTTTCTATTGAGATGTTTTTTCTTGTAGCATTATTTTCGTGGTTTTTATTATCACCCATGATAAAAACTAAAAATACTAATATTTGTCACTATAGAAATCGTTGTATTATCTAAATTTATTCTTACAATAACGTCAACTAATATTTGAAACGATAAAAGTACGTTCGTATAACACCACAGAAAAGATGAAACACAGATAAATTGCTTCGGATATCGGGAAGCCTAACGCTACGTGCAATTTCGGGGAATCCCACAAGTAAAAAAAAAAGAGCGTTAAACCGAAACAGCGTTAAGCGGGGTCTTACTGTAAATTATAAGTACCAGGTAACAGAAGCACCACCAAGCGACCACTTACATTTAGTACAGGCCAGGAGTTCTTAGATAAAAATCTTACAAATATATCATTTCTTCACAAAAAGATCGTTTATTTTTTTAATTTGTTTTCGCATTTACAAAAAAATCGAATTTATTTAGCGTATAGTTTGTCTAGTAAATGTAAATCTTAAGTGGTTAGTTTGGAATGGCAATTAGATGATCAAATAGTACTGAGATTGAGACACGATTCCCTAAGGTTTGTTTTATAGAATAAAAAGGATTTATCTTGTGGAATAATAAAAACTCAATTAGGTTAAATTAATAAGGAGAAGTGTTCTACAACTCACATTATGAAGTTTTATTCTTAATTCGTTTGATTTTTTAGGTAAAATTTCATTTTGTTCTAACAATTCTCAGTTCATTTGGAAAGCATTTGTTCACTTTACCTGATTGATTATGCAAATATGTCAAGAATGAAATTGAATCTTATTATTTTTTTTTAGTTTAATCTGTAGTCGAAGAAAGAGATTAATGTTATCAGCTTATGATTTTAATTACGCTTCCTTAAGACCATCCTTCACCACAAACAACTAATTTAACTTACTCGTATTTAAATTACGACAAAATTAAACTCAGTGCGATTTTCTAAAATCTTGGTTTCTCTAGAGCAACTTATGTTAATCTAATCCATATAAAAAGATGTTTTAAATCTTTCGCATAAACACACACATATTTTCGTGCACTAAAAAATCTGTTACATTTCACAAAATTAATTATTTGATGCAAAACTAAGGGCTTTTCTCTACGTGTGTGTGTTGCAAAAGTGAGAGGTAATAGTATTTTAAATTGTAATAATATGCGCCAATATTCACTTTTTAACACGCATTAATTAGCTTCACCTGTATGTAACGAAATCTTTGAACTCGATTTTTACCCATTTTAAAAGATCAGATTAATTCGAAATTTTTCACTTATCAAGGATTGCTGACAATACAATAATTTAATAATTTTGTTCCATTGTCCTGATAAGGATAATCATGATTAACGATTTCCCATTTCCAGATTTGGTGGCTAAAAGATTAAGTTACAACCCTAAAGCGAAAACGCTCTTATTTAATACAAATAAAACAAACAAACAAAAAGTGTTCTTTATGTGATATGTTTTACTTTCTAGTTCGAATAACTATAAAAGCGTGTTTTTTTCCCTTAGTTTTTTAAAACTGTAATTTATCAAACAAGCATTTTAAATTCAAATTGTATTCCTCAAAGAAAAAAAAACTATATAAATATGATAATTTTAGTTAATTTTCTTGATTGTGGTTTGCACTCCTAATAAACTAATTATATCATACTGTATTGTATGCATTCATAAGAAGGAAAATTTAATGTCAAAATAATTTCCGCTGAAAATAATAAAGGTAGTGAATTGGTTCGTATTATGAATTCATGAAGGCTAGAATAGTAAAGTGTTAATACAAAATAAATCTAGCAATTTAGAATTGAATTAGTTTTACTTATTTAATTATATATTCAGTCAAACTACAGAACAAGTTCTGTATGAAATGTAATGAACTAAATAATGTAGGACTCATAAAACCATAAAATACTTTCGGCTTAAAAATTTCGAATCTAAGGATTTTTTATATATATAAATAAAAAAAAATTATATTTAATACATTTTTTCACATAATTTATAATTACTTCCAGAAATGTATTCTTTTTTTATTTTTATATACTTAATTTCTCTCTCTCTCTCTCTTTTTTTTTTATATCTCGAGTTAACAGTAAGGGAAAGATTTTAATTATACATGTAAAATATTTCATACACGTTAACATTTTTCAGTTATTAACAAAATGAACGCAGATTTTACTTTTAAATATTCAAGATACAAATATTTGCTATGCAAATGTTTGGCTGGAAGGAATATATTATTAACTATATATTTTTTTTTCATTTTCTATTTTGAAAAAAATATTTCGAAAACTAAAAATTCAATGATTTTATTAAGAGAATCTGAAGTTACAAGAAATTACGAAAAGAAAGAAAAAACAAGTTATACATAAGCAAAAAATAAACAAATAAATAAATAAATATATAAATAAATAAATAAAAAGAAAATATAAGTAACCTAAATTAAGAAACATGTTACTTACGGAAAAATAAGTTTCTAAAAATAAAGTTTTCTATCATAGTTATACAAGTGCATCGTAAGCTATTTATGGAAATGATTAATAGTTGTTCAAAATTCCCATATAAGCTAGTTTAAATATAAAGAAATAAATGAATAATTTTTATATATAAAATAATGATTATACTTTTATATGTGTAAAATAATGAATATACTTTTAAATATGGAACTTATGCTGCTGGTTCTACAGCTTTCTAATTTTTTTTAGGTTCATTGTTCTTACCTTTGGCTTTTCTCTAACCAAAATAAAATAAATTGAAAGTTTCTTTTTTTAAAAGAAAAGTAATAATAGATACTAAAATATTTTCACTATTTTTTTCTATGTACTACTTCTGTTAAAGGGGCTGACTATGTTCAGAACCGTGAATTTGGAACAACGAATAAATGAATAATTTTTTGATATTTAGTGTAAGTTGAATTAGAATGTACACATAAAATTATTTTATAAGAATAGTTTTACAAGAAAAATTATTTAAGTACAAGTTTTTGGCAAAAAAGAAAGCAAAAAGGACATGTTTTAAAACACATTCTTCGTTTATAAGAAATGCTTCTATAGTAATAATATACTGCCTGCATATAGTTAGCACTTCCATACAAGGAATTAGCTAGAATTTTTGAAAAATTCATATTATTTTTAATTGCAATCAATTGAAATAATAACTATTATTCTTTTCTTAAAATTTTTGCTTTGATGCATTAAAATGGAAATAAATCCACTTCTAAGTTATACATCTCAAATATATCTTAGTTCAGCCCTAGTATAGAAGTCCTTGCTATATATGGTCTATTATGCTGTTATGATAATCGAAACATTTTTCATAGAAGCGGTATATTTTGAAAATAGACCATTTTTTCTTCATTTTTTTGCCAAAAAATTGCTTTTAGTTATTTTTTCTTTTGCTAATATTCTTAAAAAAATTTATATGTTTTAATCCAACTGACATTAAATATCCAAAAAAAATACCCGTTTATACAATTTTTCGAAAACGCGCAGTTTCCGAAAGTAGTTAGTCACCATACAGTTTTGAATTATTCGCTTTTCAAATTTCATGGGATATTCATAGTTTTATTTTGCTTAGAAAGATTGGTAAATATATTAATAATGCAATATAAAAAATCTAATTATAAAATAAAATGAAATGAAAAATTTATGAACAAAACGAAAAAAATATTAAACAATCAAAGAATTTTTATTTAAAATTTAATCCTCTAATGATTTATCAATTTTTTGCACATATTTACAGTAAAATCCGGTATATAACGCACACCCATATTTTCAAGTTGCATATTTTAATTTTTGGGTATATTCGCCGCACAACTCGCACCCCCTTTTTAAGAAGAAATCTGAAATGCATGAGTGAAGCATCATATGCTTTGAAGTCCATTATTCGAGATATTATTATAAAAAAAAATTTATATAGAGAAAATAGTATACTACAACCATTAAGTTCATAAGGAAAGTCATTTTTTAAAAATTAAACAGTATTTTGATCTATGTATATGTCTAATTTTTTCTATGCTCTTCTCCTTTTTTATTTTTAAAGCTCTCATTTCTATAGCCTGAATTAACACGCTTTCGTAAATTTCTATCTTATTTTTTGTGTTAAAGTATGCGTTACGCTCCAGAATTTACGGTGAATACATTGTGCTGTATATAAAAAGTATATATCTTTAATAAAGGAATTAAAATAACATTAAAAAAAGTTTTGGTATTAAATCACTTTGTACGGGTATGTTTTCGAACATAAAAAAATAATTGGTTAAGATTCAATCATTTTAATTAACTTCCGATTGATTGATTGAATATTAACATCGCACTGTTCACTGTTCGCACTTTTGGCGACGGACCACGTAATTTTGAACCATGGTCACGTGACGTGAACGACACCTGAGCTGGCACACCCCTCTCCTAACTACCACACCAAAGGGAGGACGTTTCAGCTCTCGACAGATTTAACGTGCATCGCTGCCCTACACGGCAGGACTTTAGTGGTACTGTGCTCGAATTCGTGACAAGGCAAGCCATGATCCGATACCTATACCACTCGGCTACCACGGCCACAATTAACTTCCGAGGGCACAATTAAGTTATTTAATTAGAAATCATTATGTAAGTTGTTCATTTTAAATATGCAAAAAAGAATTAAATCTCTCACAGTACTAATAACTTTATTTCCTTCTTCAAGGATCTGTACAAAACATTCGAGAAAAGAAAATCTTCTTTGATACATCAACGTATAGATTTTTCTTTTCTTTCAGAATTACATATTTCTAAAGTATTAATCCTCTTTTGCCGATTTTTATCCTCCCAGAAAGGGAGGGGAAAAAATCGCTTGCTTCGATCGAGTTCAACTGCAACGGAACTAAGATTGCTTCTTCAAAACCTAAGTGGGGGGAAAACGTCAGCAATGGAACGTTGGATTCTTCCCAGTAGATATCTATAAAGTCCGATGGTCAATACAGTGGAAGCTTCCTGTAATAACATCCCCCACCCCTAGTCCCCCAAGAGGCTGATTTCAAATAAAAAGATGGGTATATCGCAGACATGCTTGAAGTATTTTTTCATTATCCTGTCTTTGTGTTGAGACTTTTGGGATTCTTTTTCCCTGTTTCCCTCAAGACCCCGTAGGGAATAAGTGCGATATATCCCGCATTATTCCCCACCCCTCTGCTGAATCTTATAGGTTCCATTCTCTTGAGAAAGTATTGAGATAATACGTATCCGTAAAAGATCACCACAAATTGCAAATGCTGCTGTTCCTGCTCACGGCCCTAATATTGGACAATGAGCTGTTTTTATTAAAATGGACACTGCTGTGCTAGGTTCCAGGGGTCATTTCCGATTGAGAGAGCAGGGGGTTGGGCACATATTCAATAAAAAGTCGAGGAGGATTGGCTAAAAGAAGATAAATTGATTTATGTCCTGCAGTTTAAGAATATTCAGATTTGAATTGGAGTTAATGTTGTGGATGATAATACGAGTTTGAACAAGTATGCTATTTCCTACATGGGTTCGAATTGAATTCTTTTTTGTTTTTGTTTTTTGTAGAAGTAAATCAAATGTTTCTTAGTAAGAGTGAAAAATTACATTTTTGCTTTTCCAGCAAAACGTATATTATCAAATATACTAGGTGCATCCAGAAAGTAAGTTTCCCGATGTTTTCTCCTTTAAAGTAAACGTAATTAGCCGTGTCAATTGCGCATGCCGAACAGATCTATGACGTATCAATCATATGCTAGCCGCACACTTCCTGCCTCGTGCCAGTAGCGTGGTAGCAGTGGTCCAAAATGGAAACCCTTATTCCTTCTCCCCGCCGCCTGCGAGGTTCTGTCGGTGATAAAGTTCTTGAATGCATAAAGCATTACACCTATTGAAATTCATCGTCAGCTTTGTAAGGTATATGGGCTGAACATCATGATTAAGCAAATGGTACATCGTTGGTGTAGGGAAGTTTTCAGAGGGTTGTCAAAGTGTCCATGATGAAGAGCGCAGTGGGTGACCGTCCCTCATCAATGTTGATCTTGTTGAGCTTGTAAGGCAGCGCGTGATGGAGAACCGTCTCTTCACGATTACGGAGTTGAGCAGCCAATTTCCACAGATATCGCGATCCTTGTTGCATGAGATTGTCACTAAGCACCTGCTGTTCAAAAAATTGAAGACTTCTGTCACACGCTGATTCCATTCACAGGCGGCAGAGTTTTACCACAGAGTGATACAAAAGTTGATCCCACGATTCGACAAACGTCTCAATTCTGGTGGTGACTATGTTGAAAAACAGCTGAAACATTGCTGTACTTGTTGCCGATAAATATGTTCCTGAAAGTGTGAGTTCTTTTCTTTAAAAAAATTCGGGAAACTTACTTTCTGGATGCGCCTCGTATATATATCCACCGATATACCTTATCACTTAAAAAAATCGTGCTTTATAATACTTACAAAACATTTATATTATATATGTCAGTAAATGCTTATAAAACATTTATTTTAAAAATAAAATTATGTAACGGGAATTATAAAACTGTTGTGTAACTAATAGATCAAAATGTTATTTCTTAGAATTATTTTTTTTATGGAGAGAGTATGTACAAAGCATTACGTTGTCTTTATTAGAAAAGCTAATGCTAAGCAGACGGTGGGGGTTGAAAGCTGTCATTTCCGACTTGGGATCCAGGGAGCTCAGTAATATTCAACAAGAAATCAAGGGAGATGAACTAAAAGAAGATTAATGGATATATACCCTGCCGTTCAGGGATAAGCAACGCAGTTGGATTAAATGGACTTTCTGACGAGGAAGCTGAGTTGAGATGGTAAACTGAATTTATGTACTTTTCCCAATTGGATTCTGATTGCTACTGCATGAAGGAGAAGATATCTTTCTTTCTTACGGTATGTCTGGACAAAACTATCCGGATCTTTATCTCCCCATCTAATTTATCCGGTAATCTAATGCAATAATATCCTTCATTCCAAGGACCCTTTCACAAACATAATTATGAATAACTCATTAATTCATTTGCTTTTTTTTATCCATCAAAAAATTATGGACTACAAAAATCTGTTAAGGTATCCGACTACGTTCGGAACCGTGATTTTGCAAAAGCGTATAAATGGATAATATTTATGATATTTAGTGTGACTTAGATTAGAAAATGTATATAAAATTGTTTTAAGAATATTATTACAGTAAAAAATTATTTAAGTACAATATTTTGACAAAAAAATGACCAATTTTCAAAATATTCTTCTTTTGTGAAAAATGCTTCTATTATAATAATATTTGGCCTGTATATAGCTCAGACCTCTGTACAGAGGCTCAACTAGAATTTTTGAAATATATAATTTTGAAATGGGTTTATCCATGTCTTACGACAACAGAGGGGAGAAATTTTAAGGAAAAAACACCGATAATTATTTCAATGGGTTGAAACTCTGAAAATAATATGATTTTTTCAAAAATCCTAGTTCAGACTCTCTGGAGAAGTCTTTACTTTATATAAGCACACACACACACACAAAATATTATTATTTTAGAAGCATTTTCTTATAAAAGGAGAACATTTTGAAAAAAGGTTATTCTAAGTTAATTTTTTACCAAAATATGGTATTTATATAATTTTTTTTGTCAAAATGTCCTTATAAAACAATTTTATACATGTAGTCTAATCTGAGTGACACTAAATATCATGAAAATTATTCATTTATGTGCTTTTTTAAAATCACGGTTCCTAACGTAGTCGAATACCTTAAAGGGATCCGCTATCACAGGAGTCAGCAACCTGTATCACACGGTACGATTTTCAGTGGTACTCTGCACTGCTCTACAAATTTGTCAATTTTTGAGTGAATGAAAGTTGATAAATTTGTAATGAACCTCTCTTATATGATAAACATTTTCAGAATTATGGACATTTACGGAATTATATCTGAAACATAACTCTAAAGATAAATTTACAGCTATTTTGTAAATTATGGAATGTCATTGCTGGAGAGATTTAATTGTTTGAAGAGAGAAAATTGCATGTATTCTGCTTTCCGCTTTTGGTTTTACATATCTAAGTAAAAATTCTTTTCTCATGTGAAAAATATCTTGAATCCGCAAAGAAATTTTTAACAACTGAATGCTCAAAATCGTGTCTAATTGAAAGTCACAAATTATATCCCTGATTTTTGCGACATGAAAATAGAGCGGTGCAAGCACTAGATTCGCGTTAAAATTTTTATATTTATCTGTTAACTTTAACTATAATGAAGGGAAATACTTATATTTTATGTCGTCTATTTCTTATTTTAATAAATAGGTTTAAGAATACATAGTATGTGAACAATTAATTTTTTTTTGTTGAGAAATAGTTATATTTTTTGTGTGTTGCTGGTTTTTAAGAAATATCTTTAAACGTTACAAAACTAATGTATAACAAAACCGTTTATATATTATTGATCTTTATTCTCTAACTTTGCATGCATTATTGCAGGAATAGAATTGTATAACAAATACCCTATTGTGTGGCACGCTGAATCATATTGGTAGACTGATTTGGCGCACCACAACTAAAAGGTTTCCAATCCCTGCGCTATCAGATAACTTATCAGCCTCGGATTAAAAACACAATTACGTCAAATATAATGAGACTAAAAATATTTAAATATAATGACAAATATAATGAGATATATAACTATGACTAAATAACGGTATTAATTGCTCATAATCCTCTAGACCAGGGGTCAGCAACCTATTACACGCGTTCAAAGTTGGCACGTAGTACAATTTTTGGTGGCACTCTATACCTCTCTACAAATTTGTTCGTTTTTGAGTAAAATTGATAGTTTTGAAATGAAGCTTATTTAAATAACATTTTCAGGATTATGAAAAGGAAAGTTTACTGAATAAAAAAATCTGGAAGATAACTCTAATGATAAATCGACAGCTATTTTAAACTGTTGGTTGTCATTTCTGGAAAGATTTGTTTGAAGAGAAAATTGCACATGCTCTGCTTTCCACTGCTGGTTCCACATCTCTATGTGAACAAATCTTTTTTCATATGAAAAGTATTTTGAATCTGAAAAGAAGTTGTTTAACAACTTCCTTACGGACTCAATTGGACATTCAGTATCGTACGAAATATAAAGTCACAAATTATACCCCTGACATTGCGATATAAAATAGAGAAGTGCAGGAACAAAAGGTTTTCAATAAGATATTTAACTATTATAATTGGGGGTTTTCAGTATAGTAATGCCTCGAACTAACGAGATAGGTGAGACTGGGTGACAACCGTGTAAGTCGAATTCGCGTAAGTCGGGGTACAATTTCGTTTATAATTACATGTAAGTTATTTTTAGTTCGGGTCGAAAACGGGAGAAAATAATAATTTAGAGAAAAAATAAATCTTAGATAACACAAATATAAAATCGCAAACCGAAGTTATTTTAATGTAGAAGAGATTTCGTAACGTCTAACAAAGTAGTCTGCCGGCTCAAAGATATTTTTTATTTTTTATTACCGCAAAATTAGCTTGCAAATACTTTTTTAAATTCTTGTTTTGTTGAAAAAAAAAAGCTCATCGTCGGAGTCTGTATTTTCTAAAAAACCTATATATATGTAACCCTTTTTCAATTAAACTAAAACCTCCTGTCAAATTCCCAACCGTCATTCGATTTTCTGATTAAACTAAAGATTCAAGTTCTTGAATGTCTTACTCTTGCTCATGCATTTCTATAAACTTATAAATTGTTAGCTCCTGATTGAAGGAATCGTGCAGTTTTTGAACGTCATCGCTATCCACTTCTAAATTAATTTGCCTAACAAAATCGATAACTTCTTCAATCACATCTAACCAATTTTTCCACCCCCACCCCCCTCAAACAAAAGACGAATTGACGAGATTTGAAAATTGCGTATCACCGGAGGACGAGTATAATCGAGGTATTACTGTATTTTTATGTTGTAAGATCAGATTTTAATTGGTAGTAGTTTAAAAAGGATAAATGAGTGAATAGAAAACATTCATCTGAACCAGAACCTGCATATAAATGATCTGAATTGCCATAAATAACACATAAAATGTTCTACAGAAAAATATGGCTCCTAATAGCCCAAAATTTAAATAATGTGATAGATATTAATAGTTTATTAATTATCGTTTCTCCTCAGAATTTCATTTGACAGATATGTCCATGCAAATATTTTCAAATTCTGATATTTCAAATAAAGAAAAACAAATATATACATATATATATATATATGAAACAAATACATATTGTGTGAGAATTAAATGTATATATGCATGTTGATAACATGATGTGTAATATAAAATGTAATAAAAAATGTATACATACACGATAAAAAATGTTTATTTATAGAAATTATTATACTCTATAAAAAAATCCAAAAAAGATTGTTAAAAATCTTTCCAAAAAGAATAGTTAATTTCTTCTTCTTCTTTTTTTTTAAATGGCTTAATTTTTTTAATAAAAAAATTCATTTGATAAAACAACGTCGAATACAAAAAAATTTTAATTTTTTAAATTAAGGATTAGGATTTATTTGCAAAATATATGTAGCAAATTCAGTGACGTATTAGTTAAAAAAATTCATCATATGAATGCTAAAGCTCGTAACATAGTTCTATAATTTGCAATTAAAAGTTAAACATTGAGTACAAAAACAGAAAAAGAAGACTAATAGTTCTCCACGATTTTAATTTTAAAACAATCACAATTAAAATGCCAACTTCCACTTAACACTTCAAAAGCATTCTATTTCTGTCTCGGTCTTCAATTATTTCAAATGTATCATTTTCTTGAAAGGATCCCAAACTCATCGAACAAAATACATGAAAAAATATCCCATCTCTATAACGAGCTGTATTCGAAACTCATAATAAAAAGTAATATCCTGAGCTCAAGAAGAAAAGCTCCAGTTCAAAAGATCCTTATACTTTAGGCATAATTAATCTCCGAGATTTAATGGGCAAAAAAACATAAAAAAACCCAATGCTTGCAGCAGACATAATCTCATTTGTAATGGAGTAGAACATCTTTTCAAACCCATTGTTCTCCAGGTAGTCAATAATGAAGATTAATTCAGCTTGACGCCATTTTGATTTGCTTTTTTACTTCTTTCCCGCCTTTAGTTTATTCCGACAGACGATTTTATTCGCCAGAAGAAAGAATACGATCCAGTGTTGCCACCAGTGGAACGGCTGTACTGAAAAAGAGTTATTTATTCTTCATGGTCGTAAAATTCAGAGGCACCAAAGGGCGAGCAATAAATTTAGTCGTTTCTATTCCCCAAGGAAAAATTAAATTCCTCGTTATAGATGAGAATTATGAAGCTATTTAGTAACCACCAGGTGTTGTGATATTTCCTTATGAACCTGACCACACACAGTTAAGTGGGGAGACTATTTGTTAATGCAATTCTTGCTCAAGCTAATATTTATCTACTAACTCTCGCTCTCAGATTAAAAAGCTACATTGAAAAAAAAAATTCATGCAGGTATATATACAAATATTCAAAAGATAAATAATAAGTAATGGAAATTTCAAAATATTATACATTTGATAAATATAATGTATAAAATAAAAATCGGATGTGTACAATACATTTTTCAGAAACGTAGTGGAGAATATTAGCCCCCCCCCCCCTCCAATGCAGAATCAAGTTTTGGACCCAAGCCGTACTTGGTGTCAATCAGACTTTGGGCCTTCTTGAATCCTGGATATTTTTAACGGATTTTAAATCAATTGCGGATGCATAAGATAACACGGTTTGCCACTGGCCTTGTACGCCCTAGTTTGTGGGTTCAATCCCAACCCAAGTCGTTGGATTTTCATGATGCAGTAAATCGACAGCGTTCATGTCGAATAATCATGTAGCACCTTAAAGATTCCTAGAGTTTCTGTTTGGCTAGGGTGCTCTCGACGAAATTAATCCCTAGTTCAGGTTCGCATCTTCAGAGTTCAAGGGCCTCCCTCTAGGGAGGGAATCACATTGCGGCAATTAATATCTACTTGTATGGTGTCACACTAAAAAGTGATACCAACTCGCAGGGAATGTACTAGGTCTGCTATAGTAAAATACCATTCCGCAACCGAAATTAGAAAAAAAAAAAGCTTTAAGATAAGTCACAATAAGGTAACTTTAGAGTGGTCATCAAAGCTCTTTTTAGCACTTCAAAATCATTCCAAAAACGAATAGCACACCAATATCACATAATTTAGTTCTATTAATTATAACTTATACATAATTTATTCACAATCATCTTTATTATGCGGCTCAATATAGGCAACAAGAAAAGTCATTTAAGGTATCCGACTACATTCGGAACCGTGATTTTAAAAAAGCACATAAAAATGGATAATTTTCATGATATTTAGTGTCACTTAGATTAGAATACATGAATAAAATAGTTTTATAAGAACATTATGCTGAAAAAGATTATTTAAATACAATATTTTGGTAAAAAATTAACTTAGAATAACTTTTTTTTAAAATGTTCTGCTTTTATAAAAAATGCTTCTAAAATAATATTTTGCTTATATAAAGTAAAGATTTCTCCAGAGAGTCTAAACAATTTTTTTTGAAAAATTCACATTATTTGTAGTTACCACTAATTGAAATAATTATCGGCGTTTTTTTCTTAAAATTTCTCCCCTCTGTGGTCGTAAAACATGGATAAACCCACTTCTAAGTTATATATTTCAAAAATTCTAGTTGAGACTCTGTACAGAGGTCTGAGCTACATATAGGCAAAATATTATTATAAAAGAAGAATTTTTCACAAAAGGAGAATATTTTGAATATTGGTCGCTCTAAGTTAATTTTTTGTCAAAATATTGTACTTAAATAATTTTTTATTGTAATAATACTCTTAAAACAATTTTATATACATTTTCTGATCTGAGTGACTCTAAATATTATAAATATTATCCATTTACACGCTTTTGCAAAATTACGGTTCCGAACGTAGTCGGATACCTTCAACGTAGAAAATTTAAACACTATTTCAATATAATTTATTCAACTAGTGTAGAAAGTACACCACTTGTTTTGCTATAATAAAATCACTCGAACTCAAAATAATCAAAAGAGTATAACTTGTTAAATGACGCACATTTTAAGTTTATTTGAAGATATTTCACAAATCGATTGTTATTTATGCTTCATATGAATAGTGTTTTTCTCAAAACCCTTTGTGTGTCTGGTAATTATTTTTACTTAACTCATATACAGTGAAAATCGGTTAACACGAAAATGAGGGGACTGAAATATTTTTCGTTTTAAAAGACATTCGTGTCAAAGGAGTTTACGAAACAAAAACATATATTAAACAAAACTAAGTTCATTAGAGTACATTTTTATTTACATAAATATGTATGTATGCATGTATTTCATAAAAATCCTTGAAACTAAAACATTCACAAGAACTTAATGAGATTTATTACAAAATTTTCAAGTTTTTGGAAAAACAAGGCGTTTACTGAGTTTTTGGAAAATAATCTGATATTTTTCCTTGCAATGTCTTTTTTAGCATCAATTGTATATATGCATATATTTAATAAAAATCAATGAAATGACATAATTCACAAGAAGAAGAAATTTAATATAAAATTTTCAAATTTTTTAAAAAACAAAACAGATATTTAGTTTTTGGAAAATAATCCAATATTTTTCATTGCATTGTTTTTTTATCGTCATATTTTCAAAAAATTGTTCGATGTCGCGTCCATTTTATTATTCATTTCACCATTGGAATGTGCGTCTAAATAACTTTGCATACTTTTCATGATGTTTCTCATTTCAGATGACGTGGGAACATGTACTACTTTATTCATTTCATTTTTTCGTCGTCGGAATCTGCATCAATGACATTTTTGAGCTTTGAACAAACTCCGAAATGTCTTTGTTTGCCATAATTGGGGCTGTGTACGCATTATCATCCTCTTCTGCAACGGAATTTTTCTGATTATACAGTAGAACGGTACAACTTTCTCAATCACCCCTGCACAACTGATGTTTTCGGTATTTTGCTTATTCCCAGAAGGAAAATCTTTTCGCTTAAAGCGACTATTGTTTCGTGTTAAAAAATAAGTGCATGAAAATACATTGTAGTTTGTCGGAACCGTTGTATTATTTCGTATGAACCAATGTTTAGTCTTAAGCATTTTCGCATTAGACATATTTCACTGTGTATAGTTTAATATTCTCTATTCAAAAGTACTGATACACCATATTTTTACGGGAACTCCTTTTGCTTTCTCAAACCAAAAGTTTTTACAGATTTTTTCCCTTAAGAATTACATAAGTTTTGGTCGGGAGTCTTAAGTGGTAGCAAAACAAACATAGATGCTGAACTCAACAACTATGGTAATTCCTTACGTATATAGCACACTTTGCTATTATTTTCAACACTAAAGTAGCAAATTAGTTTAAGTTTATAATAAGGTTCTTCCCCTAAAGCCGAATAATAAATTTTTTTAAATAGTTAGAGACTCAGATATCTTAAAAGTAGATTTAAGAAACTTGTATAGTAAGGTTTTAGAAACGTACCCTCTTGGAAATAAATAATAAATGTTAAATGATTTTATCAGAGTTATTGATAAAATCATTGAAACAAGTTGGATTTAAGGCATACGACAAGGTTCGTAGACCAATTTCTTCAAAATTGATTTTCAGAAGAATTTTATTGTTTTATAGAACATAGGTTTAAAGAGTCATAATTATTAAATAAATAACATGCAACACACACACAACCCAGATTTTTTATAAAAAATATTAATTTTATAAAATTTAAATAAAATTTACAGTGTTAAAAAAACAGCATAAATAAAAATACGTTGGACATGATGTAGTTTTACTTTCATTGGTATGCCTCTTGATCCATCTTAACTGTCACAAACCGCAGAATAACAAATATTTTAAGAAATAAATATTTTATGAGCATTCAAATTTGACGTTATGAATTTTCATCAAAATTACTTTGTGTTATAAGCTAAAAATGGCTATAAAATATGATTAAGTGTTACTAAGTTAAAACCTGCAGTGTGTTACACTCTGAAGGACTTATTGCATAAGTTTAACAATTTTCATTGAATTTTAGTGGATCGTTTGGGAGATATCTTATTTTCCATATTCCCAAAAAAGCACACTTAAAAAGTATTTTTGTAAGTTAGATAAAGTAAATATTATAAAAACAACTTAAGATTCTCCACTTTTTTATATATATGTTATTTCTTCTTCATCAATTCTTCCTTAATACTTAATTTTTTTTTCTTCTAATGATCCTTACATCTAAAAAGAACCTTTTCAACCTATATGGATACCTTAAGCCTTCCTAATCTGAAGAATCTATAAATTAGAGCTACAGAATTAGTATATATATAAATTCTAACCAAAGAATAATAGTCTAGTTTTAAATATCCTACAGAACAGAGGGCGATGAAACTAAAAATATAACCAAAAAACATGAGATCCAAAATGCAAAACTGTTA
>BMAV01026528.1:295989-330156 GCA_019973955.1 Trichonephila inaurata madagascariensis | reverse complement strand
CATGAGCCCGTCACAACGTGCGGCGGTGTACATTACGCCACTGGATTTAGTGGTCTATTAACTCTTTCAGCTTGGCGATTACTGCTCTAAGGCAACATGATGGTTATTGATACCGGACCTCGTAATTTCAAACCACGGTCAAGTGATAAGGACGACATCTGATCTGGCACCTCCCTCTCCGAAGTTACACAAAACACTAAACTGAGGACTTTAAGTTACTACATATTTAATATGCACCAGCCACTATCAAGACATTAGTATTTTCACGAGCATCCGGACTCGGATCGACAGCGCCGGCAACGAGTTCATGACCAGGACTACTAGGCTACCACGGCCCTGATTCAGATATACAGTCTTCGTTGTATTCAAGTGGTTTGAAATTGTGAGTCTCTTTTGAATATAATTTGTTATGTTGCTGTGGTTAAAGAAGCTAATTAAAAACTAAAAAGTAAGTCATTGTCTCTTCTCTATAACCAATTGGAATTAAAGAGTTTTGTCATAAAATTATAATTTTTGTCGAAGTTTTGTGACTTTTATTAACAATTTTCTTGTTTCTAAATTGTAGCAGTAATTCATTTAATTGTTATTTTAATAAGGAAGTTTTTTTCCTTAAACACATTATTATATTACCTATGTCTGTATACATGAAAAATAATGAAAACAATAATAATGATTCATTCTGTTTTACATTTTCACTGCAATAAATGTTTTTTTTTTGTTTCCAAATCTGATATAAATGTACATATTTTTATGTGCGGCCCGCGAGATTATAATACTTTCCCGAAGTGGCCCGCAAGGTCATTTGGGTTGGGCACCCCTGCCTTAAGAGATGCAGTTTGTCTATGGTACTGAAATATTTATCATTAGGTATTTTCTTTGTGGTGAAAGTAGAAAAAAAAATTTTTTTTTCATTGAAGACAGGAAATTAGATTCTTGAAAATATACGATAAAGAACTGTGTTTGAGTTTAAGTTTGAATTTTAATGGCGCAAGGACCAACTTCGGCCAAGCTGCGCCAAGATAAAGAACTGGGACTGACCAGGCAATGTGCTATTTGTAGCTTGAAAAGAAATGAAAATGGAAAGATATTCCAAAAAGGCCAATATTATCTCTGTCTCCATTGTGATGTAAGACTTAGTATTACATTATGCTTCAAATTTTCTGTGTGTATATATATGCAGACACAAAATCTTAACCGTTTGAAAAAGTGGTACGAATATGAAATTTTTGTATAAGTTTGAGAGAAATTCTTTTAAGAGAACATTTAGGCGTTTTTGTGTTCCGCAATTATAAAAAAAAATAGTGTGAAAATTTTGAAATTGAAAATTAAAATAAATTTCTTTTATTTTAGCATTCTGTTAAGAATCATGCTTAACTATTAGCAATGAAAAGGTACCTATTTTCGGACCATTTTGGGCAAAAAAAAATTCATCTCTTAAGGGGTAAACTATATTTTTATATGCAAGACTAGACTTTTTTGTCGACAATTTCTATGTTAAGGGTACGAGTGCTGTTTTTTTAAGTAAGGTCCGTTTCTTTTTAAAAAAATAATGACAATATTTTGTTAAAAAAAAACCCTTTATTTCAGGATTGTACATATCTTTGCCGTTTTTTCTACATAGTTGCTGAGTTTATTAATGCACTTGTCATACCTTAGAGCTAAATTTTAAAAACCCTCTTCAAAGAAGTCTGCCGCCTGGTCGGACAGCCAAGAGTTAACGGCCGCTTTCATTTCTTCATTGTCACCAAAGCGCTTCCTCACCAAAGCTGTGTTTGAGGTACCGGAGAAGACGGAAATCGCTTTGAGCAAGGTCGGGGCTGTATGGTGCATGATCCAAAACCTCCCAGCCAAAAGATTCGATAAGTCCCGTGTCGTTCGAGAAGTGTGAGGCCTTGCGTTATCGTGGAGCATAACGCGCCGTTTGTTTTGCAATGCTCTTTGGAGCTTCCATAGAGTTGAGCAGTAGGCATTTTTTATCTTTGTTCCTTTTGACATTAAGTCCACCAGCAAAACACCGCGCCGGTCCCAGAACACTGTTGCCATAATCTTGCGCTTTGACAGCGTTTGTTTGGCTTTAACCTTAATGGGAGAGGATGTGTGTCGCCAATTCCATCGACTGTTGCTTTGATTCCGAGATAATATGGGATACCCATGTTTCATCTTCAGTAATCATTCGACACAACATGTCATCCCCTTCTTCCTCGTAACGAATCAAAAAGTCCAATGAACTGGCAAACCCCTTCTCTTTGTGTTCATTTTCTCTTTGTGTGAGGAGTCTGGGTACCCACCGAGAACATAATATTATAAAAGTTGAGGAGGTCTTCAGTCAAAATTTTGTACACCATCTACTGAGAAACGTCGGCGAATTCCAATGAAAGAGTGGTTATCGTAAATCTCCTGTTTTCACGAATTTTTGTTTCAACTGCTTGAATCAAATCATCAGTGATTACAGAGAGCCGGCCTGGGTGTTCATCGTCATGGATGTTTTTTCGCCCATCTTTAAACTTCCTGACAAACTTTCGAACTAAGCCATCGCTCATTGCTTCGTATAACAGAGATAACAGACCGTATCTCACACTTGGTGGGCGATTCAATCACCTTAAACATTTTAAAGAAGCACAGCAAAGCTTACACGACTGCTACATTGCTGGAAATGGCAAGAGTGCATTCGCAAAGGATGCTGGTCAGTGATGCAGAGACTATTTGCGGCGTTCACATGAACTAGGGAACTATACGCACCAACGGACCTTGCTTAAAAAATAGCCCTAGTATTTCTGAACTTTATATTAAAAATAACACAAAATAAGCAGACTTCAATAAAATAAACAGAAAACTTCTTTTTTCTGTCTTTGGCAAAAAGGTTTTAGAGACAAACTAGTATGTTAAACAATTGGACGTTATGATTACTGAGACAAAAATAAATGTAAATAAATAGTAATAGTGAAAACTATATTATCCAAGGAAATCATGGGGCAAATAATAACCATCTTCATTACCCGTTTGTTCAAGAGATTCTATTCGTACTTTGAAGGAGTTGAAAATTACAACACGTCAGCCAAAAAAAAAAAAAAAGTTGAATACAACGAAATGAAAGCAGTGAATTTGCCCAGCGAATTTTTAGTCCCTACTAGTATAAAAAACCAACAGTGTGACGAAGGTGATGCCACATTCTTTATATAAATTTAACCAAAGTCATACTTAGCCCACTCGTTCAACTTGTCCTGTCTCCCCGACATATCCTTATGATCCAGGTATTGACTCTCATATCCAATAATTGTTTATGTAACACTTACATGACGTTAACCAACGAATTCAATCAGTTTATTTGCCTTCTAATATTTTTAAATATCAATGAGGAGCGGTGAAGTTGAAGACACCGAGTAGTCAGTCAATGTAATAAAATAATATATTATATCGATTTTCTTAATATTTCGATTTACTATCAACAAAATGTCAAATCGAAGGAGGGGTTGATTTAATCGATATCCTAATTTTCTAAGGCAAATAATTATACTACTTATTTTGTTTACGATCCAATGTAGCAGCACTGGTCAGGGCTTGACAGGTATTATTTGATAACCCAGACTAAAAATCCTCTTCACGAACTCCGTGGATTTTAGGTATTGGCTTTGATAATCGATCTTCAATAGCAGCCTAACGACTAACTCCTACACTCACTTCGCTAGAGTTTAAATATAACTGAAATTTACATATAAATCACGGTTTTTCTACGGGAAGCGCTTTTATAAACACAACAGTTAAAAAATATCTTTTCCTCAGAGGATTAATAAAAAGCACTTATATGACCCGTCCTAAAGTTAAAGGAAAACTATACTTTTAATTCAAGTGAGCATAATTAAAATGATTAGAATATGATAAATCCAAATGTAACTTTGAAGCAACAACATTAGCTCAAAAGTACAAAATTTATCACTAATATACCTTGTTCTGAAGTTCTAATATACCTTGTTCTTATTTCGTGCTAACCGATATTTCGCTTTAAGCGTTTTCGCGTTAAACGTATTTCACTTTATAGGTTTTCTCTTGTTACAATCTTCCTTAACTAATTGTTGAATAAAAATGTTTTTTTTTTCATTAGTGTGAACTTTAGTACTGGGGAATAAAACTTTTGTTAAAGAAATTTTTATCTAAACATCTCTAGGTATATTTTCTTCATTGGGGTCAAAACAAAAAACAGCTAATACGTCTTTCTAAAACGAAAGAATCCTTTTATCTCTGAACAAGACTTTAGAAAACTATTTAAGAATGCAATAAAATATCGATTTAAAACAGCACCCAAAGGGTTTTATATTTATTAATTATGTTTATGCTCTTTATAAACGTGCGATAAATTTCTGTGTTTGTACATTTAATTATTGGAAACATGTCCTGAGGTCTTACAAAAAAAACACTTTAATGAAATTGTATTAGATAAAAAGGTTGGTTGAAACTAAAATGAAATAAATTAGAAAAAATAGAATTAAAATTATAATTAATAGAATTAAAAAAATAAAACTAAAAATTCATTCGAATCGAATTAAAATAAGGGTTAAATTAAGTAAAATAATAAAAAATGGTATATTGAATATAAAAAAAAGTTTGAATGCATAAGTAAATGAAATGGAAAACATAAACATGTAATAAAAATAAATGTATATATTTCAATAATATATATGCAATTTTTAAGAAAACATTTTGATTTAATTCTTAAGCATCTATTTTTAACACTTTATTGTCTTAAAATTTCATTAAATTGTCTACCATTTATCAGATAAAAAGTATAATTTTTTAAAACTTAAACCTCTATAAAAATATTTGAGATCTAAAGTATCTGTATTTTTTCTGTATAATTGAAACATGTTTTTTTAAAAAAAAAAAATACTTGCATGCTTACAAATGATTCAGAAAATTAAATACCTCAAACCAAAAATAACATTTTAATTTGCAATTTAGAATTAAAAATATATCTTTTAATTACAATTTATTTGTAATAAGAATCAGAAAAATCTCAAAAACTATTATTTATTAAGATTGGTCATTAAAAAACATGTTTTTTTTTTTGCATTTTAATTATATTCCTTACAGTAGAACCTGTTTTTATGCGGTCCTTGTTGATTCGATTTATTTTGTGCGATTTTATTTTTCAACGATTTTTTATGCGATTTTTTTTTTATGCAGTATATGAATTTTAATGGCTTTGGCGCCTGTGTAATGTTTTCTATCAAAGTTCATATATACACATCAAGATGCTCTATTCAATGGTTTTAAACAATATCTTGACAATGCACGTTCAATTGCTTTCTCTCAAAGCAACAAAATTCTCTCAATCAAATTTCTCTCAATCAACATGCATTTGATTGAAGATGAAACTTTCAATAACAGTAACATTATCAATAATTTGATAGATTATGAAGAAGGAAAAGATGAACCGGATTCTTTGAAAGCGGATAAAATATATGCAGGGATACACAGCTTTCCAACAAATCGAAAAAGCATTTTCTTAAAATAGATACCAATTCCGAAAGGTTTTTGAAATTCCAAAATGAGCTTCGATCATGTATATCTGGTTATCGTGACGTTCACAAGCAACTGGCCAACCGACCGTTGCCACAAAAACTTATCACTTACTTAATGGTGACAAAAAATAAATAAACTGAAATTGTATCTTCAAGTAACGAAAGAGTGATTTTAAACTAATTCATCTCAGGAAGATGCTCTTTTTGGATTACGAGGAGTAGCAGTGAATTATTTATGCCCATTTTGAAAATTTTCTTCTTGTGTGCAACGAGAAATTAAATGTTTTAAAAAATTTTCCATGTGGAATTTAATGATTTATTTTGTTTGGAAGTACTTTCTCATAAATTTCGTAGATAATTGACATATTTTTTTTTAAGTGTGACTTTTTTTATGCGGTCCCACTCCGACACATAAAAGTTTTTTTCTGTAGTATGTCGACAAAGTTGTTAGTTATATGTAAGTATTATTGAAATTTTCGCATATTTTTTGAGTGGCTTCTTTTTATACGGTCCCTATCTACCGCACAAAAACAGGCTTTACTATATTTAAATATTCTCTCTCTACTACAACTATACTTCCTATTAGCTTACTAACAATACTTTCAAGACAGAAACAGAGTGAAAAAGTAAGAGAACACGCTTTTATAACTGCTTTAGAAGCTTATCAATCATACAGTCCATTAAGTTTCCGTTATCGATTGTACTTATTTATAAGTGGTATTTATTTTTCGAATGTTTGACATTAAAACGAAGAAAATAGTTTGACAAGAGGAAGTTCTCAATACAGCGATGATAAATTGCCTGTATGGATGTTCTGTGACATGCATATCTCTTTGCATAATATTGTAAGGAGCTGAACTGGTTAATATTCTATGATGTATAATACCGGCCACGTACGCCATTTTTCAAACTTCTTGCTACAACTTCGAGTTTTAATTTCAAATATTCAAAGCATGTCGTCTAAATAATGTATGGTCAAGTACTTGAAGTTATATAATTTGAAATGTATTCAGTTAAAATTATTTATAAAAATTTGTGGTATTTTATCATTATTATTTTATTTGAGAATTTAAGGATATTTAAGGTATCAAACTACCCTAATATCATGATTTTTTTAAAAAATTGACAATTTTTTTTATGATTTTATTTTATAAGCCATTTTATTAGCTTTATAAAAATACCAAGTTTTTTATTTTCCATTCACTAGAACAAAAACTACAATACTCGAAATGATTTTTTTCGAAAAGTTCAAATGGGGGCAGTGATTGTTCAAAAAGTTTTTAAAATAATTTTTCTGAAATTTTGTATGTATGTTCTGTATAACAGAGTAGAAGTGTTTTAACCTTAAGATTTATCAATCACTGTTCGATTACAAAATCTACGGTTCTTTATGTAAATATAATCACTGTTTTTTTAAGCAATTTCATACAATAGCTAAGATAAAGGGCTCTAGTTTTTGTAAAAATTAAAATATATCTTATCCTAAAGGTCATTTCAAAAAGGAATAGCAAAGCAATACATCAAAATGATGAGAATACATGAGAATTTGTTCATTTATTATTTGTACAAAGCGGGCCCCGTCCATCTAATTTTTTGTCAATTTTTACCCATATTTTCCCATTTTAGTAACAATAATTTATTTTTCTCTTCTTAATTTTAGCCTCTTTTCCTAAAATGTACTAAATAAATCTACAAACCACAAAAAAATCTCTATATCCATTTTTTTTTTAAGAAAAAAGTTGTCACTAGTAGTCGGATACCTTAATTCTCCAATTGTTAAAATTCACAAAGTTTTCGCTATAGTCTTTTCTATCTCATAAACACAATTAAACTGATTCTCATTTATATCTATTCTAACTTTATATGTATGGTTTATCTTCAGAATAAAAAACAAAGAATGATGAAAAGAAAAGTTGTGTAAGGCCATTTGCGGAATTATGAGACCACGCGACAGCAATTAAAAGTAAAAAATACGTATTCTTAGAATAGGAAAAAAGTTTTTGAAAGATTTAATATTCAATTATCTTTCACGGTCAATATATAATGTAAGTAGTGTGAACATTTTGACCAAAAGAAGGAATGGAAAAACTGTGAAAAGTTTATTTCAAGTGAAAAGAGATATTTCCTGATCCAGGTCGTCTTAAAAGAATTGTGCTTATACTTCAAATAATTCTTTAATTTATCTAATGACTGTTTATTGTTCTTTTGATCAATTACTCAATGCGCTCTTTTGACTTTCAAATGTCAGTACAGGAACAGTACATGCAAATAAATAAACAGAATTTAGTTAATCTGAAATATACGAGGTGTGACAAAAATACGAAAAAACAAAATCGAGACTGGTCCAATAAATCATTGTACTTACAGAATCAGTTCTCCGTGACATTATCACCTTCAACGTAGTGCACTTCGGCATTCACACACTTCTACATTCGGTACAACCATTGCTGGTAACAGTTCTGGAAGGACCTTCGGGAGATTTTCCGTTTTTGCCTGAACCTTTTTAACTGAGGTAAAATGGGTTCCCTTTAAACAAAATTTAACTGTAGGAAATAAAAAAAAGTCACATTGGGCCAAATCAGGTGAATAAGAAGGATGCTCAATCACAGTAATGTTTTTGTTGGTCAGAAACTGTTTGATAGATAGCGCCATGTGAGCGAATGCATTGCCTTGGTGCAACAGCCCTCTATCATTCCCCAATTCTGGCCTTTTTTTCATAATTTTTTCACGCAATCTTTTTAATATTGCAATGTAGTAGTGTTGATTAATAGTCTGACTACTGATGTGAGTGGGAACCTATTCATATCACGAATTTTGACAATGTTTTGGTCTGCAGTCAATTGGGTGCCCAGCACCTTCATCATCTTCCACATTGTCCCCTCCCCCTGAAAACCACCTATGCCATTCAAACCAAAGTGCACGAGGCAAAGTTTCATTTCCATAAGCCTCCATTAATATTTAAATGTTTTCGTGGCTGATTTCTTCAGTTTCGCAAGACACTTGCTGCTGATTCGACATTTTTGCGGCAGAATGCATTTGCACATGTTCACTCAATGACGCAGTACTCCCAAATGGCGTGATCGATTAAATTGAAACTGGTCATATCTATAGAAGAGGAGGGTGGGATGACGTCCCCGAAATAGTTGTAGCCAACTCCTCTTTTTTCCAGCTACACGCTTAGTCTCGTTTTTGTGTTTGTGTGTATGTCACGTCTTGTATATTTACGTATTTAACATTTTGTTTGATGGTTTTTAATGGCATTTATTTATGAGAACAATAAAATTATGATTATACTTTAATATTTTTAAATTTGCAATTTTTTTGATGGCTCTCCTAAAATGTAATTTTATTAACAAAATAAGAATTGAACTTTAAGAAGTGTTAAATTACGCAGAGAAAGACTTAAAATAAGTGGAAAAGTGGCCAACTCTATTTTCACATTTAGCATTTTACTTAAGCGTTCTTAGCAGTTCTTAGAAGTGTAATCGATATTGTGAATTGCACTTCTTTATAAGGAGAATATATCACCAATCACTTTGTGGCTAAAGCGAATTTAGCAAAGATTACGATGAATTTAAAGTTGGGTTGTTTTTTGCTTTTTCATGGATTAAATTAGCTGCAGTTTGTATTTTCTTCTTAATTCGGTCGAATTCCTTTCCGCCTCATTTCAAATCGTGGCGCGGTTTTATTATACTTTAGAAAATGATTTTAAAATTAATTAGTCTTTTATTTCATCGGATGTAAATGTTTTAGGTACTTACATATTATACCGTCGACAGACTTCGCCAAATAAAAAAAAACATTGCCAATTCAAAAGATGTCGCCAAATGCTGTCATCGTACACTCGAATAAGATTATTGTGTTTGCCCATTAATGGAAACAGTCCACTATATTATTATTTGCATGTCGAGAGATTTGACGACGTCTTCTCATTTGAGGAATGGGTCGACGATATAACACATGTGTATCTTGTTTTGATTTGAACGAATAGTTCTGGAATTAATTTTAAGTAAAAATAAATTTGTATGTCTCATTATGGCCTATAAAAAAGTCGATGCTACCTCAAAATATCTTGAATCGAAGCTTTAAAAAATAAAAAAATAAAAACAAGCCTATTGGGTGGTATCTTCCTGCAACTTGAAAGAAATTGAAGCAGATAACATTACCTACACTCAGACTAATACCCAGTAATACTTTCATGAAATTTTTCAATAGTGTATACATACCAGGATGCATTCCAAACAACCCATAAATAAACAAACAAGAATCATTTGTTGAAGCAACAGCAAAATCTCTCCCCAACCTATCTGACTAGAGATACACGTATATGCAGATATATATTTGTCAATCCAAATAACTCACAAGACCTCTTCGAAAAGTAACTCTATAGAAAGAGTTTGTTTGCAGCGAGTGTCTTTTCTTTTTCTAGAGTAAACATGAAGCTCTAGGCGATATTCGGATTGAAATCATTCCACGGCATTCTGAAAGTACGATTTTTTTTTGTACATATATTTTTATGTACGGTTCTTCTTTACTGCTGAGCACACATGGCCCTGAAATCTCAACCATGTGTTTCTGCAAAATTTCTTCAGCTAACATCTGGGGAAATTTCTTCAAAATTCGAAACTTATTTTTCTTGCAAACCCACAGAAGAACGGGGTTTAAATCGAACGAATGTAAGCACGGCTTTTGTATGTTCCTTTAATATAGGAAAGGATTTGCGAATCTTCTTTTACTATGTACACTACCCTGAGAAATGGTAAATTTTATATCATCCCAGTAGTTTAAGCAGAAAAAATATTAACTTTATATCTTTTTTCTCCTTTTCATGTCTAGGCTTTTTTGGATTCAGGCGTATTGAGATGAAAATATTCGACTCCCAAATCATATTTTAAAGGATAACAGACATAAGATGGAACGCTATGAATTAAACTGCGGTGTATTTAAAATGAATAAAAGTCTAAAAACGTACAAATGCGAATTTGTTAAAACATTCATTAATAAAATGGAATTTTTTATAACAACTGTGAGATTTAAATGGAAGTACCATAGTACGATGAGAATAGCACAAAAATGAACTCATCTTTTAATACAAAATTTTAGCCTCTTAATGCAACATTTGTGATTAATTAATTTGCCTCTTAATACAACACTTGTAATTAATTAATTTGTTTCGTAATACAACAACACTTGTAAATGCTTTGTCTTTTAGTACACACCAAATCACAGTCATTCGTTCGTTTGTTTCTTAAGGTATCCGACTACGTTCGGAACCGTGATTTTAAAAAAGCGCATAAATGGATACTTTTTGTGATATTTAGTGTCACTTAGATTAGAATACAAGTATAAAATTGTTTTAAGGACATTTTGACAAAAAAAACTTTAAATACAATATTTCAGCAAAAAATTAACTTAGAATAATCTTTTTTCAAAATGGTCTCCTTTTGTGAAAAGTGTTTCTATTATAATAATATTTTGCCTGTATATAGCTCAGACCTCTGTACAGAGGCTCAACTACGATTTTTGAAAAATTCACATTATTTTCAGAGTTACAACCCATTGAATTAATTATCGGCGTATTTCTCCCCTCTGTTGTCGTAAAGCATGGATAAACCCACTTCTAAGTTATATGTTTGAAAAATTCTAATTGAGACTCTGTACAGATGTCTGAGCTATATACAGGCAATATCTTATTATAATAGAAGCATTTTTTCACAAAAGGAGACTATTTTGAAAAATGGTCATTCTATGTTCATTTTTTGTCAAAATATTGAACTTAAATAATTTTTTATTGGAATAATATTCTTAAAATAATTTTATATAAATTTTCTAATCTAAGTGACACTAAATATCATAAACATTATCCATTTATACGCTTTTTCAAAACAATGGTTCCAAACGTAGTCGGATATCTTAAAATGAATAAATCAAAAAAAGTGCTTATGCAAATTTGTTAAAACAGCTCTTCATGCATAATTAAAATGGAATTTTTTACAACAATTCTGAAATTTAAATATAAGTACCTGAGTACCTCTTACTATAGCACAAAAAATAAACTCGTATGTTAATATAACAATTGTAATTAATTGATTTGTCTCTTAATACAACACTCGTAATTAATTAATTAATTTGTCTCGTAATTCAACAACACTGGTAAATGCTATGTCTTTTAGTACACACCAAATCAGTCATTCGTTCATTTGTTTCTTAATACAGCAACAAAAATAACTAATTAATTTGTTTCTCACTTTGACAATCATGACTAATTAATCTTTCTCTATATAAAACAAAATTCATTTTTTTTTACTTAATACTGCAATAAGAGATAAATAATTTGTCAATTAATACATCAGTAATAGAAGTCAATTCATTGGTTTCTTAATACTACAACAGTAAATTATTACTCAATTAATACAATAACAATCGTAACTAATTATTTTATCTATCAATACAACAACAATGTAACTAATTAATTATGGGCCGTGGGTAGCCTAGTGGTTAGAGCACAGGACTCCAGGACGGAAGGCCTGGGTTCGATGCCCGTTCCGCCAAATACCCTCCGAGTACACGCGGAGCACATGCTCGTTAAATCAGTGGGTCCGAAAGTCCTGTGGGCTGAATCACGAGTGCAGGGAACTGGAGAAAATTTCCCTCCAATTCAGTTCCATGCCTAAATTGTGGAGGTGGAGATAGGTGGTGTCGCCATCTATCGTTCCTTCGAGAATTTCTCCGAGCTAAATCGTACTGTCACCTGTATAGTGTTCAAGCCTAAAAGCCAACGACAGGCGTACATCTAGCCTATTGCCGCGATGAATTTCGTGGGCCTCGATCTGACTATGTCAGGCAGGTGGCATGAGCAACAACAACAACACTAATTAATTTATCTGTGGATACAAAAACAGGGATTAGTTAATTTGTCTATTAATACAACAACAAGAGTAATTAATTTGTCTCTTAATGAAACAACGACAGTATTTAATTTTTCTCTTACTATAGCAATTGTATCTAGTTAGTTCGTCTTTTAATTAAATAACAGTAATAAATTCATTGGTATCTTAAAACTTCAGAAAGTAATTAAATTGTCCCTTGCTACAATTATAACTCTCGTTAATTTGTCTCTAAAAACAACAATTAATTAACAGTTCATGAATACAACAACAATAGTAATTAATTCATTTGTCTCTTACTGCAACAACAATAACTATAATTAAATTGTACATTAAAACAACAACAGCAATTATTTCATTTGTCTTTTAATAAAACAACAATTTTAATTTTTTATTATTACAAAAATTGTCATTAGTTAACTAATTTAATAAAGTAGCATAATAATTAATACAAAGTAATTAATTAATTTATTTATTAATATAACAACAACAGTTATTAATTAATTCCCCTTAATGTAACAATAGTAATTAATTAATGAGTCTCCTACTATCCCAATCGTAATTAGTTAATTTGTATTTTAATTAAATAGCAGAAATGAATTCATTTGTATCTTAATACAAATGTGATGACAATGAATTAAGTTCTCTCCTAATGTAACAACAATAATAATAAATTAATTTGTCTCTATCTATAACAAAAATGTAATTGATAAATTTGTCTCTTAATAAAACAATTATATTTAATTCATTTTTGACTCTTTACAAAAGAAAATAATATCTGTGTAAATTCTATAATACACAATTCAATTTTTTTCAAATGTACAATTTCTTTGATAACTTTCCCGCAACTTTCTAAACTATCATTTAAAAGAATTTATACGAATTATAGTAACGGATTTTAATATACTATACTCACTACAATTTTATTTATTAAATTCCTCTTTAAGATTCATATTAGTTACATTGATATAAGTCAAATAACAGAGGTACAAAGAAAAATAAATGTAAAAACGATGTAACTAAGAAACCAACATGTATATTCTTTTACATTTATGATAGTAGATCTAAATACTTTCAATTGTGATTTAATATTTAGAGTAAAAATATAATCTAGTGTAACAACTTTAATCTATCATTACGTATAATTAATAGAAAATAATTAATCCTTTTGATAAAATAAACAAATAATATATAAATGTGTGCCATTAAATCAATTCTATAATAAAATATTTTCAATTATTTCAATATAAAAGTTACTCAAATAATGCTCTCATTTAACAGCTCCTCAAAAATGTAAAATGTTGCTCGCGTATATGTAACGGATAAAACTATGTACTCTTTTAAATGGTAAAACTGCTTCATTTTTTAAATCACTAAATACTATTCAATCTTCAAATGACAAAGCTTTTCTTTGTATAAATACAAAAACTAGAAAAAAATAAGGTTTTAAAGAAGAATTTACTGTGCATATTCATTATAAGTATAGCAAATAAAATTACATAAATTTATTTTTATTAGTAATTATTTAAAACGAAGTCTGGATTCTTTTTATTCAAATTCCGCTCCAAATGGAGGAGGGAATAAATAGTATTTTATTCATAAATTCATGTTACAAAAAATAATTATGTAATCCCTTAGCTAAAAAAATTCATTTAAAAATAATTACCTCCTCAAATATATATATAGTATACTTTAAATTTTTTTTACAGTTCTTGAAAATCTATACTTCTGAATAATTTGTATCAGATAGTAATTATAAATATAAAAGAGAACTTTCAAAAAGTTAAGAGAAAAAAATTATTTAATTTTCTCTAAAGAAGTTAAAATAAATTATTTTAAAATTTCGAGGAAATAAAAACTGAACAATACAAACAAAAACTTTAACGTTTCATTAATGTGAAACAAACATATCAAAAATAACCATTAAGGCTTTCACGGATTAAATTATTATGGTTTTATTCCCCCCACACACTTGTAGTATATTTTTTCAAAACAATATTAATCTACATACTCAAAACTTCTATTATTAATTATATTTTTATACTGATTAACTTAGGCGTGCTATTTTTAAACATATATTCATTAAAGTGCTTATTTTTAAACACATATTCATAAAGTGCTTATTTTTAAAAATATAGAATATTATTTTTACGGAAGAAAAATTGTTATTATCATTCTGAAATTCGCAACTATTCAGCTATAAAGAATTAATTTTTCCATTTTTCCCCCGGGTTATTTTTTTAAATTTATTACATCTCCTAAAATGAAAAACAGTCTTTTGATGCTAAAAAATAATATATTATTTTTTTCGCCCCTAAATTACTATGAAAGTTAGTCTGCTATAAATTGATAATAGTTTTAAAATGTTAAATTCATTTTTAACTTTTACATTAATTTCAAAATACTTTAAAAGCTCAGGAGACAAACATGATATAAATTTGAATATGTTTGAGCAATATGCAGTGGGATTTTCATCTGAGCAGTATGTTTTATGATAAAAAATTTTTTTTAAGATTGAAGTTTTTATATCAGCCCTAAATACAAATATATGCTGTTTTTTAAGACATCATTTTAGATATATTTGTGTCTACAATGAGTGACGTATTGTGTCTACAATGAGTGCAATAGTGACAACATATTCTTTTAAAAGTACCAAGGACAACACAAAAACACACGACCAAAAGTTGTCGATCTGCTCACTATTGGACAACCAGTAGTTATGACATGGTGTCAAACCCATTTGGTTGACGTCAGTGTTATCCTTACAAAACGACGATACATCGACGAGGTTCTTCTCCCCACAGTGTTGGAAATCTTTTCACAAACTATTAACTTTTATTTCAACAAAGCAATGTCCTCATAGGGTCTACTTGTCTTTGTGCTTCTCCAATACTTCCCTGATCGACGTGATCACCAGATATCCCTCTAATAGCGTGTTTGAGTCTGGTGTGTATTTGTCTCAAACTATATCTAGGTTGCACCGATCTATTCCGCCAGTTGGAGCATGTATGGAAAGGGATCCCAAGAGAAGGCATCTGCAAACTCTACGAGTCAATATCGATCCCGGATATTCGCGTACAACATAGCCAGAGGCTGGCTAACGAGTATTTTTCATTCATATAGCTGTATTTACCAAATAAAACATTTGATTTCTATGATATTTTCAGCGTTTCATTTTCAATGAACGTATGTGACTCCTACCGATTTACGCCACATTGGAAACACTTCTTGATGTGTCGCTTTTTATGTTAGCGGTGGTTCTTAAACTTTCGATTGCCCCCCCCCCTCCTTCTCCTTTATGTATTAGCCAGACATCATGTACCCTCAAGATTTGGAACATTTCACTCTGACTCCCAACACATGGCAGGTGGTTCGTGGTTAGCCTAGTGGTTAGAGCATCGGATTCCAGACCGGAAGGCCTGTGTTCGATGCCTGATGCCACCAAATACCCTTCGAGTACACACGGAGTTCGTGCTCGTTAAATCAGTGGGTTCGAAAGTCTCTTAGGCTGAATCACGAGTGCAGAGGACTGGAGAATATTTCCCTCCCCTTCAGTTTCATGCCTAAATTGTGGTGGTGGAGATAGGTGGTGTCGCCATCTATCGTCCCTTCGGGAAATTTCGCCGAGCTAATTCATATTGTCACCTGTATGGTACTCAAGGCCAAGGTCAACGACAGGCGTACTTCTAGTTCCTTGTCACTATGAATTTCGTGGGCCTCGATCTGACTACGTCAGACAGGTGGCATTAGCCACTACAACACATGGCAGGTTGATTTAAAGGTTCCCCATTAATGCTAAGATTGCCTCTGCTACTTATTTAGACTGTTTTGGCACCTGTGTTTCAACGATATATTTTTTGAAAATATTACATTATAGAAATAACTATGAAGCTACAAAGAATAAAAAAAAACTGAATTAATATTCTTGATCGAAATACATATTCTGGTAGAGTTTTTTCATTGGGGGCTAATTAGTAGTGTAGTCTAGAATGGCACATTTTTCATTTTTCCTAGAGGACTTTCAGAGTCTGTAAAAGATCGAAATTTTAACATCAGATTAGACCTTCGCGAATCCCCTAGAAAGGCACTGAGGACCCCCAGAAGTCCGCGGACCACAGTTTAAAAAACACTGTTATAGAGTTTATTGCCCGCACTAGCTGTAATTTGGTTCAATTTACAGCAAGTGCAGTTTTAATTTATTTTTCATCAAGATTTAGTGTTTTATTTATATTTCTAACAAATAAAAAAGCAGTTATTTATTGATGTCTGTATACACTTCTAAGTAAAAGCCTTTATCACAAAAATTTTGATTTATATATATATATTATATATTTAATTTGAACATAAATTAAAATATTAAATCTTGCATAAAAGCTTCCCTTGTTTATCAGTAGTATTTTAAAATCATGTTATACGAATTTAAAAACTTTGCAATGCTTTTTATGATATTACTATGATTTATTAAGAAATTTTTGAACACATTTTAAACTTTTAAAATAAAAAGTTTTGATGTTCACAGTTAACTATAAACAATAAATAACATATTATCCATTATTCGGATAACATTAACAACACACTATACAAAAAAGGAACACCCAGACAATTAAATGTAAAATATAACACACACACACACACAATAATTTAAGTATAGTTACATTTTACTCACAAATTTAATGCAATAGTTATTATAAAAGAAATAGAAAACTATATAGTAATCCCCATTTTAAAAATAGCGTCAACTGTATGTCAATTGTATAAACTGTTATACCTAATTATTTTGAAGAATAAATACTTTGAGTGTGCATCATTTATGAATTAGAACTATTTATCCGAGTGCATTCTAAAGCTCTTAACTCTATAAAAGCAAATATTTGCTCAGTTAATAATACCCCTCACTTTGTTTAACTATAATAGAGTACCCAGAAAGTGGAAAATAACTGTACTTCAGATAACGCTTTAAATTTGTGAAAGGTATACAATAAATTGAATTAACGGTGTGCTATCGATTTTGGATGTTTACTTTAATCGTAATTTATTCTAAAAGATCAAACATAATTCTCTTTAACTTCGTAGATAAATTATATGAACTTATCTGAATTTTTTATAACTTTTCAAAGTATTTGATCACAGATACGTAGCTGTTTTGTTTCGTAAAAATGCCCTATATAAGTTAAGGATTGTTATTTTTTTAGAGTAATCTCTGCCAATAAACTTAAGAATTTTAAAACTACCGTTTGGTTAAATTAAAAATAATAATAATAATGTTTTATTTGCCATCGAGATTATTTGAAATAATTGAATTTTCTTTTTAAAATGTTTAAGAGCCATCAGCTTCAGAGAAAATAAAACATTTACATATGAAGAAGGTGGATTTTTCTAAAAAGAAGGAAAAAAACTGAATTATACTCAAAGGCGTAACTTACACCCCCCCCCAACCCCGGTATCGTGGGGTGGGGCAGGGTTTAGGAGGCCCAAATCCTGATTACCGCCAAGTACTTACCTTTTGTAAACTTGGGTGCCAAAACCTGATTTTTCAGGGGGCCCCGGATATTCTCCGTTACGCCACTGATTATACTAAATATAAGTTATAATCAAAGGATAAAAATTCATGAAGAAGCGCATTCAGTTTAATGTTTAGAGTATTAGAAAAAAAAACATATTATATATTGCTCAGGAAACAACAGTTCAGAGAAAAACACATTAGAAGGATATTCATTATCTTTCTTGAGAGAGGCTTAAGCATTTTAAGGTCAGAGCAGAATATAAATATTTTTTTAGCATTAACATTCCTTATGCAGGGTGATTCTAAAATTATGGGACCAATTTAAGTGCTAAACACTAAGATAAATAACTTTAGTATGGGAAAAAATAAGGAGAAAGGAGATGCTTGGACGTGCAAATTCATAAGGAATAGGGAATAAGGGACGTAAAGGAAAAACATTGTTTACTTTCAACGTTGTTGTAAAGCAGCATTTTTCAAACTGTGGGAAAAAGAATAAATAAGAAAATCCTCTGAATTAAGTAAATCCTTCGCAAATACTGTCAAGGTCCTTTTATTCTAATCCAAAACCTTGGAAATAATTTTATGGATAGCAATGCACAGAAAAGATCGTACTTCGGAAAGACGTATATATACGTCCGGGGAAATCAACGCTTTGGGTGATCGATTTGTTTATATACGCCGACGACACTTAAGAGGTTAAAGTCGCATTGTAGCTTTAGCGTCAAAATATAGTATTATTGAATTCAACGCATTGCTATTGAAAGGAAGGAGGGCGCGATGAAAATTATGATTGGGTCGCAAATATTGCAAATTTGAGAAGCACTGTTGTAAAGTGAACAATATTTTATCATTATATATATATCTCGTACTTCTTTTCAACAATATTTGCAATACAAGCTTGTAGCGTCGTTGGAGAGAGATTGGAGTCTATAGATGAGTTGTTCCGCTGAGCAACTGGATTCTCAGAAATAAAATGGACGCGGCAACATTGAAATGTGGATTAGATTTCTGATACCAGTAAAGAGCCATCGAGTACCTGATCTGAAGCAAGTTAAGTTTGAAAAGGTTTTTAATCTGCCCTTTTGCGTCGTGTGGATGTTTGAAATGTGAGGTGACAGTGTCGTCCTCATTACTTGACATTTATAAAAAGTATAAGATACTCCACCAATAACTCTCACGTAGTTTCTAAAGGAGTGCGATGTTAGTGAACAATAGCATAAGTGAGGTGAGTCGAGACTCGATAAGTCCAAAACTCTCAGACCATCACACCTCAAATATACCATCAAAATTATTGTGAACATCCATGTTGAAATGGGCTCGAGCACTATCAACCTGAAGTTACCTATAAGTACGAGCAATAATTCGAATATTTTTTTACACTTCAGAAGAAAAAAAAGAATACGATACCTCTTGCTAACGAATTGCATTGATAGGAGGTATGAGTCATTCACATTACTTGTCCTAACATTCACACAGTAGCGTTATTGAAGCTCTTGCGAACTTATATTAGTCATCATACACAGTTTCTCTCATTGAAATCACTTTAAAGCAGCGTTTCTCAAACTGTAGGGCGCGCCCCCTAGGGGGCGTGATAACTCTACGAGCTGGTGCTAGCATATGGAAAAGTCGAAAACAAACGATTATTTGAAAAAATTATTAATTTACAGAAAGTAAACGAACAAAATACTCGTATATTCTGACATATTAAAAAATAAAATAAGCATTTACACGCTTATATAATACTTTTATAAATGTATCAGTACAGCACACAATTTATTTTATAATTAGTTTAACAATACGAAGTTAAGAACAAGTTTACTAATTACCATTGACCCCATGGGCTTGACATACGTATTTAAAATTATGTACAAAAATGAACACTTATCTTGATAATTTGTACGGCTTATAACTAATTCCTTAACTGCCGATTAAAGGTATGTGATTCGCTCAGAAATGCTACCGTTTTACATGTAGGCACGTATGTGATGTATTTGGGGGGTAGGGGGAAATAAATAAATAAGTAAATCCTTCGCAAGCATTATCAATGTCTTTTTATTGAATTCCAAAGCCTTTGAAATAATTTTATGAATAGCAGTGCAGGGAAAATATCATATTTCAGAAAGACGCATATATACGTCCAAGGCAATTAATGCTTTGGCTGAGTGAGACTCTTATATACGCCGGTGGCACTTAAGAGGTTAAATTCGTATTGTAGCTTTAGCGTCAAAGCATAGTATTATTGAATTCAATACATTGTTATTGCATGGGAGGGCAATAAAAATTATGATTGAATATTGGGGCGCAAACATTGAAAGTTTCAGAAGCACTGCTTTAAACCATTGTCTCATCTGCGAATAGTAGATGAGATGGGAAGTACGGTTGTAACACATTCTGACCACTGACAGAATGCTGCCCGCAGTGAGTTATAAGCTATTTTGAAAAGAATTTTCTTCCCTGGTACCTTTGAAACTGTTCACTGACCAGAACATCAATGTTGGCAAGCTTGTATTTCTGTTGGAGGTCGTGATTTTATAGGTTTATCGCTGTAAAAGAAACGTTCTAAGTAAACAACATTTTTTTCTTTTCATATCTTTCAATTTCCTTTTTTTTCTTTCTGTCCACACATTCCTGTACATAAAATACTATCTGTTTTAGTGAGCTATACTATTCCTCAAATATAGTCCAAAGTTTTATAAATATCTTACATAATTTTTCATGATTAATATTTATAAAATGTTAAGAAATTGCAAGTCATGTATATCAATTTAAAATATTTATTCACTTTAAATACCCATTTATGTATGATCGAATGTATGTATCATATTGTTGTGGTGTTGGTGGTTTTCTCGTGTAGAATTGTGTGTATGTGTCAGTGCAGGTTCATCCATTGGGCGCTTGGAATGGGTGCCCACGGGTCTGAGGCCCGGATACGCTGGACTTATAACCAGATTCTCCTTGGATCTGTCAGTGTCAAGCGGGCCTGTAGATCTTCTGCGCCCAGAGCCCAAAATGAGCTTAAATTGGGGTGTATGTGTATGTATGTATGTGTGCGTTTGTGCGTGTGTGTGTGAGGGTGGGGGTGCAGAAAGAAAAAACTTAAGGAAAATTTTGACCCAAAGTTTAATATCGCAGTCTTCATGGTTTGGACTTTTCTAGTCGATTCCTAAGGCCAGATCTCTGTTTACTCACTCCGTCGAAAGCGTAACTCAGGACTCAATCACAACACAACACAGTTTCTAGTGGACTGGTATAGTTTATTTCTCGTAACTTCTTTTTACATTCACATCGGAATTGCTGGGCATGCGCAGTTCAGGCAGCGCTGTTGCGCTTGCGCAAACAATCTCAATTTTATGAAACATTTGCCATACCTACGCTAAAAAAGAAACTAAAAATTCAAAATTGTTACATTTAATGCTATTTTCGGCATTTCATATAACCCACTAATTATTTGAAGTCAGACGAATAAGATGATTTTCCCTATCTTATAGCATCTTCGAGTTGCTATCGTTAAGTCGAGATCTGATTGTTGGTTGTTTTGTGTTCATTGTTGAAAACAACGATTCGCATAAATATGTGGAACCGAAATAGAATTTTAATTTGTAAGCTTCTTTTTTCAAAAAAGGATATTTTTTTTATCTTCGGCTAGATTTCAAACATTTTCATTAAGTCCTCACGATTTTATGACATTATCAGTCTGAATATTTAAAACCTTATCTTCAATTGAAGAGACTTCTTCCTAAATAATTTCCTCCATGGAATTTGCTCCTCCGGAAATATTTATTTGAGGATTGAATGGGTTTACAAAAAATGAAGCCACTGGCTCAATAATCGAAAATTATTGATCGAAATTTATTATTGATATAGTATATAGCGGAAAGTCGTGGGCGCACAAAAGTAGCTTCGCATGCACATTGGCGCCCCCAGCCACGAGGTTAAGAACCCCTGCTCTAAACTGTAAGAAACATAATTTTCTCTTCTATTTATCAGTGCTGTACACAAAAGTCCCATAAGAGCTATTGTTGGGGGATTTTGTGACTCTGAACTGCTTTCAAGTAATGAGGATGATACTTGAGCTGGCACCCCAGCCTCCGAATTTCCACACAGCAGCAACGTGAAGACATTGATTCTTAACATATCTAAAGTACATCAGTGACAGATTTAACTTGAAGTTCTAATCTAAAGAGTGAGATTAACGCGATTTTTTTGACACTGTTAACATCTCATCTAATTGATTCACCTAAAAAAATGGCCGAACAAAATCGAATTTCCTCCTTCAATGATATTAACTCTTTCCAGCCACCAGTCGTCTATTCTATTACATCATCCCTTCATGGCAAAAGATTCATGCGAACAATTCCCTCACCAACCTTCCCAAATCCTCCCTATCCCCTACGTGAATACAGTATCCCCCCTTTTTTTATCCCCAACGCATAGTTTGTCACTGGTGTTAAGATCTTCAATATCCGTATTTAAAGACGACAGAAGAGGATGAAGGGATGAAAAAAAGGAAAGAAAATGATTTCCAGACTCGTCGGATACGGATATGAGGAAGCGGGTGGGAATGATCAATTTTTATTTCGTTCTTTTTTCGAATTATACCACACTAAATTTTCTTTGGGAGAGGGAAGATTAAGATTCCCTGTATTTTTCCCTCTGGTGTTGCTAGAGTATTCACTAAATTCGGTATTTTGATTTGTAGAAAGGTTTTTTAATCTAATTTCAGAGATTTAACCCTTCAATGCCGGAATATTTTTATTCTTAATAAATAAAATTTGAAATCAACTGGAAAGTTGGTGTAAAATATAAATTGGAAAAAAAAAAACATGTAAGATTTTTTTTTTTAACTTTCAATAAAACATCACAAAAAAGCTGCACTTTTCTTGCATAAATGTATTAGTATATACAAAAATATAAATATTATTCGTTATTTTTACTGTGTTTCCATCCGAAAATAAACTTTCTTGTGTGTTTGATTACTTTTTATATAAATAATCGTAATTTGTAACCCCCGCCGAAATGGAATTACTCTCTGATATAGCGTATACAATGAAAATTGTCACAGATAAAGAAATAAACGGTCAAAGATTCTAGTTGCATTCGGAAACGATTTAAGATAGTTTTAGTAAAATTCAAATTTAAAAAAAAAACTCTCTCTATATATACGAGTTTATTACATATTTTTCAGATAATTCTTTTAAGTATTCTTTGTATGATGCAAATTTCATCATTATTTAGTACTTACTTGCCAGCTTTACTGGATACAACATGACGTTCTATATGACTACATACTGTTTTTAATACCGGGTGTTTCTAAAAGAATATCGCAGTTTTAACGCTTTATATAGTATTCATTACATATAACATATTAGTATGACTCATACATTGAATGAAAGAGCAACTGAAAGAGTTTTGTTTGCTGACATGTGCACGCGAAACTTATGCTAATTTCCCCCCTTTCTTGCCGATCAAATCGCTAGTAGAAAAATGGCGACTAGTTAACAGAAAGCGTTTTGTGTTCTCCAGTTTGCAAAGACATAATCTGCTATTACAACTATGGCTATTTTCTCAATTGGAAGAAAGTGAACCAAATAACTTCATTTGACAGCAAAATGGCGCACCGCCTCACTCGCATCTCTCAGTACTTGATTGGTTAAATATCACTGTACCCAACCAATGGATTGACCGCAAAGAGCCTCCCGATAAAGATTGTATGGTATGGCCTCCACGTTCACCCGATCTGATGCCAAGTGACTTTTATCTGTGAGTGTTCATAAAGGATTGTGTACGTTCATCCGCTACCAGCTGACCTTTTAGACTTAAGACACAGGATGGAAGCAGATGTTGCAAGAATTTCCTCAGACACACTGAAAAAAGTTTGGGATGAACTCGCCTATCGACTTCATTTGTGCCGTTTGACGAATGGGGCTCACATTGAACGTTTGTAAACTTGTGGGTAAAACTGTTTCAGTTACTCGTTCATTCAATGTATGAATTATACTTGTAACTTATATGTGATAAATACAAAAAAAAAAGCATTAAAACTCCGATATTCTTTTAGAAACACCCAGTATATTAATATCAAAAGCCTTGCAATAAGATTTCTGTTATATTAACAAACATTCTCATTACCCTCACATCTTGCTTAAAAAAACAAGGACTTTATTTTTTAAAATAAAAGTATAATTACCTTTTTTTACAATGTCCGCAATATCCCCCTCCCCAAAAGCAATTTTCGCAAAACATATCTTTAGCAGATATCTACTTAAGATATCCGACTAGGTTGGGAAACCAATTTTTCAAAAATTGATTTTCAGAATAATTGTATTGTTTTAAGGTATCCGAACACGTTGAAAATGATCGAATTCGGTCAAGACAGATATTTTTGTTTGTTATTTTATTGAATAGATCTATCTTTTGGCTTTACAAAACATACTTTATTATGTTTTACACTACCTAAAGGCCAAGTTACACAATCAATTTTATAAAGTTAGAAAAACCGGAAGTGCGTCTTTGACCTACCAGAAGTAGGTATTTAAATTGCTTAAAATCTATCGTGGCAAGTCTGATAATTCAAAAAGTTACTAATGTATTTCTATAAAACTTTTTGAACCTGATATTTATGTTATTTTCTAGAAAATGTACTAAAATATTTCTTATTGTATGAATACTTTTTGAGTTATGGTTAGTTATTTAAATAGTGGTCTCATAAGAAATGTCACATTTCTTATTATATTTATTCAACCAGCTCTAAAATTTTCAAATTTTAATAAAACATTAAAATTTTAGTACATTTCCTAGATAAATGCATCTAATTTGTTTTAGTAATACTCTTACTAATATGTTTACTAATTTTTCTCTAATTGCTTTGAAGTTTTTCAAAAATATTGCTAAAATTTCACTTATAATTGCGATTTTTCTAAAATTTACGTAATTTATTTTAAATATTGTTAGTTAAATATTAGTATTTATTGGTATTGAGTCCTAAAAAAGCATTTATAATGTTTAAATATGCTATTTTGTTTAAAAGTTCTCAGAACATGTTCGGGTACTTTAAAGAACATAAATAGGCTAAAAAGTCATAATTATTAAATAAATAACTTGTGTTACTCTTTGTTTTTTTTTTTAAATTTCTATGAAATTTTAGCAAAAATTTTCAGTTAGGAAAAATAAATAAAAAATAAATTGCGCATAATGTAATTGTAATTTCATTCGTGTACATCTTGATCCATCTGAAGTGCTACAAACCGCAGGATAAAAAAATATTTTAAGAAATAAATAGTTTATAAGCATTTAAATTTGATGCTATAATAATTTTTCGTCAAGTTACTGTATGTTCTAAGAGCTAAAAATAGCTGTAAAATGTGATTAAATGTAACCGTCTTAAAACCTGCGGTTTATTACACTCTGAAGGACTTATAACATGTATGTTATAAATTTCATTGAATTTTATCGGATGGTTTTGGAGATATCCCGTTTTTCGAGCACAAATTATCGTAAAAATTTCATTCTTCAAAAAAACGCATTAAAAAAATATTCTTATAAAGTAAATGCTATAAAAACAAGTTAAAAACTCTCTAGTTTTATATATTAGTTCTTCTTCCTCAATAATTATATTTCTTTTTTTCCTAATGGCCCAAACAACACCAAACATCTAACATTTAAAAAGCATTTTTTTCAACCTACTCGGATACCTTAACAAAGAAAATATACATGAGAAATTTCAAACCTGTTGGATTAATATTTCAAAAACAGAATTTGTTTTTTGTCGAATGCCCCCGTAACGTCCTTGGCAGTCTATTTCTTCAAAACCCGTTCTTAGCGTATTTCGATTGAACAAAGGAAATATGCTTAGGAAATTTCAAGTCTCTAGGTCTACTAGTTCAAAAACGGAATTTTTTTTAATGTTAATGGCTCCAACACCTTCTGCCTTCCCCCTGTTCTTAGTTGATTTCTGCTCAACAAAGGAAATGCATGCCAAATTTCAAGAATGTAGATCTAGTAGCTCAAAAACGGGAAAATTCACACATCTGTAATACCTTTTTACCCGTCTCAAAATCTTACGGAGTTGGATTCCGCAAAACTTGTTCTTAGCGGATCTCTACTTGACAAAAGAAACATGCCTGCCAAATTTAAAGTCTGCAGGTCTGATAGTTCGAAAACGGGATTTTTTCACGTATAACAACCTTGTATCTTTGTTTAAAAGTCAGTTTCCACAAAACCCCTTCTTAGCGGATCTTTGCTCGATAAAAGAGAAGCATATTAGCCAAATTTCAAGTCTGTTTCTGTAATAGTTAGCAATACCTCTTGATGAATGAGTGAATAAGTTGCTTTTCTTATTCATACAAACAGATTATTTAATTTGTATTAGCTTTTATGTTATCCAAATTAAAAATAACTAGACACAGTAGATATACGATATTTCCATCTGCATTTTTGAAAGCCATTTTTAAATTTAAATTACAAAGTTACCAAAAGAAAAATTCCCATCAAACACTTAAAAAATGCCCCGATGAATACATTTTACATTTACTTCTCTTCATTATTATTATTCTTTTTTTTAAAAAAACTAGAATTTCGAATCTTTAACGAATATTCGTCGACGTATTTACCATCGTAAATATTTGTCCGTTAATCTCATCAAATTAATTGCAGACGATTTTTTTTTTCCAAAGCGTTTTTTAAAAAATTCATAGAAATAGTTCTAAGAAAAAAACTTAAGCGGTCTATATCGCTGCATTACAACTTATTTCGTGACACGTCGTTGTGTAATTGAATTCATTTCAGTTGGAATTCAATTATAAAGAGGAGGGTGCCATTGATTTGTGTTGAGTCAACAAAGTATTTGACAGATAATTAAAGCAGTGATCTTCTCCACTTGGAAATAAAAGAAAAAGATTCAGTGTTATTTGAGAAGCGTTGTTTTCTGGTTAACGCTTCGATTAAGAGAAACTGTAGAGTTAATTAATCATATTGTGGACCTATAAAAGATTTTTTTGGATTATGATACTGTATCCGGCAATATGACAGGGTATTTTTTGTTGCTATTGTTATCTTAATAAAATATACTCATTGTTTTCCCAGAAAATAATAGCGATAACAATAGAGGGAAAATTATTGGACACACAATCTACCGAAATCTACAGCTCTCATTGGTCAGAATATTTGACAGTTATTTTGAGAATATCTGTCTAGTTTATCAGTGTCCTAGACAATGTATTAGTTGGTTAGAATATCACAAACGCGAATTTCATTGGAATAAATTATATTAATTTTTAATTCAGACAAGTATTAAACTTTAATTATTGATTCAATTAATATTGTTACGAATGTTGAGTAGTTAGTGCTAAAATAGTGTAAATATTTTATATCTAGATGTTAAATACATAAATATTGCATTCTGCTGTATTTATTTTATGATAAAAGATGCAATATTTGCAAGCAACGCTACCCCTTACATTATAATAGCATTTCAATCGAAAATTCACGAAACATTGGCGATAAAGCCAAGTTGGCATCCTTTTCGGTGACCAAATTTGGCGAGTTATTAACCACTTTGGGTGATTTGACTATCTTATGGATGCTTCTGGAAATTTCTAGAGAAACCTATTAATATCCCGATCTATGACCAAAGCGGATCTTTCGAGAAAGATCTGTACAGCATAAAAATAGGAGTCGCTCGCTTAAACTGAGTCAGTATGTTTTTTGGTTTTTGTTGCTACGATCAAGCAGGGCTTGCGAATAATCTTTATCATAGCCTGTTTGTATTTTTAGACACTGATAGTTGTGTCTGAGCGACGTAGAAGATGTGAAGATCTTCTGGGACTTATAGCGTAAATTTTACGGATTATCTTGCATTTTTAAGGATTGTTTTTCGACAATAAACTCTCATCGCTCTTCAAGAGCTTCTTTGCTCTTTGAGACTGAGAGCATAAAATCCCCTCGAAACCCGATCTATGTCACAATATATAAGTGCTAGAAAATCTAGTTTTAATTGGTATCTACGTTCGGAACCCTGATTTTGAAAAAGAGTATAAATAAATAGTATTTTCCCCTCTTTTCTTTTAATATTTAGTATCATTTGAATCAGAATTTAAATATAAAATTGTTTCAAATATATTATTATAATAAACACTTATTCAAATGCAATTTATTGGCAAAAAAGGAACAAAGAATGGCATATTTTCAAAACACATTATCCTTTTATGAAAACTGTGTTACATATAGACACTGGTGTTTGTAAAAAATGCAACACCATGCAGGAATCATCAGAAATAAATGAACTTTGCAACAAACATCACTTATAGGATGTTACTTAAAATAGTAAAGTTTCAGAGCCGGCGCGCATACGTGGCGTGCGCAGCGCCCTCTGAACTGATGCTGAAAAAGTATAAATGTCTGAAGCGAGATGTTGAAAATAGTTAATGATTTTTTGTTAGTGGCGAACGTGTCGTGAGACCTAAGTATGCCTCCCCGTCGAAATAAGGAGAAATTCCAACAACTTACGGAGTTTGAACGGGGAAGGATTAGCGGCCTTCGATAAGGAGGATTTTCCTATCACACAATAGGAGCTCGTATGCAGCGGAACAGTTCCACAGAGTGATGCAAGTTCCGAAGCAGTGGACCGACGAGTACCTAACAACTCGAAAAACTGTTAGTGTACGACGGAAGGTTACGTCAGCGTGCGACGATCAACACCTGCTCCAGATGGTGGTGAATGACCGTACAGCTTCATCCAGGTAGTTGGCAGCACTTTAGTCTACTGCTACAGGTGTACTAATGTCGGATCGTCAATTCGTCGAAGTCTGCTGCACCGTGGACTATGTGCAAGGGTGCCTTTATACAGTATCCCCCTCACAGCAAACCATCGATGGTTGCGTCTGCAATGGGCTCATGAGCACAGAGCCTGGCAAGCTGATTGGCACCAAGTTGGACAAGTTGTCACGCTTCAATTTGTGGGACCATGATTGCCGTTGAACACTGCCTTCCAGAGTGCGTTATCGAACGATATAGTGGCCTAACATCCGGAGTTATGGTTTTCAAGTGTGATTTCGTATCGTGGACGATCTAATTTGCTCCGAATTGAGGGTAATTTCAATAGCAACAGGTACGTTCTCGAAGTGCTACAGCCCGAAGTCGTTCCCTTTCTTCAAGACATCCCTGGAGCTATCTTTCAGCAGGATAATGCACTCCCACATGTTGCAAAGATGCAACTTTTTTCTTGGCCTGCTTATTCGCCGGATATGTCGCCTATTGAGCGCGTGTGGAATTTGGTTGGTCCGCGTTTTGCTCGTGATCCGCGTCCTGCAGTATCAAAAGACAAATTTTTGCTGCTCATACAAAAAATATAGAATTCTCTTCTACAGGCAGACATTCAAAATCTGTTTGACTCCATGCCACGTCGCATAGCAGCACTTATTGCAACGCGTGGTGGCTACACCAAACACTAATTTCGGACACTTAATATTTTTTTGTTTTTGTTTTTTTGCTTTGAAAATTTCGTCATTTATTTGTACTAATACAAATCGTTTGTGCATTAAATTTCATTTAACTCTGATGATTCCTTCATGGTGTTGCATTTTTTTACAAACAGCAGTTAATTTCTATTTATATATATATACAGTGGTGGTCAAAACTGTGAACACTTTTGAAAATTTTTACGTTTTTTAAATTTATATGCTAATAGAAAATGTTACTTTGCGCAAAATGCAAAGTCTTTTACATGATTTTAAAGAGAAATTAATACTAAATTCAATACAAAAGTCAAAATTCAAATATTCTCAACGCAAAGAAAAGTTATGCGGCAATAACTATCGATATACATTAGATATCGATGATATCAGAGCTTAATGGGGTAGCCTTTTTTTTTCAGCTTCACATCGATGTTTCATTGTGCTGAAATAAGTTTTAAGCTCTTACTTCGTTATTACATGACCCGGGAAACAATTACAACCTTGGATCTTGCCTGCGCGGCTGGTTTTTTCCGTATTTTGTTCATTTCCATAAGGGAAAATCTTTTCGTTTCATTTTAAGAGAAAAAAAAAATGGTGCGTGGAACGCCACGCGATAGAAGTGAAACTTCTTTGGTGACGTTGGAACATTGATTATTTGCCCTAATATTCCAAATTGACCTAGCACATGTCTCAATCGCCTAATTTGCATGAAAAGTATTCGTGGCGAATCGAGTCTTTCTGATACCAAATCCAAAGTAGGAAGATATGCTGGAATTTCTGGGTATACAAAACTATTATACTTTGATAAATTTGGTATACTTTTCCTACTTAAACTTTGTCGGCAATTGTAGCATGCTTTAATGTGTCTTCTAAATTAATTCCCGGTAAAATATTTTGTAAAATATTTTTTGTGCTCAGCAAAACAGACGTTCTCAAATCATCTCTAAACAATAATCTATCATAAATTGAACGATTATCAATGAATCACTTTTGAAAATCTTTGTGAGCATTTTTATGGGAATCATAGTCTTTGTAACGTAAGATAGAATTTATTATTGATTTACATGCATCAGTTCCAACACGCCCTAGATTTGTTGAGGGCTATGTAGTTAATGGCACAGGGTGGTTCACTAAGTCCGTATTAATCTGTGCAGTCATTAGAAGAGTCTCAATAGCATTCCCATCCCTTAAACTGAGCATTAAGAGAGTATTTTTCAGAGTTTTTTTTCCCTGTGCTCGATATTCTCTCATATACTCTGATGGAAATTCCACAGTAGCACTTAATAAATTTTCAATATTTTTTTTTTTTTTTGCTTTTTTCTTGTCACTTTTTCGACTGGACTTGCTGCTAGTTTTTCCTTTTTTCTTTCTTTCACGAAACACTTTTCCTCTTTGTGCATTTGATTTAGGCCTTCTGACTAAAATTAATATAATAATTCAACGCAAATAAAATTCAAAAAAGCAAATTAGCCGCCGAAAACATCGCCATGTAGCAAACAATCTAAGGAAATATTTCAAAAAAGCGCGCTTTTACTGCGAGAGCTATTTTGTCTACACCGTAATGTCACTGCATCTCATACAACCGTTGATAGATGTTCCCGGGTCTGGGGGGAAAGGACACCCAATAGGAAGGTGGGCAAGTTGACCAATCGGAGGTGAGCAATCATCCAACTTTTACACGGATATGATGCAAGTCACGTTGTGTCCCCGCTCCCCCTTTTCCTCCCAACTCGCTATCCTGTCATCATGGTGACGATTCGGGGGGTGGGAAGGGGGCGGGGAGACTACTTCCGTTCGCTTTTTCACTGTTATGCAAAACTGGGCAAATTTCTCATTCATTCTCGAGCGCTAAGAAGTTTCAATTCAAAAATGCATGAAAACACAAAGTAGTTTGCCGGAAACAGTGTGTCATTTTGTGTTAACCGATATTTTGTCTTAAGCGTTTTCGCTTTAAACGTATTTCACTGTATTTTCTAATTCAACTTACACTTAATGTCAAAAAATTATTCAGTAATAATGCTCTTTATCGATTCCGAACATCATCACGGTTCCGAAACTAACCTTCTGATTTGGATATTAATACATAATCAGTATGCAACTATGCAACTAACCAAATGCAAATATCTCAAGTTGCATTTGGAAACACCATTTTTATTTTAAATATTAAAAAATTTTCTATACTTTCGTCATACGATACGATGTATCGCAGCATATTGTGATACACATTTTCATATTCCAAACGAAAATTTCTTAATTTCCACATTTTACACATGCATACATATGGAACGACTACGCTTTCATTATGCATGATTCAAGAGTTACACATGTTAAACTTAATCAGCGAAGGGAATGCTTAAAAAAAATACTTAGTAATTATTCCCTAATAAAGAATTTAACGGTGTAGCTGGGAGAGTGAGTCATGTTTCTTCTCTCCCCACCCCTCTATCAAACAGAAACTCAATCATCGCGTGCCAATCATTCTTTGATTAGGCAACCCTTTGCTGCCCCCGCAATCGAAGTAACCAAATGAACAAAAATAAAGTAAACCCTCAATTCCGTAACAATCCGCGGGTACAAAAGTATTAATTTTCTCCTTTCCCCCATGTATGATCTCATGCTTTTAATTTTTCACGGTGCGTTCTGAAATTACAGTAAAGTTTGCGAAGGGATTTTTGTCGAAGAATTTAGGGAATTTGTGTCTGCGAGAGTGAATCATTAGGGACTTGTTTAATGCTGTTGTAATTTGTGTCACTGAATTATATTTGAAAGTATTACTGATGAAAAATAATTCTTAGTCTTTTTCATGGATTATACAGCTTGGGCAGCAATTTTCGAATGTTTCATTTAATATATTCCATTGTATATCGAAGTTGATGTTTGGTAATAATATATTTAGTAACTTAAGAATTATGAGCAATTTTAATGGTGATAGTAATGTGTTATTAAGATAGGTATTTTGAATATTTTCGAGTAAAAACACAATAAATACATAATGCAATTCTGAAGTCAATACTGTGTAGTGAAATGTATAAATGCAACATATTTAGAATGTTTTTAATATAGCAACATTATATTAATCAGAATATTTTGAGTCATATTTTCGCGTTCTTATAGACATAAATTGTAACCCTTTAAATTGGCCTTTTTTTAAAAAAATATTTTTTGCATAAATTGTAGTTTTTAAGAAATATATTTGAATATTCATAAATAAAATGTGATACTGAGAAGTTAAATATTTATTCTTTGAATATAGTTAAGTGTAATGGAGTATTATTCAATATTTAAAAAAAAATATTACGGCTCATAATTATTTAAATTCATTTGATTGATATATGATTATAAACTTTCAATAAACATTTTCACGTATTCAGAAAAAATTTTTCAAAAATTATTAAAATATAATTCCATAGAGTGGAATGGAAAATGGTAATAATAATTTAAAAATGAAAGAAGAAAAAGAAAATTTAAGAGTATTTTTTTACATATATTTTAATCTTCTTTTTTAAAAATATGAAAAAAAGTAATTTTTTACTCTTTGTTTTGAAATTTACTCAACTTGCGAGAACAGTGAAAGCAGCTGATAAAATATTTCGTTTTTAAAAATCATTTTTTTAAGTGTTAAGAAAAAACAAAGCAATCAAATACATGTTATTCTATAATATAAGCTATATACAATTTCTACCTCCCACCCCCCCCCCCCCCCCCCCCCCCCCCCCCCCCGCACGCATTCGTAGCCATGTATTGTTTTTATTGTTATCATGCAATATAAACTATCATAAATTCTGATGTAAAAAAGACACGATAAGTTTTATAATTTCTAAGCATGATGCGTTATTTTAACGAAAATCAAAAATAAAATAACACCTCCCTGAAAATAAACAAGTAAACAAAAAATAACATTTCCGTGAGTGAACGAAAAACTAATTTGGAAGAGCATTCTATTATTCCTGAAATTCAGTGTAAACATAGACTTTGTAATAATTATATTTCGCCTTGTTTTCAATATCTGAATTGATTATGTTTTTCTGGAGACACAACATTTTACTATAAATTTCACTAGTAAAACAAACCCTTAGTCACACGATACACATTGAGACGTCACTCCATTTCCTTCCAAACGCGAGTTAAGATACTGAATTAAATCCATCCGTAGTGGTTGTGATACGCTGTTTCAGCTCCGCTAGATCAACAGGAAGGAGAGGGATGAATACATAGTCCTTTTACGTAACCCCACAAAAAGAAATCACAAAATGTTAAGTCAAGACTTCTGGATGACCATTGGGTAAGCGGCATAGTGTAGTCCGTGCTAGTCCAATCCATAGTTGAGGGAGATGTTCATCGAGGTAATCTCACACGTTGACCGACCAGTGTGGTGATGCACCATTCAATTGAAGAATAATATTATAAATGCGAAAGTATGTTTGGATGTTTGTTCCTCTTTCACGCAAAAACAACTGAATGGATTTTAATGAAACATTACAATGATATAGCTTATACATCAGAATAACACATAGGCTATAATTTATAACGATAGTGTGTGAAGTCTCCGAAATATAACGATAATTCTCAAGAAAGAAGGGAAAAATTCTGCCATCTGCAAAAAATCCCGTGACAGGATATACCTATCTTTTATGTGGGAAGCAAAAATGTTCCCATTTTGTTTTATCTACGCCAGGCACCAGGAACTGCGAAGGCTTGAACAGGCGGAGCGTGAGGTAGATTACAATTTTAACATAAAATAAATACAACAGAAAGTAATATTAAAGATATAAATTATTTACACTATTTTAAGCGTTTATTACACAAAATTT
>BMAV01026528.1:261760-274981 GCA_019973955.1 Trichonephila inaurata madagascariensis | reverse complement strand
AAGAGTTTGCTTTTATGTTTATGAACTTTCAAATCTATTTTTAGGTACGAAGGATATTAATATATAAGTACTAGCTGGCATACCCGTTCTTCGCACGGGTGAATTGAAAAATTAAACAATATAGATTGAAGGATAAAGAAGTGTTTTATGAGTTAATCTTACGTGAATTGCAAATTAAGCAAAAAAAAGTTTTTTGCGTGACTCAGCTAAACAAAACAAAACAAAAACAAAGAAAACATGTTTGTTAAATTTTAAGTCTGTAGATCTATAATACCCTCCGTAACTCTCTAGTGGGTCGACTTTTGAAAACACCTTCCTAAACTGATCTCTGCTCAGCAAAAGTAACACATTGTTACAAATTTTGTGTAATAAACGCTTAAAATAATGTAATTTATATCTGAAAGCGCAATACGTTAATTTTACTTTCTGTTGTATTTATTTTATGTTAAAATTGTAATATTCGCAAGCAATGCCGTTCTTTACATTATAATGGTGACTCAATGGAAACAGCGAAATGATGGCGATAGAGTCAAGTTGGCAACTGTCTAGCTACTTTCATGGCTCGAGCTTTATTAGAGCTTTGGGAAAGATTAGACTTACGCTTTCGCGGCATAACTCTTAGTAGGTACTATTTCTACACTTCCAAAAAATACAGTACAGTAGTCGTTATTATTTCTTTACTTAAAAAATGCAATACTTTCCTATTCAATTAAAATTATAGCGTTATAATTAACTACTAGCCACAAACAAATTATGCAAATTTCTCCAAATGATGTAGTGTAAAAGACAAAGTTTATCTATCTACTTTAAATAACAGAAGGGATAAAAATAATTATTTTGATATAAAGATCAATTTGTTATTACTAAATGTGCACAATAAAATCATAAAAAAACGCGCATAGAAATAAATTATCAATTTTTATTGTATTTATGGTTCACTATTTTAGCGATAATGGCTTACACATGAAAAAAAAATTAATAGTAGCTATTCAAATAAAGAGAGACTTAACACAAACTCTCCCTTCGAAATCTAGTTTTATTCTGTAAAAAAAAGGGATTACATTGATCAAAGGGATAAATTAGAAGCCGGCATCAGGAGTAGACAAAACAAAATAGGAAAGTTTTGCTTCACACATAAAAGATAGATATATGCTATTGCGGGCTTTTTTGCAGCGCACACCAGAATAGATTGCAGATGGCAGAATTTTTTCCTACTTACTTGACAATTATCATTATATTTTGGACACTTCACACAATATCTTTATAAATTATAGCCTATGTGTTATTCTGATGTATAAGCTATATTATTGTGAAGTTTCATTAAAATACATTCAGTTGTTTTTGCGTGAAAGCGTAACAAACATACATACACAGATACAAACTTTCGCATTTATAATATTAGTAAGGATTTATCATCTCACTCCATTTACAGTATCATTAAATTTTAACAAGTTCCAAAACATCGACAAATGTTTCAAATGACCAAAATAACTACAAAATATCAAATTTTGGCATTTTCTTCATCTGTCATGAATACTTTTAATGCAGCGTTTCTCAAACTGTGAAATGCGCCTCCCTAGAGGGGCACGACAACCCTACGTGGGAAGGGGGCGGTCAAGAATATCGAAAAGTTGAAAATAGAAGATTATTTTTAAAAAAAATATCAATTAACTGAAAAAAAGAAGCAAAATAAAATACATTCTGGCACATTTATATTGTTATAATATACACTCATGGACAAAAAAATTAGCACAGACAGAAATAATTGGGGGATCGTAACGAAACTTGGCATGAAGGTACATGTCAGGGAGATATGCAAATGATTAGAAATGCAGCGTGATTCGCATCACGTACAGCCGGTAGAGGGCGTTTAACGTCGTTCTGCGTGGAGTATAAAACAAGTAACCAAAGCTTCTTTGAGTGTGCCGAATCGTTTACACAGGAAGAGCTGAGGGAGACATGCCATTACGCCGTTTTCGAAGACAATATGAGCAGCTGTAGCAGTTTGAGAGGGGGAGAATCATCGGCATGAGAGAAGCTGGGTGGTCAGCTAGGCGAGTAGCTCGTCAATTAGGCCGCTCTGATTGTGTTGTGAGGAGCTGTTGGGCCCAGTGGATCCAAGAGATGTGCTTTACACGAAGACCAGGCTCAGGACGCCCTCGACAGACCAGTCGTCGAGAAAACCGTCACATCGTAAGAAATGCACGCGAATAGCCAACTGCTTCATCGGTCGCCATCCAGGCACAGGTAGCACCTTCACTAGGGGCCTCTGTGTCTTCCTAAATAACAGCAAGGTGCCTATCTGAAGGACATTTGGGATTGCGGTGCCCATTACGTGTATTGCCCTTGACGCCCACCCATCGACCCCTCCGTTTGGAGTGGTGCCGCCTAAGAGGAAACTGGACTGCAGTGGAATGGAACCAGGCCTTCTTTAGCGACGAATCCAGATTCAATCTCAGCAGTGATGACGATCGTGTTCGTGTGTGGAGACCATGTGGTGAACGCCTCAATCCTGCCTTTTCTTTACAGCGACACACCGCTCCCACAGCTGGTGTGATGGTATGGGGTGGGATTGCCTACAATACACGATCACCCCTAGTATTGATCTGTGACACCATGACAGCCTAGCGGTATGTCCATGACATCCTGCAACCACATGTGTTGCCACTCATGCAACGGCTCTCAGGAGCCATTTTTCAACCAGACAATGCTCGGCCTCACGCGGCAAGGGTGTCATAAGACTGTCTCCGCACTATTACTACCCTTCCTTGGCCAGCCCAATTCTTATACTTGTCTTCAATCGAGCATATCTGGGGTCATTTGGGACGGCGAGTTGGGCATCCCACGAGTTAGAACGAACTAGAGACAAGGTTACAGTAAATATGGAACGAAATGTTTCAAGACATCATACAGAACTTGTATGCCTCAATGCCCGATCGTATCGCAACGTGCATTCGCTCTTGATGGTATTCAACAGGGTATTAAATCCTACGTTCTTTTGCCTTTTTCTCTGAAATAAATTATACTTTTTCTTTGATTTTCTAATCATTTACTTATATCAAAACAGTCATTTTGTATGTAAAATTTCATTTCATTTTAACGACTTCTTCACGGTGCACTATTTTTTTTTTGTCCATGAGTGTACTTATAAATGTATGAGTACTGTACAATGTACTTGATAATTAATTTATCATTACTAAATTAAGAACAGGATTAAAACTTATTTGTAACATCCATGGGCTTGTCATATACAAAATTGAATAGCATCTTGTTAATTTACGCGGTTAATAATTTAAGTCGTATTATAGCCATACGTCATAGTACATCAATATTATTACATTCTGTATACTGTTATTATACGGAGGGAAGGGGGAGATGTGAAAATTATAATTGAAAATCGGCTCGCATGCATTGAAAGTTTGAGAAAAACTGTTTTAATGCATTACATATAACTTGTAATTCTTGAATCTAAGTTACATGAATTAAATAAGCTATATTACGTCATATTAAATATTGAAATGATTATCCTTTTTAAAATACAGCGTGGGAAAAAATGTCTTCTAGATAAAAATTTTACTTATACACATATACGTGAATTAGTATCAAATTTGATTTACCTGCATTGCGTATTGTACAGTACGTACAACATCAACCTTTCTGTTTTATTTAAAATTTGTATTTTATGTTTTAAAAAATTCAAGCGGTGAAGGTGCGTGCGCGTGTGCTCGTTTGCTTAAGTGCGTGAGTGTGTCTACATTTGCCTCTCCTTCTTAAATTATGCTAATTAATTACTTTATATATCTTGTTTTACAATATTAGAAAAATACCTGACGGCGGGATAGTAGATTCATTTTTATACATCCAAGTTGATTTCGGCTAAATTTTGAATTTACTTAATGAATAGAGTTCATTGCATAAATTCAATTAATTGAATTCATTAAGTGCAATCTCTCTTTGAATGAATCGAATTCCTCGAAGTTCATGGACTGAAATGAATTCGATGAATTTTTTGAGTAAATATTTACTGAGTAAAGTGAATTAATGGAATTAATCGTTTGTGTTCCTTGTACAAAGCATTCGATTTCATTTAAATGAGACATTTGTATTCCTTGTACAAATCATCCGATTTTATTGAAATGAGTCATTTGTATTCCTTGTACAAATCATTCGATTTCGTTTAATGGAATCATTTGTATTTCTTGTACAAATGATTCGATTTTGTTTAAATAAATCGTGGAACAAAACAACTCAAAATGCGATGGAAAGAAATTGATCATTCAAATGCAGTGAATGCATGGTTTATAAATTCAGGGAAATATAAAAAATATTCTCCAGACTTTGTTGCAATGTGCTTCGTTCTCAAAACAATTATTTCAATTAAAATTCCTTAAAATTAATGAATTGATTTGTTTACTGATTGAATTAATGTAAAATTCTGCTAAATGGAAAATTTTATAAAATATAAGTAATAGCAAACGATTTTTGTGTGTGTGGATAAAAACTCTATGTTTATTTTTTTATTTGTATTCGTTATTTTTATGCAATTTAGATGTATCATAGTCTCATACTTTTTTTTTAAAATTTTTTTGTCTTAAAAAGCTTGAATAATATTCATGAATTTTTTTATCGCATTTCTTTTGTGGAGTATCTGTTATAGCTTTATCATCCTGTAATCTTTCTCATCTTAATAATATCTCTTTAGTTTTCTCTTTCTTGTGTATACTATTCCTAAATCAGTGTTAGTTATCGATAATCATTTTTTTTATTTCTAAATACGTATTTTTATGCTAACCCTATTTATTAATTTAGTCCATAGAGCATTAAGGTATCCAAACACGGTGAAATTACCAAATTCGGTCAAACACATATTTTTTGTTTTTTATTTTATTAAATAGAGGCTCTTGGCTTTACAAAACATACTTTGATTTGCTTTTATGTAAGCTTGAGGCCAAGTTACAATCAATTTTATAAAATTAGACAAACCGGAAGTGGGTCTTTAATCGACCAGAAGTGGTCATTTAAATTGCTCAAAATCTGTCAATGCTGATAGCTCAAAATATTACAAGCATATTTTTATGAAACTTTTTGATCCTCATATTTATATTACTTTCTAGAGAATGTACTAAAATATTTCTTATTGTATGAATATTTTTTTGAGTTATGACCTGTTATTTAAATAAGGGTCTCATAAAGAAAGTCACATTTCTTATAATATTTACTCGATCAGCTCTAAAGTTTTTAAAATTTAATAAAACATCAAAATTGTGTGCGTAGTACATTCTCCAGATAAATGGATCTAATTTTTTTTACTTATATAAGTCTATTACTTTTTGCTCCAATTCCTTTCAAGTTTTTCAAAAATATTGCTAAAATTTCACATAATTGTGACCTTTGTAAAATTTAGATATTTTTTTAAAAATATTGTTAGTGTTAAATGTTAATATTTATTGATATTGACTCCTAAAAAGGCATTTATAAGTTTTTTGAATGCTATTTTTTTTCTTTTTTTAAAAAAAAGTTCTCCGAATGTGTTCGGATACCTTAAGTATGAATCAGAACTATATATACATTTTTTGCTCCTGAAAAAATAAATCATATAGTTGACACGCTTCTGCTTTGCCTTTTTTTTAAAAAAAAAAATAAGCAAATATCATATTTAAAGTTATTAACATTTCTACATCACCCAGGTGAAATCAGTATCAAAACAATATGATTTAAATGTTAATACTATTTTGTTGGTTAACAAATGTTTTTGATAACGTGTCTCAAAAATGAGTGACCATTTTATGATAAATATTTTTGTACAAAAACTTTTCATAAAATAACGTATGACTAAGCTACCTAGATATTATTACTTAACGTATCGCATATTTCGCTATGCTTTTTAAATAACAAGCCTTTCACCAACAAAATTGTCTTGTGTTTAAAATAATTTTGTGCCAATTGCATTCTGTTGGTTCTACAGTTTCTTTGTATTCCATCCCATTGTTCCTTTCGAAAAGACTCGCTCTTGCGAAATTCGAAACCACTTCAGTCAGTTCAACAAGTATCTCTGAACCCTCTCACGCCAACTTAATTCAAAACCGTGCCAACAATTGGCGTACTTCAACAAGCGAATCATGCTGAGAAATTTCAAAATCACAGGTTTTATCTCCTAGGCTCGTTTTCATAATCGGCGATGATATTCAACACTTCCCTTTCACCTTTCCTCCACCGAAAATAAGAGGGAGGGGCGATAAAAGGGGTGGAAGAAAGACTTTTTAAGATTACGTGAAGAAATCGTGATATTGATGCGGGTACAATCACCGCCAAGATTCCTTCTAGATGGAAGCCATTTTGGTCGCCAGTTGGTCGCTCTTATAACGTTTTCATGTTTGATTTCCCACCCAAAAGGCACCCCCCTGCCCTGATCTACACTTTCTTTCTTTAAAAAGCTGGGCACGTTCTTTTAGCGCCTATTATCATTGAAGACATGTCAGCCAATCGTGGTAAAGGTGCATATTTAAAGAAAAAACAAGGAAAAGGCCGTGGCAGACATCTTTGATTGATTGAGTGCTGTATTCATGCTTATCTTTCCATGTAGAGACTTACAGAGACATGGTGTTTTTCGCATTAAGCGCTCGTAAGTTTCCCAACAGTTTTTCGATGTTTTTTAATGGGTAGTGGCCAGAGAAGGAGCGCTCAATCCCTTTTGGAGTATATCTGATAAAAAGAACAGATTGAATAAGTTTGTTTCTCTATTTATACGTTGAAATCAATAAATGGGAACTGAAAGAAAAATTAATGCGTGGTAGGGTTTCAAACTTTCTTGTACGCGAATGAGATTGAGAAAGTTGCAGGTAAACACTAGTTCAAGATGAAAATTAGAATACAGATATGTACAAAGATGGAAAAAACATATGTTGATCCTTAAATTTTGGTTTGTTTTGAAAGATTTTTAACCCTTACAGCAGCGTTTCTCAAACTGTGGGGTGCGCCCCCCTAGGAGAGGAAGGGTGTGATAACCTTTCGTGGAGAGAGCGAGCACATCAAAAAGTCAAAAATAGAATATTTAAAATTATAATTATTTTACTGAAATGAATCAAATATACATTCTGACATAGTAAATAAAAACAAAATACACTTTTACACTGATATAGCTATAAATGTATAAATACTACGCAATGTAATGATATATTCCTAATTTATCAATACTAAATTAAAAACAAGTCTAATAATAATTATTAATAATTTAATGCTTATCTTAATCTTTTGCACGATTTATAATTATATTCATATTGTAGCTTTATCAAAATACATTATTATTGCATTCAATACATTGTTATTGTGTGGGGGGCGATGAAAATTATGACTCAAAATGGGGTCACAAATAATGAAAGTTTGGGAAGTACTGCCTTACAGTACCAAAAGGGTGCTAAGAGTAAATATTAATATTTAACTGTTTGTTATAGTTTGCTTAGACAAAGATCATGAAAGAAATGCATAATAATTTGTAGTTTTTTTTTGGATCAATGTGTCAATTCAATTTGGGTTAATGTGTAGTTTTATCAGTTTTGCTTTCATTTATATAATTTATTATTGCATAAAATTTTACCGAATAACATAAAACGCGGGAGTGAGTGTTTTTTAACATAGCACTCTAAATCAACTCGAGGGATATTTGCGACGGGCCTCGTAATTTTGAATCAGGGGCAAGTGACAAGGACGACACCTAAACCGACTTTCCCTCTCCAAACTACCATATTATACCCACGGGAGGACTTTGAACCACTACAGGTTTAACATGCTTAAGCCCTTCTACACGGTGCGTTTTCAATAGCACTCGAGCTCGAACTCATAACATTCTGGTCTCTCGTTCGTGACCACGACGACTAGGCCTATAAAACATAGGTTAAAAGACAGTAACATATAATATTACACGACACAATAAATACTGAAATAAGTAATAAGACTAATAATACAGCCTATGAATGTTTTATAATTGGTGCCAATTGATTTAAAGTTCCCTTCTCCCCCCCCGAAGCATTTCCGTTTGCGTAATTGCGTGCGTTCGGAATACGTTCTATTTTGCATTCTGTACAAAAAATGAGGATAAAGTTCCTTTTAAATGCGAAAATTGCCAATTTTAATTTAAGATGAAAATGCTTCCCTTAGTCGTAAAAGGGTTTTAAAAGATTGTGAATTTTAAATGCGCAAGTTTTGTACTCAAAAAACAAGATTTTGAACACAAATTAAACTCCTTTAATCTTTTTTTATGTTCAACAATCATTTTAGGAATTCGCTTGTGGTGCATTATAAATATCTGCCCCCTGCTGTTAATTTTCTAATCTTTGCACCACTTTTTAACAGAGACTATTATGACATGTAATGGAGGCTAATACTCAACTGAAGAAAAAAAAAACGGATTCTTCAAATGACGCGATATAGAAAGAATTGCCCAAATGAACAGTGGACTACTCCAATAAAAAGAATTATTTTATTGGAAATAAAAAAAAATCGCGCTGGGGGTTTTAACACAGGTCCCATCGTTTCTACGTCTTCACTCTAGAAAGATCGTGGTTGATTCTTGAGAAAATCTTACCCAGCTTCCTAGATAGTCCAAATAGAAACGAAATACTCTCCTAAGTAGCCTTTAGGACTAGAAAACACACGGAGATAAATCCGAACTGTACGGTGGGTGCTCTAACATTTCTCAATGGATTTTTTAAAAGTTGTCTTGGTTTTACTGCAGACGTGAGGGCGGACATTGTCATGGAGATCCGATATCGTTTGCTGCCCGTTTCAAAATCTTTTACAGCGGCTGTTCCCAGACATTTGACCTAAACTGTGCTCGCCATAGACTGCGTCCATTCGTCGATAGATGTCCGCATTAAACTCGCCTCCTGCAATTAGAAACAATACTTCCTCACTTTGTTCCGATCTGGACACATCCTTTGAAGGCGTGACTTTACATTAGATTAATTTTTTCTACCGCTAATAGTTTTCACTGTTAAAATTCGTATGAGATGTACACTTTCTACCGTCCTTTGTGTTCCTGTTTGGAGGCTCTGGTGTAGCTTCACTCATTCTGACGCAATTGCATACATCCATTTTTCATTTGAGCAACTCTTATACATTCCAAAAGCAAGTTTGTTTGACCCCATCACTTCATCATATTTCAAAATAGCAAAGTCTTTTTAAGGTATCCGACTACGTTCGGAACCGTGATTTTGCAAAAGCATGTAAATGGATAATATTTATGATATTTAGTGTCACTTGGATTAGAATACATGTATAAAATTGTTTTAAGGACATTATGACAAAAACAATTTATTTAAATACAATATATATTTTGGCAAAAAATTAACTTAGAATACTTTTTTCCAAATATTCTCCTTTTGTAAAAAATGCTTCTATTATATTAATATTTTGCCTGTACTCAGCTCAGACCTCTGTACAGAGGCTCAACTGGAATTTTTGAAATGCATAACTTGGAAGTCGGTTTATCCATGTCTTACGAAAACAGAAGGGAGAAATTTTAAGAAAGTACGCCGATAATTATTTCAAAAGGTTGTAACTCTGAAAATAATTTGAATTTTTCAAAAATCATAGTTGAGCCTCTGTACAGAGGTCTGAGCTATATACAGGCAAAATATTAATACAATAGAAGTATTTGTTACAAAAGGAGAACATTTGGAAAAAAGGTTATTCTAATTTACTTTTTTGCCAAAATATTGTATTTAAATAATTTTTTTTGTCATAATGTTCTTAAAACAATTTTATACATGTATTCTAATCTAAGTGACACTAAATATCATGAAAATTATACATTTATGCGCTTTTTAAAATCATGGTTCCGAACGTTGTCGGATACCTTAAAATCTATACTTAAATTCCAGAAAGATGATAAATTGAATAAAATCCCCTATAAACAGGCATATTTTATAAATACAATAACAATTGATTTAATATTTCCTTCTTTTTAGTACTTTTAGACCTGCTATCTCATATTTTATATAATTTCCGTATTTTTTTTTAAAAATTGTTTGAATACCATCATGGAAGTGTGATACATAAATTGCGTTTGGGCAGTAAAAATTTAAATAAATCTTTATTGTTAAACTCAGTAAGTTTTATAGCTTTGAGTTTAGTTTTGCTTAAAAAAAAAAGATCCAGTTGTACTCATGAAACTCAAAATAACTTGGTTCGTTTTAATTTCTGCTGTAAGAAAAAATTCAGTGTTTTCTAACAAACACTTTGTTTCATTTGGAAAGGTTTTTGATGGTACTGTTTCCTCAATGTTAAGTTAATAATCAAAAGATTTACTAAGAGAGAAATATATTCATATTTATTTTTCTCGAAAATAAAGCTAAAAATCTAGTCGTGTGATTTAAAATAATTTTGATTTGTTTTAGTTTCTACTGTAAGAAGTTTAAAATTTTTGTAACTATACTTTTGTTTCATTTAGGAAAATTTTTTTGATTGCACAATTTTGTCAATATGAAGAAACAAATAATTAACAGGTTTGTTGAGAGAAAAAAAAATTCCAACCTGCATAATCAGAAAACTAAGTAAATAATGTGAGATAAATAAAAAAAAAATTGTAAGCATTGTCTCTGTATAGCTCTTAATCTGTTTTTTAAATAAATATTTTTGTCTTTTTTGAAGCAACTACGAATTAAAATATTTTGGCAGCTCTTTTAAAAACATTAACGCATTAAAGCCTTTTCAGAATTTAAAAAAAAAAAGTAATCCCTTTTAATTATTCATACTTAAAATTTTAAGAGCATTTAAAAAGATACCTATATTTTTGGTTTGAAATATACGAAAGTAATGCAAATGAATTTTTCAAAATTGCTTGATCAAATATTTGTAAAGGAATGCAAATATAAAAGAATTCATTAATTAAAATTAGCTAAGTGACTTTTTTTAAGCACTAAAGATTTAAAAATTTAATTTTTTAAATGATATTTTTATATAACGCAGAATTTTCACTTTTCATAACAATACTTTAGACAAAGATTAAATTCTGCTTTCTTAAACGTGTTCTCTTACATTATAATGTTGAATCAGTTTAATCATTTCAAAACGCCTTTATTTAATTTTTTTATGATGTTTAAAAACTGCTTTTTTAAAAAGGAATATAGCTTCCAATAAGTTTATCTTTATAGATTTGTTTGCATTAAAATCTCTCTTTTCTCTAAAGCACTATATTCAAATCTTTTTTTCGAAGTTTTTCATGGGAATCAAAAGCTTGTATGGCTTAAATTTTAATCATACTCTACAAAAAGTTAATTATTCCAACAAAACGTATTAATAATAATTATTAAAAGGAAAATATTTTCAGTCATTTATGGAGTTCCCGTAATAAAATTTAACTAAAGAAAATTCGATAAATTTTTCTTTCAATACAATTTTTCTTTTAAATTTCGTAATGCTAAGTATTTTCAGAGTAAAAATACATAAGGAAGCATTCTCTTTGAATATATTATATATTTCATAAAATATCTAATGCATCAATTGAAAAATTATATATTATCAAAATGGGAATCATATACAGTAGAACCTGTTTTTCTGCAATTTTATTTTTGTGCGATTTTTTATGTGCGATCATTTTTTTATGCGGTGTATGAATTCCAATGGCTTTGGCACCACTGTAATGTTTTCCATCTATTTACCAGTGGTGTAACGGAGAATGTTAGGACCCCCGTCCTGAAAGTCAGGTTTTGCCTTTAATATTTTATAAATTGGATAAATACGTATTTAGTGTTAGTCAGGACTTGGACCTCTAGAGTCTTGCTCCCCCCCTCCCCGTTATGCAGGGGTGTACGTTACGCCACTGAAATGTAAACACTTCAAGACGCTCTGTTTATTTGTTATAAACAGTCTCCCGACAAAGCGCATTCAGTTGCTTTATCTCAACGCTCCAGCAGCCCGCGCTTGATTGAAGACGAAACTTTCAATGACAGTGACATTATCAAAAAATTAGGACGGACAAGAAGAACCGGATTCTTTGAGAGTGGATAAAAATATGCAGGGATCCAGCTTTCCAACAAAGCGGAAAAGCGTTTTCTTAAAATAGATACCAATTAAGAAAGGAGTATAAAATTCCAAAAAGGGCTTCAATCACGTATATCTGGTTATTGGGGCATTTACAAGCATCTGACCACCCGACTTTTGTCACAAAAACTTATCTCTTACTTTATGTTGCCAAAAAAATCAATTTAAATTGTACTTTCAAGTGACGAAAGCGATTTTGAACTTATTGATCTCAAGGCTTTGGATTACGATGAGTAGCAATGAATTATGTATGTGCTTTTTGAAAACATATCCGTGTAAACAATGAGAAACTATGTGTTTTTAAAATGTTTCCATGTGTAATATTTAATTAATTACTTTGTTATGAAAGTACTGTTACATAAATTTCGTAAATAATTGACATATTTTATAAATGCGACTTTTTTTTATGCGGGCTCTATCCATCGCATAAAAAAAAAATTTTAATGTTTCCACGAATTAGTTTGTTATAAGTAAGAATTTATGAAATTTTTGAATATTTTTTGTGCGTTTATTTTTATGCGGTCCCTATCTACCGACAAAAACAGGTTCACTTGTAGTTATCATTGATCTCACGTGTGAACCATGTTCGGAGAATGTGGTATCAGTTCAGGAGTTGTCCTCGTCACTTGACCATGGCTCAAAATCATGGCGTTCGTCGTCAATAGCTCTCGACTTGCTTCATAGTGAGGCATTCAATCTACGGTGAGCCCTTTTCTTTAAGGATCCTATTTCCTGGGCAGTACCTTTCACATTCCGACAAATGAACTTGCTAGTACGCAGATGGCATGTAGAAGGATCATTAGATGACACCTATTGCACATAAATTTTGTGGTCAAAGTCAGGCATCTGACATTAAAAAACGACTTTAACCTGCTTAGGCATCGAACTGAGTTGGGCTTTTGTGACAGATACGGGCCGATCATTCCATGCTGCTTCAAATCTAAATCCTGTTTCATGAATCGCAGTGGCTGGAAAGCATTGGAGGCTTAGCCTCTCAGCAACTCATGACCAGATGTTTTCAATGGGTGAGAGATGTAGAAAAACGTTCTGGCCATAGAAACAGCTAAATAGTCTCTGAGTCGAAATAGGTCCGACGGGCAGCATGAGGTATTCCATTTCTTGTCATTAGGGATTACAATACCGGGATACCGTATACCGGTATTTTGAGCTTTTTGTACAATT
>BMAV01026528.1:216829-258866 GCA_019973955.1 Trichonephila inaurata madagascariensis | reverse complement strand
GCGAACTAGTTTATCTATAGTTTAACAAAGTTTTAACCAAGTTGCATACATTTTACCTTTTGGATTACTTCCGTGTATTGCTTTGTGGTACCATTCTGAAATCATTTTGTTCTAAATAGGTATCCAGTAGGAAAATTCATAGTGTACTTATAAACCTTCGAACTAAATATGATAGATTAAAAAAAAGGAAGTTAAATAATGTTTAAATTGTCTTCACCATAAACACCAGTAATCACTAAATTGTCGATCGCGATCTACTAGCAGCTCTCGGGGACATTTTCGGTAGATCGTGTTAACGCTTATGTTACATTTTATAGAAATGGAAGCTTAACAATTATCTACTAGCAGCATAAATCAGAGGTTCTTATACTGTGTGGTCCAAAGTTCCACAGTGCCTTTTTAGGAGGGGGGGCATGAAATATTTTATTTAACGTTGAGGTTTCCCTCTTGTACAGACTCTGAAAAGCCTCGTGGAAAAACTAAAAGATGTGCCATACTAGACAAGATCACTAAACAGTTCCTAATGAAAAAACTCTACTAGAACTTGTATTTTGATCAAGAATATTAAGTTGGGGAGGGAAGTTCAAAATCTTTGGTGGGCCGCGATGTCACTGGTATATTCGTAAGTTTAAGAACCACTCACATGAAGCATTTTTATTTTCCGAAAGGTAATGTTTCAGTAGATTTAGAATAGGGATGGTGATTCTTTCCGAAAAAGATCGATTTTTAAATCGATTCGAATCGTAACCTGATGAATCGATTCACAAAAAAATCAAGATCTAAAAGACCGATTTCTAAAAAATCGATTTTTTTTCAAGTCTACATTTACAATGTAAATATAAATCCATTTTATGAAAAACAAGAAATATACTATAATAAACGATCTCTTATCAGTAAAATCAGGGGATTTTTTTTTTTTAGTTCGGGGAATTCGACAATTACAATTATTTTTATTACTATATCAAAGTATGAGGTATAAAATAAGAGATTTATTTTCTAAATGTATTTGTTACATTAAAACGTTTAGAAAATAGATTATATAGCTTATAGTTCCCAATGCTTAATATCTAAACTTTTTAAAAACAACAGTCTCACAAGTCTTTTGGGATTCAAGTAGTTCCTCTCGTCACTTGTGATGTTGCCGGCAATCAAAAAAAGGCGCTCTCAAGGAACAGATGATCCCACGATACTCATATAGATCATGGCTATGAGTGAACGCGATGATAAATAGAGTTTTTTTGTTAATGCCAGTAAAGTATAGGATCATACTTCAGGTGCACAACTACCTGTGATCAATAGTGTTTCAATTCTCCGTTTTTTATGGTTTTTACCAAAACGGAAAAAATCGAATGTCAGTTTTCTAGGATGAAATATCGATTCCCTGAATCGATTCAGTGCTACATATCAACTTGAAAAATCAATTTTTTTGGCCCGAGAAATCGATTTTTTGATTAATCGATCTCAGATCGCCATCCTTACTTTAGAATTGATTGATTTTCAAAAGGATTTATCTGTAAAATCATTTTCTTCAATCTCTGAAAATATTTTGCCTCTTATTCCTATAAAAAACATCCCCAGTTATGGCACAGGCTTATTTCAAAGTAAAGGCAATGTTCAACTCTACATATCCGTGTGAAATTTCTTTTCCACAATGAAATTTATTAAAAATAAAGCACAGAAGCAAATTCATGGATATTTGCACAAATGTATTCAAAAGGCAACCAATACCTAATCTCTCAACATTAAAAATCTTGTTGATGACAAAAAAAAAAAGGATTTCATTCTTCTTATTATATTTAATGTCTGATAAAATAATTTCTGTTATTACATTTGTTGTTGATTACTAAGTACACTTCAATTCCTTTCTTATGTACAATTCAATTTCAGTTTCTTTTGTTGTATACAGTTTAATTAAAATTGGTTTCATATTTACTAAAAATTTAAGTTTATAAGCAATAAACAAATGCAAGACTTTTTCAAAAAAGTTGGTAGATCTTTTTGTCAGTAGCTCATAGTAAGATTTAAAAACGGAACTGTAGTTCGGAAGCTTCTCAAGTTTGGCGACCACTGTGATGTATACAGACTATCCAATTATAAAACTATTAATTTTTCAAAGTTTCAATTGCAACTGAAAATTGAGTAACATCATTTTGATTTACTCAATACTCATCAAATACATCAAAAATATATGAAAATAAAAATCAAAAGGGTTTTTTTAGGTATTATATTTGAGATAACCCACACAAATGGTCCACAAGTTCCTCGCTTTTGATCCCCTCACTTTACAATAAGCAAATATCCAAGTGGCAGCAGCATCATGTAAGAAATGTACAACTTGGCAGTGCACTGTCTGTGCTTTCATTTATATTTAATTGGTTCACGAGTACAGGTTTCTGATGTAATAATGAGAGCAGGAAGGGAATTAACTGACTTTAAGTGCATTATTTCAGTCAGAGTAAATATAAGGTGCATTCATTTCGGAAATTGTTTGACATTTCAATATTCCTCCACTATAGTGTCAAGAGTATGCCGAGAGAATGTATAATTCCTGACATTACCTTTCACAAGGGGTAAAGCAGTAGCCAACCATTTCTATTTAATAAGGTGACAATCGTCCTCCTTTTGGAAGTTCTGCCCTCCCTTGAAAAGTGTCCACCTAGATGTCCTCCTTTTCGATATGAAGAGCTAATTGGTAAGTTTCTAAATACGAAGTAATAACAAAAATTTTCCATAATGATAAAAAGCCGCTTATTTAAGTTTATGTAGACAGTAGAGAGAGTTTTATAATGGCTTCGATCAAAGATATAAAATAATACTTCTAAAAAAGGTTGTGGTTTTCTCTCTCAATTGTGTTAGCTTATTATTTAATTAAAATAAACTAGTGTTATCCTTTGATTAACTATATGCCTTACTGATTACTCATAAATCTTGCTGAACTGAAAAAAGCGACAGTAATTATTTCTTTTCTAGTGAATATTGGATAGACGGTTCTAGACGTAAGCACAATTCATGTTTTATTAGTTAATCTAATCAATTTTATAGTTTTCGAAGTTATATATTTTAAGTAAGTCAAGTATAATTTTATAGACGGCTCGGTGGTTTAGAGATAGCAGGCTCGCCTCGTTGCGGATTCAATCCCGGCTGAAGTCAATAAATTTGTGGATGTGAAAATTGTAGGTATGTATGTCGTACGATTATGTGGCATGTAAAAGATATCCTGAGTACAAATTTTCTCTGGTACTCTTGGCAAAATTAAATCACTGCAATATTTAATATCCGACGAGAGCTTGAATTAAAACTAATTCAAGCGTCAGAATTTGGTATCGATAGTGGCTACTAGAGGGTACCACCACTGAAATGGTTTTCACACTCGGGGGACTTGGCATGTCTGCAAAAACTTGTGTGTCAAAATGCAATGCATGGGGGGGGGGGAGTAATTTTCAAATATTATTGTTTTATTAACAAGTTTATACAACTCTTTTTGTCATAGACTGCAAAGTAATTAGATTTTAAAATTTAATGCTTATTTATATTCGCTCCTGCTGTCAAGTTCCAATTTCAATAGTTAATTTTAAATTCCATTTAAAGATGGAAACATCAAAAGAAAAAGAAAGAAAGAAAGAAAACTTCAGTTTAAGGACAAATTGAATAAAAAAATTCATTTTCATTGCTTTATGGAAATTTATGGAGAATTAACAAGAATGGTTTGGCAGCCAAGATCGCCAGACATGAATCTCATTGAAAACATATGAGGTAAACTTGAAAGGTCAGTTCTTGCAGAAAATTCTGCACTGGCATCACAAACGCAATTATGAATGGCTGTAGAAACTGCATGGTGGAATAATTATTCAAATGATCTCTGATAACAGTGAGCCAAAGCCAAGTTGAACAACTTACCCTGGCTCAGGACTGAATAGTAGGATTAAACATGTTTTAAGATGACAAGCTTCCCGTTTCATCTGCATAGAAAAATATGAAGTCATTTATGAAATAGAAAGATGATAAACAAAATCCTAAGTGAAAGAAAGGGAGTGAATACTTAAATTGAAATTAGAAACGTACCAGTCCATAATGCATAAATTATTTTTGAAAGTAGTAACTAGAGCAAAGCAGGATAGCAGGAATAAAAATATAGCTCACTGAAATTTACAAACGTAATTTCATTTCAGTTTAATTTACTAAACAGTAAAAAGATACTTAAAAAATTATTATTAGTTTTTTTAATGTTAATATCTCTTAGAATATATTTCTTAAATTATAACAAAAATGACAAACTATGTTAAAAATTACATAAATCGCACGTAAAAGGTAACATAAAATGTTATTTTCTCAAAACATTTTAAAAACTATACTCATAAACATTTTACGCATCTTTAATTTACATTGTTAAATTTTTAAAACAATACATGCTTACTAAAAACAATTTAAAATTTTCAATTAAATAATAATAAAACCTAGGCTTAAGACATAAATAATACATTACATATGATAAATCCTGAATTCTACGATAATCGTAAATAATTCACAGAAATCTTAGAATTAGGGGAGAATATCTTTCACATATGCATAATTCATATTAGAAATTTGATCTTAATTTCTAAGTAGTTTGTAAATAGTACTTGAATCACACAATATGAAATTCAAAATAAGCCCAATATATTGAAAGGAAACAGAATTGTTTCTCTTAGGAATTCTATTGTGTAATAAAAACTAATCACATTGAAAATTTTTGTAATCTTGAAAATTCTCTTTTATCGCTTTCTTTCATTACTTTGATTCATGAATATGTAAATACAAACTAAAAACTATACATATAAGACACATGAATAAAAACAAACATTTTGTGTTTCAGTAATTGCATTTATCAGTAACATGAGTATTTATCATTAACATGAATATATTACATATTTTCTTGAATATATGTCTCTAATTTTGCATCTTTGTTAAGTATAGTTGAAATAAATTTTCATGCACAGATTTTAAGCTTCATTATTTTTCTTGGAAGAAATTTATAACATTATAATCCATTCTAATTTATATTCCACCTGCCAATTTTAATTCTACTTAAACTTTCTAATTTGAAATGTTAAAAATTATTTCAATTACTGTAGAGTTCAATACAAAATTGCAGATTTATATATATATATATATATATATATACATATAGTATTATTAAAAGTAGAGAATTGTTGAAAGATGAATTTATTTCAACTACTTTGTATTAGATGCGTATGCGTGAAAGTGTACCAGTACTACAAATATTACAATAAAATATTAGTACTTGAAGTACTAAAAACTAGAGTATTAGTACAAGAAGTACAGGAGGCAAGAGAGTATTATCACAAGAAGTACTGGAGGTAAGAGTATTAGTACTAGACGTACTGGAGTAAAATTTATTAATACTAGAAGTACCAGAATAGCACTAGTACTATAAGCATCAGAGTACAGGAATACTAGTACTAAAAGTACTAGAGAGCATGAGTACTAATATTAAAAACACTTGAGTGCAGAAGGAATAATACTAAAAATTCTACAGTGCAGGAATTCTAGTACTAAAAGAACTAAAGTGCAGGAGTATGAGCACTGCAAATATTTCCTATAAAGTGACTTTTATGTTCATGCAAAAATTTTAACAAGGAGTAACGGTAAATATAAAATATTATATTCCTCACCTGTTATTTATTTATTTATCATTTATCTCAATTATATTTGCTTAAAAAAATCTATTTTAAATAAATCTTGTTTATACACTTAAGATAACTTGATAATTTATTTTATTTACTCGATTTGATGTATAACTAATTTAACAACAAAAAAAAAAGAAGAAAGAAAAAGATTTCTAGAGAGAAAAGGATAATATATTTAGGTAACATGAATAGAAAATGAATAATGTAAATCTCATAATAAACAAATAAGCATAAATACAATAGAGGCAATCAAATATTTTTAACTAATTTATTAAATGAATATAATTAGTTGTTTTTCTAACTAAATTAAAATAAAAATGTTTTGTGAACAGTATAATAACTGTAAAAAATAAATAAAATATAAATTTAATAATCTTTTTTGAATTCGAATGACCATGAAACTTTAAGACTAATTTTTCTTATGTGTATTATAAGTAAATGTAGTGTCTGTCTAATAATTTATTTCGTAGCGAACTTTTTTAATTATGTAATTAGACTGTTTTATATTGCAAAATTTCCCATATATAATCTCTCTCTCTCTCGCAATGGTATTAATAATTTTTAAGATGATACATTAGGATATAAGGAGAGGTTATAATGCGCATGCACATTTATTATACAATTTTTTCCCTTTATTAACGATTTGATTTAATAACTTTGCCCTATAAAGCAAAAAGTGTTTATATGCAACTGGCCTTGTAATTTTGAGCATTGGTCAAATGACCAGGACGGTACCTGCGTTGGTATACGCTCTCCAAACTACCACACCATGCCAATATGAGGATTTTTGATCTTCGACAGATTTAACGTACATCATCCTCTTTATTTGGCGAATCTTCAGTGAACCTGGACTCGAACCCACGGCACGCCGGCTCCAAATTCGAGACCATTACCACTAGGCTACTGTGACCTTAAAACTGTTGAATAAAAGTTTTTTTTAAATTTTATGGGAAAATATAATAATTTTATAAAAACGCATTGTGCGTGAGGTGCTTAAAATATGAGAGTAACAAGTAATATAAAAAAAATTAAGTCTATTCCTACTTTCCAAAGAAAAATTTTATTTTTGTTACTTTTTATTAAATAATTACAGTTAATGCAAATATGTATATATATATACATATGACAGAATCTCAATATTAAGTGGCAAAATAGGAAATGATTTTTCTTGGAATTTTCCATTTTCCTTTCTATAAACGGTGTTAGACTATTGTTTTTGTTTGTTACTATTTATTCATTAATTAAATTTAATTATTCCAATAAAATAGTATAGTAAAAAGAAATCACATTCTCAGAAATTAGGCAATTCCAGGTGGGATTCTAACCCACGAGCTTTGGGATAGAAAACCAACACGCTATCCATTGCGCTACAGGGACACAAAGAGTGATTTTCCTTTTTATATATGGTGTTGAACTATTATTTCTGTTTGTTACTATTTATCCATTAATTATAAATGTAATTATTGAATTGATATTTAAAGAAACTGTATAAACATCTCAAGTGTCCTCCACTACAAGTTTTAAAAAATGTACTTGAACTTGAGTGAATGAATAAAAAGTATTTTATTAACGATTGAAAATTTGAACAATATATATATATAGAGAGAGAGAGAGAAAGGGGGAGAGAAGAGAGAGAGAGAGTGTGTGAACTAAGAGTAGGGGAAGTGAAAAATACGTCGAAAAAACTTTCATAACTCAAAAACTGATGAAGATTTTTCCAAAATATTCTGACTAATATAGCTAAACATTTAAGATCCTTCATATTTCTAAATCCAAAGAATGTTAAGGATATTACATTTTAAGAAGTTTAGGGTATAACATCCTATTAAGGAAGTTAAGGATGTAACACCCTATCTCCTTAGAAACTGAGTGTGAATTGAGAATTTCTAAATATTATATAATGGCTCCTAATTATTAATAAATCCTTTTATAACCACAATAACTTATAAAATTGGGCCTTTTTATAGTTTAAGTCCTATTTTCCAATATTTCTCTCAACTATTAAACTTAATCGAAAATTTTCGACTTTTTAATTCTCTCAAAAGACTCCTGGCACAAACCAAGCCATACGTGTGACACAATCTAAATATCCCGTGCTTTAAAGATAATAAATCTTGATGAAATCCTTGCACAATAATAGCGCCAGATTCTAAGGCATTTCTGTTCCATTTAAAAGAATCTTACGGGATTAACGCTAATTCTTCCCAATAGGCTTTAATCCCCGGGGCTTAAGTGCGAAAGTTACTGCGGTCTAAAAGCAGACAATATCTGTCTGGAAGAAGGGAAGGGGATTATGGGAGGAGATGGTCAGACTGCAAATCTTGTACGGGGGTGTTCTTTTGTGAGGGGCAGGACAAAATGGCTTCATATCTGTCGAAAAGGTCTTCATGGATGGGGTTTCTTTTATAAAAAAAAAAATATTGATTTTTCGATAAATTTCGTGTTTTATCCTGGTATTTTTCGGGAGTCTTGCGAGGAACAGAAACTGGTTTTTTAAAAGGTAAAAAGTGAGATGTTAAATTTCAACTCGAATGATACTTGTAAATTCGCTCTTTTACAGAGTTATAGCAAATCATTATATGGTTTATAACTGTTGTTTGCTTATTGCTATTTATAAATTTTGATTTTTTTTAAAGTAAAGTGTTGTTTTGATGGATGTATAATAATCAATTATACGTCAAGTATTTATTAGCCTATCAATGGACTAAATTTATGTGACGTTATAATCTGCTAATAATGCAGTTGCATGTTTGTTGCCAATCTAGTCACAAACTCTCTCTGTTGCCAACTTCGTATTTTTTACGGAAACTTTCTTTCAAAAATTATATGTTTTTTTGCAATAATAACGCACATATGAAAGCAAAATGCACTTGATTAAAAATACCCGAATTATGTAACAACATTTTTTGAAAAATATTAGCACGTAGACGTCCTTACACAATGAGCTAAATTCATATGACTTCATAATTACACGATAAATGAAATTATTCCATTCCAGCTAATCAGTTCTATTGTCTCACTGTTGCCATCTTTTGCATTTTACAAATTTTTTTCAAAAAAAAAGGATGTGTTACTTAACAATAATAAAGCATTTAATGGTAAACAAAATGTACTTGGTTTAAAAAAACCCGTACAGCATAAGATTTTTTTTCAAAATTCCCCTACCATTAGTTCATACTCTCCCTATATATATTTATATATATATCGTTCACATTTTTAATAGTTAATAAAATACTTTTTATTCATCCACTCAAGTTCAAATACATTTTTTAAACTTGTAGTGGAAGACACTTGATGTTAATAGTTTTTTCAAACATTAATTCATTAATTAGATGTATCTAATGAATAAATAGTAACAAAAATAATAGTCTAAGATAATATGTAAAAAGGAAACTCGCTCGTTGTGTCCCTGTAGTGCAATGGATAGCTCGTTGGGCTTCGAATGCAAAGGTTGTGGATTCGAATCCCACCTGATATGGCCTAATTTCTGAGTGTGTGATTTTTTTTCACTATACTATTTTATTGGAATAATTACAAAAATGAATGAATAAATAGTAACAAACAAACAAAAAATGGTCCAACACCCTATATAGAAAGGAAAATGGAAAATCGCTTTCTATTTTGCCACTTAATAGTGTGATTCTGTCATATGTAGATACATATTTATACAAATTGTTATTATTTAATGAAAAGTAACTAAAATAAAATTTTTCTTTGTGGACCTAAGTAGGAATTGACTTAATTTTTTTTATATTACTTGCTTTTTATTATTTTGAAATTTTTTTGAATAATCTTAATTCTTATACATGTTTGCCCAATCATCAAATTTTAAATTGTATCTGGATTCGAAATTGTATCGATTAATCTAAGATTAGCTTTGGATTCAATGAAAAACACGTGATTACATTTATCATGTGACCATCGATATATTAGCCCAATTATATATTGTCATAAATTGTGGGTGAACAGGAATGCAATAAGATTTAGAATACAGATTCAAAAATGTAATATATTTTAAAACAATTATGTGAGCAATCCAGTGTTTCTCAAACTGTGGGGCGCGCCCCCCTGGGGGGAGCGAGCATATTGAAAATAAAATATTTAAAAAATAATTAATTTACTCTGGAATGAATTAAAACGAAATACTTTCAGACATAATAAAAAATGCACTTTTACTCTGATATAATTCATAGGCGATATTAAGCCATCTCTCTCAAAAATAAAAATTTCTTCAATACCTAATTAGCTATCTTTGATCCTATAACCAAATAAAAATACTTTTATTTGATTTGCTGTAATAACATGATGAGAGATTTTTTATTACGTTTTTTCTTTTTAAATCTAACATACTACTCTTTTAGAGAAAAAACAAATCCCAGACCCAGAATCGAAAAAATTTAGGAACATAAAAAATTCATCACTGTGATTATTTTTGAAATACTGTACATTTTAGCTGTAATCTGTTTTTGCTGATAATCTGTTTGACCTTCTAAGTTATTGGTACAGTTAGTTATGACCCCTCTCTTATGTGTTTGTTTCTCATTTAGGGAAGTTGTAAGTAATGTATTTCTCTGTTGCGCTTTTTTCCATGCAAAAGAATTTATGATATTCGGATAACCACGGAGAGTACTTTGAAGGATTACTTGGCCAAGACTTATTTTTATGAGTATTCTCAGACATATAAAGTATAACGAAAAACGTTTTACACAATTTTTTTAGCAGTAACATACATATAATCATAATGAAATACACTTTTTACCCGGAAGTGGTAGCGCGGGACACACATATCAGGAAATCGTTAATTCTGGCAAAACTGTTTATTTGTTACCAAAGAAAAATAGAAAAGTCCTTGAAAGTAGGTGTTTACTTTCTCTTTGTTAAATTATTCACTGGAATCACGATTTGTATCGCGTACAATAAAATAATTATAAAAAAAAAAGGATTGGGGGTGACTCAATAACCCCGCTCGACCGTATCGAGTGCGCGCCTGCTCCCGGGTTAAAACATGTTGAAGTTTTTTCCCTTTAAAAATTAGAAATAATACAATTATTCTTCATCGGAATTTTGTATTATTGTTCATTATTTAACATCAATTCTAAATGCTAATTCGGTGAGGCTTAAAATTACAATTCGCTTAAAACTAATTATAATTTGAGCAATCATTTTAAAAAAATCATTGTACATTTTTGTAAACATTGTCGCGCACATGGCTTTACTCTCCTTACAATTCAGCTATTATATCAGTAATGTTTTATTTTCTTATTAATGAACTCGTGCAAAGAGCGGGCACTTCAGCCGGTATACTTTTAACGTATAAGTGTGCTGCACAGAGTATTTTATAACTAATTAATTAATACTAAATTAAGAACAAGTTTAATAAATATTAACGATTTCCATGGGCTTGTCTTGCAAAGCAAAGTTTTTATAAGGAATGCTTATGATTAGAAATTGACCCTCTGAGTTCTTTTTCTATATTTAGCTGATATCTATATTTTGTCTTCTATGCAGCCACCGCATTTTGCAATATCTTCAATTTAAAAATTAGAGAAAGGAAAAATAACATAATAAGTATCCAATTACTTACAAAATTTAATACTTAGGTTATTAACTTGTATGGTTTATAATCGCGTATTGTGTGTAGCGTCAAAGTGCATTATTATTGCTTTCAGTACATTATTAATGTATAAGGGGGGCGTGATAAAATTGTGATTGAAAAGGGGGGCGCCAGAATTGAAAATTTGAGAAGCACTGGAGCAATCATTTCTATCAAATTATCTTCAAATTATTTGAAGTATGTTATTGTTCTTTTGTGCTTTTTCTAGACGTGTCAGATAACTTTATAGAATTTCTGTCTAAATATATCCTCCACCCCACCCACCATTATTTTTTAAAATGATGACCATAAAGAGAAAAAAAAGAACAATTTGACTAACTAGAATAATTTCCAGAGAATAAATTGTTTAATATTTCTTTAAATTCTCTCATCATATTTTTTATTTAGTAGAATATTTACATGATTTTTTAATTTAAGATTTAACTTGTAAAGTGATTAAATTTGAGCTAAATGTATTTCTTACTTTAGGTCAAATTCTGAAAATAGCTTTTGCAAGAAAATTATAGTCTATTTATCAAATCACGGGTGCTTATGTTTAATTTATTGAAATTCGTTAAAAAAAATGCCTGTTCGTGTCCCATCTATTTTATTTGAAGTGTTAGTGAACAAATTTAACCGTTTTGGAACAAAATAATATTGTTATATTAGTTATAAAATGAGATAAGAGGTATAATCTCCTAACTCCTATATTATTTCAATGAAAAATTGTCAGAATAATGTGATTTTTTAAGGAAATTATTTTTTATTTCTTTATTATTGGTTTTTGCTTTTTTATTAATTTGTTTCATTTTATTATTTTTATTTTATATTATTATTACTATTATTATTTTATATTATTATTACTATTATTATTTTATATTATTATTACTATTATTATTTTATATTATTACTATTATTATTTTATATTATTATTACTATTATTATATTTTATTTTATTATTATTTTTATATATATCTTACCGTTATTTATTTACAAAATTTATTTTTTGATTTGTAAGCTTGTCCGGGAAATTGACTTTCATCGAAGAAAATTTTCAACGATGTATTAAAAATTATATTTATGTAAGTATTACAATATACAGAAAACTGTCATTTGTTTTTTAATGTGAAGTAATTTAATAATTTTGCTTCTTGGCAATCATAATTTAATGATATTCGTAAAGACTTTCACTGCAACATTTTCACAAGAGACAATTTTACTGTACTAAATCTTTATTTCCCATACATACAAAATATTTCTCATCGAAAACGTTAACTTAATTCAAATGCTAGATACAAAGAAAATCCTAAATTAAACAACACAGGACTGAAAAAAAATTAAATATTGAATGCGGGGGATGAACAGAAATGTATTATACATTTGAGCTTTCACGGAGTCAAAGATTTTCTAAAATTTACAGTTACTATGGAAACATAAATATACAATCTTACTACATTAATGATTTCCCACTTCTCTTTTACATTACACTTGTATCTTATGCATTTTATTCCAGCCAGCAACTAGTAATGGACCTCTCTCCAGTCATACTATGCACTTTTTGAAACGGAATGGTACATCACGTCATTTATCAGGAAATAGTTACGATCCTACAATTCCGGTACCGAATTCCGGAAAAGCAGGAAAATAGGGAGAGAAAAGGACTGCTCGCCAAGAAAGATGAAACCAATTTACATGAACCGGAATGGAGCTCTATCTTTACTCTTTTTTCTACTTGCTCTTTTTTTTCCACGGCCATCTTGGATAAGATGGTCGTTCGAAGAACTGAGTTGTTGCCATTCCTTTAGGAAGAAAAAGTCGTACAAAAATAAAAGAATGGATCGTTGGGTAAAAAAAAAGTTTTCCAGAGTGCTTTTCTCTTACAAATTGTCTTAGTTCGAAATGCGGGTGTATTTTGTTGCAGGTATAAAATTTTGTTTTAAGTGTGCTGATGTTTTGGATAGCTTTGAAAAAAAGAATCGTGTCACTTGATGTATTTTACTATATTTTTAGATGGTAGATGAGATGGATGTATTTCAGAAATGTTTTTGGGTATAGTATCTTTACAAAGAGTTAAAAAATGTATAATACTGAAATGTTAGGAGATTTAAATAATTAAAAATTATTAATCACTACACTTGACACTAAACAATTAGTACCGGTCATTTTTGCAAAATTAAATGGGAATCTTTGGAATAGGTTAAAAGGGAATCTTTGGAATTGGTTAAATGGGAATCTTCGGAATTGGTTGAGTGGGAATCTTCAGAAATGGAGAAAAATGGGATGGGGGATGGGATAACCAATTCCAAAAATGGGAATTTTTGGAATTGGTTAAATGGGAATCTTTGGAACTGGTTAAATGAGAATCTTTGGAATTGGTTAAATGGGAATCTTTGGAATTGGTTAAATGTGAATCTTCAGAAATGGAGAAAAATGGGATGGGGATGGGATAACCAATTCCAAAAATGGGAATTTTTGGAATTGATTAAATGGGAATCTTTGGAACTGGTTAAATAAGAGTCTTTGGAATTTGTTAAATGAGAATCTTTGGAATCTGTTAAATGAGAATATTTAGAATTGGTTAAATGGGAATCTTTGGAATTGGTTAAATGAGAATCTTTGAAATTAGTTAAATGGGAATCTTTGAAATTAGTTAAATGGGAATCTTCGGAATTGGTTGAATGGGGATCTTCGGAAATGGAGAAAAATGGGATGGGGATGTGATAACCAATTCCAAAAATGAGAATCTTTGGAATTGGTTAAATGAGAATCTTTGGAATTGGTTTAATGGGAATCTTCGGAATCGGTTAAATGGGAATCTTTGGAATTGGTTAAATGGGAATCTTTGGAATCAGTTAAATGGGAATCTTTGAAATCGGTTAAATTGGAATCGTTGAAATTGGTTAAATGGGAACCTTTGAAATTGGTTAAATGGGAATCTTTGGTTTTAATGGGTATCTTTACCATCTTCTTATTAAATTATTACAATTAATATAAATATGTATCTACATATAACAAAATCACAATATTAAGTGGCAAAATAGAAAGCCATTTTCCTTTCCATATATGGTGTTGGACTATTATTTTTGTTTGTTACTTTTTATTCATTCATAAATCCCATTCCTTGAAATTAGTCCATCCTTGGTAAAATTTGAACCCATGACCTTTGGATTAGAAATCCAATGCACTCTAGGGATACGACGAGCAATTTTCCTTTTTATATATGGTGTGAACTATTAATTTTGTTTGATACTATTTATTCATTAATTAGATTTAACTAATGAATTAATATTTGAAAAAATGTATTAACATCAAGTGTCATCTACTACAATTTTTAAAAAATGTATTTGAACTTGATTGGATGAATGGAAAGTGTTTTATTAACGATTGAAAATTTGAACAAGATATATTTATGGAAATCGTGAACTAATAGTAGGAATTGAAACAAAAAGCATTAATCATTAAATTCAGTTCTTTGAAAAAATTTTATTTACAAAATAACAATCAACTCTTTAATTAAACTAAAAAGGACTTAACAATACCGACAAAGCAAATTATAAAATAAAATCTATATATATTGCCTCATATTTCAGGTGATTAAAAATTCTTGCCGATAATATCAATTAACTTTATCCGAAAGATTTGTTTCGGTTAACAAAATTTCTGCTTAATGGATTTTTCTTCCTTGTTTTTAATGAGATAATCATAATTACCGAATCACAATTTTTTCATAAAACAATGCTTGGTCATTAGTTAATTAAAAACCTGTCATTAAGTTATTAAATATAAAGATTCTTTTCTTTGATAATATCAATTTCTTTTGTAACAAAGTAGCTATTATTCACTTAATGTTATTATTTTCAATTAAGAATTTTCATACCGTTGTAAGAATTCTAAATGAACATGTTTGTTTTAGTTACCTTATTTCAATTATAAAACACCATCTATATACGGAAATAAATTATGGGAATTTACGGAAGTGGTAATTTAAGGAATGGGTATTCTTTTCAATAAATAAATGAATTTATATATCTTATTTTTCGTTAAGATAATTAATAAGAAAGATATAAGTTACTTGGCTTATACTCTATTTTTACTTTCCCTTGTATTTATAGCGCACTGTATTTTGTGAAATCAGAAATTAGAGCTTTCTTTGAAATTGAAATGATACGATTTATTTTAGAACATTTTTGAAAAGTGATAAAAAAAATTGAAATATTTAACATTCAGAAGTATTAGCTTGAAATTTAATTGAAATTTTTTTTATTTAATATTTCCATTTTTTTGCATCGTAAATATTCAATTTGGAAGTATAATGTATTTTTACGTTCATTCCAAACAGATTTTTTTTAACCTTTTTCTTAAAATTTGTAATTTGAAACGAATTAGTTCCTAAAATTCACCGTTCTAAATTAGAAACCTATAAAACAAATTTTGTTTAAATAATTACTACTTTTTAAACATGAGATGGATGGTATAATGAATCTATAAATTGTTTTATGATGTATTTTTATATATGAAATGGAAAGTAAATATATCAGTTGTTCATGGGAACATAAAAATGGCTAAATTTTCGAAGGAAAATTGAATGAAAAAAATCTATAAGAGTATGTCATTAACTACAGAAGTTATTGAAACAGGAACCCCTCAATGACATTCTTCATTTCAATGACATTAGTTTTTCTCAAAAGGAATTATTTTTGCTTTTAAAAGGCTTTGAGCCATTCAAATTTTTTTAAAAGGCCAAAAATGTTTAAAAATTGTTCATAGGGAATTTTTGTTTAAAAATCTGATGAGTTTAAGATTATTTTTTTCTTGTTGATCTGCTTAAATGCTTTAACAAGAAAAAAAAATTTGAAATGCTCTTTCAAAAAAAAACAAAAAAAAAACGCACTGCTTATTGTTTTAACATTGGATAAAACAATTATAAAATTCCATGAATTTTTTTTTCTTTTGCGTTCAAATATGAATTAAATTTTATGAAACATTATTTTAAATTTCAAATTACAATATATATATATATATATATATATATATTAAATATACACGAACGGCAAACATTTCATGTGAGTCAAAAATTTGTAAATATATTTATCAAAGATGTGAATAACATAAATTTATTGTAAGATTAATTTGAATTAAATTTCAGAAAAATCAAACCAAATTTTGATATGTCATATTTCGTGTCCTTTTACGATCTTGAAGATATGAAGCAAAATATTTTAAAAGTGCAAATTAATATTTAACTTACGCAAAGGTATGCTTCCTACATAGGCAATACAAAATCAGTATATCCAATAAATATAAGAGAAAAGCGACTTCCTCATTCACTCAGTTACTCACTCGTCACGAGATCCCTGGCACTATTAAACTTACAGTCTTGAATTTTGGCAGGAATATTTCTTTTGATGAGCAGAGATAGGCTAAGAACATGTTTTTTAAAAAATCGATTCCCAAGGGCTTTTAGACAAAAATTCCCGTTTTTGAAAAAGACTTACGAATTTGAAATTTTACAGTGATTTTTTAATTTATTTTATTTTTCCTTTAATAAAAAAAATCTTATAACAATTCTGCAACGTATTTTATCAATATCAAAGTACAAGTTACCCTTACACAGCAAAGGGAACAATGCTAATGCATTTTTTTTATTTAACTCTTTAACGTAAACATAGCGATTCTAATATATTTTTATCTACTTTCTCAAAAAGAATAGGAGGAAGTCAACGCGGTTTAGTTCCTTCTACGATTTGAAGAGATCAATAAAAATAAAAAATTTTATTTTTCCATATTAACACTTTAAACAATTTTTTTTAAAACTATGACATAAAAACTGATACAACAATATTTATCTTCTTTGATTACATCATTAATACATATTTAAGGTTATATGCATTATAGTATACAGATATTTAAATAAATAATGCTATTAAATTCTATATTAATATTCTTTTTGATTGCATCATTAAATACATATTTAATATAATATACTTATCAGTATATAACGTTTAAATACATCATGCTATCAAACACTATAAATCTTCTGTTGTGATTACATCAATAATTCGCACTTAATATATACACATTTAACTACGTAATACTGAAAAATGTAACATTAGTCTTCTTTAATTACATCATTAATAGTTCCATTACAAAATTAAGAGTGAAATAATTAAAATTTAAAAAAATCAGGTGCTGTTAACCCGTTGAACTTCTGACAGGATTCCTTCTGATATAATGAATTGTATGAGAAGATTCAAAATCTGCATATGAATTAAGTAAAGGGTACGAAGAACATTGAACATTTGCACATATACATACCGTAAAATCCGGTGTATAACGCGCACCGCCGTATAACGTGCACCTATACTTTCAAGCTGTATTTTTTAATTTTAAAGTATATTCGCCGTATAACGCACGCCCTCTTTTTTTCGAAGAAACTTGAATAGTATATATGCAATGCTCTTATGTTATGAAGTTGTTTATTCGAGGTATTATACCAGGCTTTTGAAAAAAAAACAGTGTACTTCTGGAATTGCAGCCCTTTAAGTTCGTAAGATGTGTCATTTCTTTTATAAATAAACAATATTCCGATGAATCTAGAAGGCTAATTTTTCTTTTTGCTCATTTCTTCTTTCATTTTTGTAAAGCTATCATTTTTATACCCGGCGTATAACGCTCACCCATAAATTTCGATCTTATTTTTTTTTTTTGTTAAAAGTGCGCGTTATACGCCGGATTTTAAGGTAATTCAAATTATACTTCCCGAAAAAAAAATAATTGAAAATAATCATTTTCAGTAAAATGTTTAGTCTAACAAAAAGCGAAACCATACACGAGCACCCTCTGAAGAATGTCGCCAACTCGACTTTCTGCTACAACCACGTGAAACTCCTCACCCATCCAACTACCTCTTGGCTTAATTATATCGCTTCATTCGGAACCAGACTCGCAGAATACAATCATTAATTTATTTCACAGGGGAAATGATCATTAGAAACTTGTCAAAACGCAGACAGGCAACTGAGAACCTTATCGTCAAGGGACGGGCTAAATATGGAACGCGGCTATTAATTTTAGTGATGGATTGCCCTATGTTACACCTTGGAGGCAGACGCAGAGGTAATTGCATTGGGAAAGAATAGGGAAAAGTTTTGAATATTTCTCTCGCTCGTGGATTGATTCGACGACTTCCTTGAAGAAGGATTTTGCTGGGTAATGCGTGTCTTCAAACCGGAAAGGACCATCTTCAACACTCGGATCTTACCTGGATGTTTTGTGGGTTTAACGAACTGCCCACGTTGGATTATTTTTGGAACATTTAAGGGATGACAAACAGTGTTGGATGATGGGATTGGTTTTAATGAGTATTTAGGTAAGGGCAGAAGTCAGTTGATTAATTTGTTTTTAAATTTCTAACTAGCCTTTTTTTATTTCTTTCTTTGCTTTTTAATTTTCTGAGTTTACACGCAAGCATTGCTTTCTTTTGTTAAAGACATGCCTAATTGGTTGTATTCGTAAATGAAATTTTGTGTTAATAATGAATTTTGCTCAACTGGAAAGAATGTTTTGTATTATTGCTTTCTAGTCCTTTCTTTCGTCACGGTTTAAAAAAAATAATAATAATTTGGGGGCTTTTGTAAATGCTCGGTTCGTTTAAAACCGTGAAGAGGTGATAAATGATGAAAATGGTACGTTGCGTTTTAATACATTTTTAGATATGATGAGAAGTTAACTAAAATGTATTTTCGGTTTTAGTTTCCTACTGTATTATTATCATCATTACATTCATATATGTATTAAATTCCTTTCCTTGTTTATACTGATGTATAATTCTTCAAGAATTGTATAGTATATGTGAGCTTCGTTATGAATCTTGTATATATACTGGCTGCAAAACCCGTTCTTTGCACGGGTGTATCGAAAAATAAAACAACAGAAATTAAAGAATAAAGATATTTGAAATTAGTTAATTTAAAGTAAATCGCAAATTAAACAAAAAACAGGGGGGGGGGTAGCATATCTCTGCTCAACAAAAAATCATATTTTCCAAATTTTGTCTGTAGGTTTCATAATTGAAAAAAAAAGATTTTTTTTATCTATAATGCCCCCGCAATCACCTTGTGGGTCGACTTTTGAAAACCCTTTTCTTATCTCATTTCTGCTCAACAAAAGAAACATGTATTCCTAATTTCAAAGCTGTAGATTTAGTAGTGCGTAAAAGGTAATTTTCTTATATAAAACGCACTTGTAAAACTCCCTTGGGGACAATTTGGCTTTCGCAAAACTTCATTTGTAGGAGATTTCTGCTCCATAAAAGAAACATACCTGCTAAATTTGAAGCCTGTAGATCTAATAATTCAAAAACTGGAATATTTATCTATAACATTAATTTAACCCTTCGCAACCCTTTTGGTGGTTTGTTTTTGAAAAACCTCTTTTGTAGAGGATCTCTATTCTATGAAAAAATTATGCCTGCCAAGTTTTAAGTCTGGAAGCCTAATAATTCAAAAAGAGAAATATTTTTCTATAACGGCCGTTGATCCCTCGCAATTCCCCTTGGGGGTCGATTTTCGCAAAATCCTTTCTTAGGATATCTCTACTCTATGAAAGGAACACGTCTATTAAATTTCAAGTCTATAGGTCTAATTTTTCATTATAAAAAAATCCAAAATACAAATGGATCACACGGTTGCATTCTGAAAATAATTGTTTTTGAAAATATTTTTTAATAAAATCAAAAACATATATTTAAAAAATGTATAAATATAAAAAATAATATCAAAATATATTATAAATAAAAAGAGAGAATTTTTTTTTTAAATTTTTTAATTAAGTAAATGTGATCAATTAAATGTAAATTAATTGAAACTAACATTAAACTTATTGCAAATATAAGATTTTACAAATATAACAGTGTAATCCTGTTCTAAAATATTTTATAATTTTTATTACTATTTGTATAACTTATTTCCATAATGTGGAGAGTTGTATCCTGGAATTCTGTTGTAGATTATTATTGTTATTTTTAATAAGGAATTAGTAGTTAGGATATATACAAATAATGAATAAAAAAACTATTTTTATACCAAAAATAATAAGACTATCTAAACTTAAGTAAAGATTACTATCCTATTGTTTTTCATAAATATATAAATATAAATTATCTAAAACACATTGCTAGTAACTCAACATAGTAATTAAACCTTTATTCTGTTTATATAAAATGCCATTTTAATTAATAAAATTTTCTTAAAGTTCTAAATTAATGTAAATTCTTTAATTTCGAAACTTTATAACACTTTTTTAGGCCGTAATTATCTTGGTTTACTCTAGAAACCTTTTATTATATCCTTAATGTCTATCGAATTAAATAGATCTTCAAAATCATAACTATGCATGGAATTAATTTCTTTGCCACTAAATAACTAATGAGAAGTAGGGATGTATATATATATCACTATAAAACCACAAGTAAAACACATTCAGAAATTTAATACAATTCTTATGAAACCAAATTGTTAAAAATATATGTGGAAACTTAGTTCTTGGTAGAATATACATAACCACTTTCAAAAACAATTTACATCAGTAACTAGTAATTGATTTAATTTAGCTCATTCTTTGAATTTTCGGTTAATTTAAAGAGCTTAAATTTCCCCGTAGTTATTAACAAAGTTGGAACAAAGGGGTTTATATAATTATATCTTTTAACAAGCATTTAAATAAAGTTAAAATTTAATCATTGAATTGTTTTGAATATATTTTTGCTTGCAATATTTTAATTATACACCTAGGAACTCATAATACCAAAGAAATGTTTATTAAAAACTTAGTATATTTATAAAAAGCAGTTATTATCGTAAGTACTATTAGACTCTGAAATCTGTTTTTTATATACTGCCAAAATCTGAGGCATATACATTCTAATTTAACAGAGTGGCCACGATTGCCGAGTCATAATCTCGTGGCCTGCTCAGTGACGTCTTAAGGCATGGGCCAACTGGGTCAGGGCCTAGGTCCTCGACCTCAATGGGGGCCTCAACCTTAATAAGATAATTATTCGAAATAGTTCAACCGTCAAATGTTTCTTCCGGTTTTATTCTCCGAAAAACTGGGAAATTCGGACGATATGTCAATTGGCTACATGTGATAACCGTCGTCCATATATTGGCCTAAGCCTACCACCATACACCATCATTATTCCTTCAGTCAAAAAGTGGCAGCTGGTGGAGCCGGTTTGTGCGATTGTAAGTTGCATATTTATTTGTTTCGAGTATTTAACAATGTATGCTATGTACTGTCTACTTTTAAGGGTCATATGGGGAGCCTACATTTGTGTAGGGACTTTGCGTAGGGGCCCAGGGCCTCAAGAAAACATTCCTGGGTCTGTTCTGTTTATGTAGAGTCGGTGGTTTCGAGTCCTGAGGCTTCAATAGACTCATCATGTAGCCGGGGAGACGCATGTCAAATTCTCAAAAATCTAATTCTTCACCTTAACGTGACATGGAAGTTTATCGCAAGGAATTCCAGATTAAGTGTTGCCTTCACGTTTTGACCATGCTTCAAATTTACGAGGCCCGTCGCCAATAGCTCTTATGTAGCCTCAAAGTAGCACGCTTATAAACAAACAATCAATCTTATTTAACAGGTGCTGAATTGTTCAAACATCTAAGGCATTAGGACTCTTCTTATGAAAGAAATGAAGAAAGTTGCAAATTTTAGAATGAATATGTAAGTTTCAGCAGCAGAATTTGTATAATTCGTAATTTTGCTATATATTCATCCATGCATGAAAAGCATTACGTATTATTCAGGCAATTCAAAGTTCTATAACCGAGGTTGGCAAGCTTTTAGTTGTGGCGTGCCATACCATTCAGCCAATATGTTTCAGCGAGCCACGCAGTAGAGCATTTTTAAAACCATTCGATTCCCGCCATAATGCATGCAGAGTTGGAGACAGGAGGTCAATAATATTGTTTTACAATTTTATTATACATTAATTCCGCATCGTTTTAAGATATTTCTTAACATAAAAATAAACAGTATAAAACATAACTATTTCTTCATCAAAATTTTTTAAAAATTTAAATTGTACATATCGTCGGCCTAATTATCAGACTGCGTAACTCCACCGATGTAACTGATTTAATATAGGAGTGCAACGCGCCAAGCGCTTTTTGGCACGATTCCTTAATCGCGCCAAGCAGCGGTTGTTGTCGTGTTACATGAAATCCAAGTTGACGGCCTAGCTTTTTTCTTTTGTTTTGTCTACGCCATGCCCCAGTGCGTGCTCCGATTTTAATTTATTCCTTCCATCAGTGTAATCACTGTTTTTTTTTATTTCATAATAAAACTAGATTTCGAAGGGAGAGGTGGTGGCAAGATTTTAACATAAAATAAATACATCAGAAAGTAATATTAATATATTACATTTCCAGATATAAATTAGTTACACTACTTTAAACGTACATTACACAAAATTTGTAACAATATCGCAAGATAAAAATATCAAAGTAAACCATATTGTAATATTATCGCCTATCTTGGCGAACATAAACAACAACTTGACGCATAGACTTACTGTATCAAATTAGCACCCCAAATGGAGTTACGCAGTCTGATAATTAGACCGACGACATGTAATATGTATTTTTAAACATATTTATTAAAATAAGAAATAGACAAAGTAAAATATAAGCATTTCCCTCCATTTTTGTTAAATAAAAAAATAAATAAATATTTTAATGCAAATCTAGTGTTTGCATCGCTCTACCTTCATATCACAAAATCAGGGGTATAATTTGTGGCATTCAATTTGACAAGATTCTGAGCGCTCAGTTATTAAACAATTTCTTTGCAGACTCGAAATATTTTTCATATGAGGAAAGATTTTATACTTACAAGGGGAAGGCACGATAAAGGAAATTCATTTTGGGTCGAGACTTGGTGCAATTGTAGTACTCCTTTAGGGTGTTCAACCCTTAATGTAATTCCACCGAATGACCAGTCAATTCGGAGAAAATAGCCTTCGAAATTCATGCTTAGCTCTTATACAGTTAAATTTCAATTTCCTCCAACGATTTCGTAGCCTGGTTGATTTCTCGTCTGCATACTATGCGCGAGGTCAGGATTCGATTCATCGATCAACTTTTTTTTTTCATTCAATTATTTTTAAAATTAAATAAATTTATTTATGAAAGGTTTATTAAATATTAAATGATATTTTATGTAATTATTTTGTATTTTATAAAGTAAAAAAATTAAATAAATTTATTTTAAATTATTTATTATTTAAATTATTTATTATTAAAATTAGTATTAATTAAAAATATTTAAAATTATTGATAAAAATATTTAAAACAATTATAATTAAAATTATTAATAATTAAAATTAATTAATTCATGAATAATTTATTATTAAAATTGTTATTAATTTATTATTAAAATTATTATTAAAATTATTGTTACTTTATTATTAAAATTATTATTTATTTATTATTAAAAATGTTATTAACATTATTAAAATTATTTAAATAATTTTTTTAAGTTATTTAAACTTATTTAAAAAGGACTTATTAAATGTTCTATAAAATTATAAATTAATTAAATTAATAACATATAAAAAGGACATATTTTTTATTATATTAATTATAAAATAATTAATTTAATAATAATATAATTTATAAATTATTTTATATTATATATAATATTTTATTTATAGTATGTTGTATTTCCCATTATAAAACTATTTGTAACTAGTTTTTATGTATAATATTTAATATTTATGGTATATTTTATCATGAATATTATTTATTAATATAAAATTATATTTATATAAAATTTAATATAAATATTTATAAAATTACAGTATTTTTTTTTACTTTATAAAATACAAAATAATTATATAAAATATCATTTAAACCTTTCATAAATAAATTTATTTAATTTTAAAAATAATTAAAGGAAATGAAAAAAAAGTTGATCTATGAATCGAGCCTTGACCTCGCGCATAGTATGCAGACGATATATCAAACAGGCAACGAAATCGTTGGAGTAAATTGAAACTTAATTGTATAAAAGCTAAGCATGAATTTCGAAGGCTATTTTCTCCGAATTGACTGGGCATTCGGTGGAATTACATTAAGGGTTGAACACCCTAAAGGAGTACTACTAATACACCAAGTCTCGATCCCAAATGAATTTCTTTAGTCGTGCCCTCCCCTTGTTAGATATGTAGAACCCAAAGCTGAAAGCAGAGTGTATGTCATTTATTCTCTTCAAACAATTGAATTCCTCCAGTAACGGCATTCAAAAATTTTACAAAATAGTTATAAATTTGTTTTTAGAGTTAACTTTCAGATTTTTTTCGTAATCCCGTAAATGTCCATAATTGCTAAGATGTTTGTCAAATGTCCGTTACAAATTTATCAACTTCCATCCACAGAAAAATTGACAAAATTCTTGAATACTGCAGAGTTTCACTGTGAATTTTACCGCTTGCCATAAGTTGCCGACCCCTGTTCTATAACATTCATATTCTAGTAAATGTTCATTTACGTCGTCCTATAAAGTAACACGAGGGCTGTTGGCAACAAATTTCGAAATTTTGAGCCATGATCAAAAGACGAGGATGACCCCTGAATTGACTCCACTTCTCCAAACTACCATACTGTGAGAACGGGAGGACATTTGAGTCATGACTGATTTAACGGACATCAGCTCCTCTACACGGCAGGTCTTCAGTGGCATTAGCTTGAGTTCATGACATGCCAGCCATGAACTCGTGATCATGACCACTAGGGTACAGCGGCTACACAATCATGTCCGAAATGAAAATGATTTTTTAATCCTGAATTATTTTTTTTAAACTTCCGCAGAACTTTTGGATATTATTAAGCAATTGAAACTATTTCACAGACAAAACGAAATAAAAAACAAGTAATATAAAAAAAAATTTAAGTCAATTCCTACTTCGTTACAAAAACGTACTGACGCCATCTGTTGCAGCTAGTTGCAACTTCTTCAAAAATAACGCGGGATAAATTTAAAATTAAAAAATAAATTTTAATTAAAAAACTAATATCTGAAAAAACTATATTAACATCAAGTGTCATCCACTATAAGTTTTAAAAAATGTAATTGAACTTGAATGAATGAATAGAATTTTATTAATGATTGAAAATTTGAACAAAATATAATTGTATAATATATATATATATATATACATATATATATACTGAGAGAGTGAACTAATAGTAGGAATTGAAAAAAATTCTGAAGTTTTTTAAAACTGTAAATAAGTGCTCAAAGGCGTTATTTCAGAAAATCACAATTAAAGATATCATAGCGTCTGTCGTTTGTTTTTATAAAATACAAACTCCTTGCTTATTATGATTATCATAATCATCTTATTGAAGAAATAAAGGTTATTTCATAAGCCGGAAGAAACCGGAAATTAATAAAAATTTATTTTTAAATGCCTCAAGAGCTTTTATTTGTAATCTATTGAATATAAAAACAATTTATAGCTTTTAGAATATTCTCTAGATAATTCAATCAATAATACTCTCAATCTCTTTACAATCTTTTCAAATATTCTAAATCTTCGAGATGCTTAATGAACTTTTAAGACTATTTTGATGTCTCTGAAAACAGTGAAGACATGATAAACGATGTTTGTTCAAGAAACAGATTTTAATGAATTATTAAGTGTTCTTAGTTGTCATCTAGAATATAAATTACGTGCCGGCATTCATTTATAAATATTTAATTAGTTCTGAACTATTATAATTTATATGAAAATTCGATTGAGGTTGGTGATATAGTTCATAAACAAATGGGAAGAATTTAAATTAAAATTGTGTGAAAAATTGTTCCCGTAAAAATTTATTTTTACCGTTAAAAAGGTTAAATTTGTTATAAGTATTTTTTTTTAAATGGATAATCTTCTATTACTGATATTTTTATCAGTTATTGAGAATAAAAAAAGAAAAGAAATATTAAAGGAAATCATCTTTTCTGAGATTAACAGGGTATTTTTAAAAATATTTTTTTCTTTAATTAAAGATCAGTTGAATATCCCCAACTTTGTGCTGGAGATAAAAGCTTTAGTAATAAAGAATTTTCAGTAAGTTTGTAACTTTTTAATGAAAAGCATATATTTTGTTTTAGACAGTCAAAAATTTTTTAAATACAGTGAAAATCGTCTAACACAGAACTCTGAGGGGACTGAAATATTTTTTCGTGCTAAGAGATATTACAAAAGAGAAAGAAAAAAGAAACCCATATATTTAACAAAATTAAGTTTATTAAAGTACATTTCCTTGACAAACATATACTCAAACATTTCGGCTATTTGCTCTTTTTTTTTTAATTATTGTTGATAATGTAGTGTTAGCAACATCTCAAATCTTTAACAGATTCCGCTTTCGTCTGCTGTTTTTCATCAACAACCTTAAGAAGCTCCATCTGCATTTTAAAAGAAAAAGAAGTTTGCTTTCTCCCCTAAGCTCTTAGCCATTGTGCTCATAAACAAATTCTTCTAAAGTGGAAAATAAAAAGCAAACCAAACTCACTGATTTTTACTCACTGTACTCGTCACCGAACCCTCATGAGAGTTTGGATGTTGTAATGTGATGCTTGTATGGGCGAGGAATATGAAAGTAGCTTAGATAAACAAAAATGGCTCTTCTCACTAGCTATTCCGAGGGTATTTCAAAGCCAAGAGTTAGTCTCCTTTCTACAAAATATGTGAAACCACCCCTCTTTCATTTCACACCCTTCTTAAATCTCACTTACGCGGCTGATGTTTTCCGTATTTTATTCCTTCCCAGAAGGGAAATCTTTTCGTTTTAAGCGATTTTCGTTTCGTGTTAAGAGAAAAAATAATGCATGAAAACACAAAGCAATTTGTCGGGACCGTTGTATTATTTCGTGTTAATCGATATTTTATCTTAAGCGTTTTCATTGTAAATGTTTTTCTTTTCGTTTAAACACAAAATACATTCAGCTCTTCCACAGGTTTAATATTGTGCAATAATTTTGCTTGAGGTAAAGAAAATAAGTAAATAATTAATAAAATGTAAAAATGACATTTCTCTTCAATATGCAAATCATTGCGTTCAAGAACATATCAAGAATGCCAAATTAAAGAGAAATAACTTGAAAGACCACGGACAAAAAGACATTTAATTTTACCCTGATGCCACTGCTAAAATTCTTAGAGTTGGACCCATTTTTCAGCCATTTCTCGCCGCATTTCCTTATTTTATATAAACAAAAATCACAAAATAATGTTTAAATATACAGCAAAAAAAAAATGCTTGATTTTACTTAAATCTTTACTTTAATCCTGTGTTAACTTGAAGAATAAATTTTCACCATTATAACGTAAATTCAGTGCTGATGAAAGCAAACATGAACGATGTTGAAAAAAATTCCAGCATGCATTAAAACTTCATATTTTTGTAATACCAGGTGTATGCATGTCAAATAAGACGATTGCTAACGGATGTCGCCACGCATATATGCAAACAATGCGAAACCGTGACACGTGATTTTTTTATAGTTTGACCTTTGATACTCATGTTTAGTTTACAGTTGGACGAGTTTCAGCGCGCATTGTATTTTTTTTTTACTGTGTTGAAAATGTCGAATTTATGCCTTCCGACCAGGATTTGCGGACAGCATTAATTTTTTGTTACCATCTGAAGAAAAATGCTGCTGAATCGCATCAAATGCTTGTAGAAGCATACGATGGTAATGCTCTGAGCCGTGCGCAGTGCTACAGGTGGTTTGAAAAGTTTCAAAATGGTGATTTCGATGTGAGAAACGAGGAGCGTAGCAGACCAGCAAAAAAATTTGAAGATGCTGAATTGCAAGCATTACTCGATGAAGATGACGGCCAAAAGCAAGAATATCTTGCAGAACAATTGAACGTTGACCAGAGCACTGTTTCCCGTCGTCTCAAAGCAATGGGCAAGAAAATAAAGGTCGGTAGATGGGTACCACACGAGCTACCGGACCGTCAACATGAAAGCTGAAAAATCGTGTGCAAAATGTTGCTTGCCGCTTCAAACGCAAGTCATATCTCCATCGTATTGTGACTGGCAATAAAAAAAATGGATTTATTTTGAGAATCCCAAATGTAATCGATCATATGTTGACCCCGGACAGCCGTCCAAATCGACCGCATGGCCGAATGGCTTCTGCCGCAAGACAATGCTGTGTATTTTCTGGGATCAGGAAGGACCAATCTATTATCAGCTTCTCAAACCCTGCGAAACCGTTAATACTGATCGCTACAAGCAACAATTACTTAATTTGTACGATGCTATACTCGAAAAACGTGATCAATACAAGAAACGGCAGCACCAAGTGATTTTCCTTGATGACAACGCACCTAGCCACCGTGCTAAGCCGACTAAGGACATCGTTAAGGGGCTCGGCTGGGAGCCTTTAGCGCATGCGGCTTATTCGCCAGACTTGGCTCCTTCCGTTTACTACCTATTTGCATCATTGGGACACGCATTGGATGATCAACGCTTCACTTCTTACGAAAACGTCAAATCTTGGCTTGATGACTGGCAGGCCTCAAAAGACCGATCATTTTTTGGCGTGGTATTCACAAATTGCCCGAAAGATGGGGAAAATGTGTAGCTAGCGATGGATATTATTTCGAATAAAGAAATATTAACAGTTTTTGCAAATTTATTGTGTTTTTTTAAAACAATCGTCTCATTTCATTTGCATACACCTGGTAGATATATAATCTACATTAAGTACCGTCATTTTCTTTGAAAAATCGAAAGTGAAACCAAGAAAGTCACTGTTTCAGTTAAAAACTATCAGTAACTATATGAAATTTTAAAAAAAATCATTTTCTTTCCTTAAAGCTCTAAAAATACCTCTGAAAAAAGAAATGCGAGATTTACAAATGAGAATGAAAAACATTGCGAATTCCAAATGACATTCTGTTTTCTCTTAATTGCATGTAACCTGAGAATTTTTTTAAAATTTTTCATTAAAAGAGTCTTTAATTTTTTCAAACTCCTATTTATACCATCCGAATTCAATATATTAATAAGAATTCCTTCATTGAAGTTTTTTAAATATATCTCTTCGGATAAATTTACGATTTCCTGGATAAAATTCGAAATTCATATTTTATTTCAGATTTCTTAATTCAATTTTTTTTTAAATATGTTATTGAAAAAATATTCTATCAAACATATAATTTTAGATACACCATCTCTAGAAATCTATATTGGATTCCTGGATTATATAAACAAGTTTTATGCGATAAATTTAATGAATTTCTTTCAATACGTTAATTTCAGGAATTACTACCTCCATACGACACATGTTTTATTCTAAATTCATGGGAAAATGTTGATGTACAAACTTTCTTATTTTTATTTCTTTATCTGGAAACATCAAAGTGTAATTTAAGCTTGGCAAATGAATAAATTAACAAAACACATGCACATACATAAGTAGGCATGTATATATGCGTGTATCTTTATCTGAATAACACGTTTTTTTAATTGATTATTTGTGAATACCTGATTTTGTTGCTTTAAAATATTCAAATTATTTTAAGTCATTCCACGGTAAGAGTAAGAAAAGAAACATGTTAGAAAACTTATTACATTTCCATTCAATTTTCTATATCAAAGTAAAATTTCTATTTAGCTTACTGTTATGTTTTATTAAAATATTTCACCAAATGTATTATAAAATTAGTATCAAATGTCTGTATCCTTGTGAAAATGTTTACTTTTTAATTATATAAATTATAGGTCTTAATTGAAAGTTATACATCAATACATAAGTATAATATAAATTAACCTACAATCACTAACGTAAATAAAACATATTTTATTTTAAAATGAAATCAATTTTCAAGATGTATTTTTTAAAAAACGCACAAAGTTGTTTTTAAGGAAAATAATAGTTAATCTAACGTTAAGAAAAACTATATTTAACTGTACTTACAAAGTTTTAGTTATATCAATATATATATGTTTGATTCTTTAGTTTATTGTGTTAAATTGGTTTTGATTTTCAATGTACTTTTTGCTGCTCATTTTTTTGTAACTCTGAATATCACATTTAGGGGGGAAATAATATATATATACGAGTATATATATATATTGAGAATTTCTAAAAGGAATGCTGTTAATTATAAAAACAACAGAATTTACTTACATAATTAAAATAAATGTTTCCTGCGTAAACGGATATTTATTTTATATTATAGAATTTAATTGGAACGGAATTCTGAGAAAAGCTATGTTCCACATCCAGAGCTTTCGCATCAATTAAAAAGAACTTAATATTCTCCACAAGTTTCCCTCCTATTCCAAATAAAAAATTTAAGAAAATAGTTCCAAATATCCAGTTTCTGAATCGAATGCTGAATGTAATTGTGTAGCGCAGTTTTATTCTTTTATGTGACATATCCTGAAATCTATTATTGTTTCATTTAGTGACACTAATACATAACATAAAAAATAAAAAAAATTAAAATACATTTTATATGCTTTAGAGGCTTTGCTGCTTCACTAGTTATTTCATAATGCTACAAACCATGCATTATTTTCCAGTTATTAATTTCTAAGTTCTAGCTTTAAGCTATTGATTGTATTCAAAAACATTTTTATGGCCCTCATTTCTTCATTTAAAAAGGATGGGAGTTTAATCTCTATAATTGAAGTATATTTATCTCTTACGCCCTTGAAACCTAAAAAATACCCGTTCTTAGCAGATTTTTACTCAACAAAATATAAACATGCATGCTAAATTTAAATTCTGTAGCTCTTATAATTTAAAAATGGGATTTTTTTATCTACGCGTCTCCTTAACCCCCTTTAAGTCGATTTCTACCAAACCGGTTCCTATAGGACCTATGCTCTAATAAAAAGAAACATGTTTGCAAAACTTCAAGTTTATAAGCTCAAAAGACGAGAATTTTTTTCTATATACAATGGTCTCGTAACCCCAAAGGAAGTTGATTTTCTCAAAATCTTGTTATTATTGATGTCACCTGTCTCATAGTGTCAGATCAAGACCCACTAAATTCATCGCGAGAAAAGGTTAGATGTGCGCCTGTTGTAAGCCACAGCTTTGAGCACCATACAGATGACCCCATAATTTGGTTAGATTCCACCCCATTTTGAAGGAAAATGACCTGGAGGTGTAAGATGCTTCCCAACTTTCTTCCCCTTACACCAACCTCACGAGAGGAATTGCGGCTCGACGGATATTTAGAGTAACCCCACCCCCCTGCCGCAAAGGCACTATACATTTACAAACATCCATGCCTTCTCCATCCAAACATCCATGCCAGGCCCTACGGCACAGCAAACAGCATCACTAACCACTATACCAGATAGGCGTCCTTCAAATTCTTTTCTTAGCCTATCTCTGTCCAACAAATAAAATGCCTACCAAATTTAAAACCCGTAGGTAGGTCTTATAGTTCAAAAACAGAATGACAGAATTACAACATTAAGTGGTAATTAATTTTTATTAATTATCATTAAAGTATCGTATTGTCATCCAAAACACAATCTTGTATATAATATTTCAGTTCCACTGAATGCTTTAAAACGTGAGAAAAAAACCTTTTCAAGTTTTGACACGTCACCAAAAGGGTCACTAAGTCGCCAAAAATGATGCCAACGTGGCTGTATTTGTAATTATTTAAAAATTAGTATTAATCAATTAATTTTTATTAATTATAATTAAATTACTGTATTGTCATCCAAAATAGTCATGTATATAAAATTTCAGGTCAATTGAGCACTTTAAAATGTATTTTATTAATGATTGAAAATTCCACCAAGATAAATAAATAAATATATAGAGAGTGTGAGCTAATAGTGTAGGAAGTGAATAAATAATAAAAGCGTAAATTATTTACAAGCTGTGGGAAATATATAAGGGATTAAACTATACATTTATGGGATCAATTTTATTATAAGACATTCCCAAATCCCTAAGTGACAGTTCCTTACAAAAACAAGGTAAGCTCCAGAAAATCCATCACACACAAAACTTATTAAATTACCCTCATCCCCTTACAAACCGGACTGATGGGCTCTCAAATCCAAATCCCAAATCCTTCACCGCTCACAACTTCCACCCCCTTCCCTCCTTTAATTTTATTTACACCGAATTCTTCCGTCTTTCTTTCGCCAAAACTTCTGCCACCGAAACCATCGATCAGAAAGATGGATCACACAATCCGAATCTTCAAACCGAATTCCGGGGGCAGATAAGACCTGTCCGGTATGTTTTGACAAGTTTCTAATCATCGTTTTAAGTGTAATAATTAATTAACAGTCGTCGAAGGCTCCACTGCCAGACCCACCCCCTTAACTCCCAAACGGCAGCCCCCTCTCTCTATTCCTCCAGAAGATGGAATGAAGGAATTTGGAAGGGAGGGATGACGTGAAATCTGAATTAAAACGGGATATACCGGGAACAAACCGGATGACGGGTGTTCCCGGGAAAAGCGGGATATGGATCTGGACATTTGGTCTCCATTGCCCAGGCATTGGAATGTTGGAGACGGAGTTGGGGGGTGACCGGCAAATGGCCGCTCGGGGGCGTTCATTAAATCTCGACAAATCATGCCCATTGCATTCTCTGATGGGTATCCTAAGACCACTTCGTTATTGTCAATCTCAAAGGGAGTATATTGATGGAATGGTATGCTAGGGATATGTGTGTGCCTATATATAAATATATATACAGTCGAACCTCCATATTACGAACCTTTATATTGCGAATTTTTCTATATAACGAACTTTTTCCTGGCAAAATAACATCCCAATAGTGAAGTGCGTTTTCTATATAACGAACTTTTTTTCCTTGTAATTTAATTTTTTTCTCGCTTTTTTTAAGTATTTCTTGATATTATTAGTTATTTTCTCTTATAAGGTATCCGACTACGTTCGGAACCGTGATTTTGCAAAAGCGTACAAATGGATAATATCTATGATATTTAGTGTCACTTAGATTAGAAAATGTATATAAAATTGTTTTAAGAATAGTATTACAATAAAAAAGTATTTAAGTACAATATTTTGGCAAAAAATGAACATAGAATGACCCATTTTCAAAATATTCTCCTTTTGGGAAAAATGCTTCTATTGTAATAATATTTTGCCTGTCTGTAGCTCAGACCTCTGTATAGAGGTTCAAATAGAATTTTTGAAATATATAACTTAGAAGTGGGTTTATCCATGTTTTACGACAACAGAGGGGGATTTTAAGAAAAAAACGCCGATAATTATTTCAATGGGTTGTAACTCTAAAAATAATGTGAATTTTTCAAAAGTCATAGTTGAGCTTCTGTACAGAGGTCTGAGCTATATACAGGCAAAATATTATTATAATAGAAGTATTTTTGACAAAAGGAGAACATTTTGAAAAGGTTATTCTAAGTTAATTTTTTGCCCAAATATTGTATTTAAATAAATTTTTTTTGTCAAAATGTCCTTAAAACAATTTTATACATGTATTCTAATTGAAATGACACTAAATATCATGAAAATTATCCATTTATGCGCCTTTTTAAAAACACGGTTCCGAACGTAGTCGGATACCTTAACACATTGTACGGTGGTCATAAATCTTGAACTGGTTTTTATTGCCTAAATCACCGAGAGGAATGGAATTCTGAGCTTTTCATCCAAGAAATGCAACCTTTAACCCCCAATGTCCAGTTCACTGGAGCCATCTTCTATATCCCCTTTCACCCTCAGTGGAGTTGTCTCGTGTTCCCCAACAAATCTCTGTTCATTTGTTGTGCTGATCAGCTGTACTAGTAACTTCATTTCTTGTGGCTCAAAAATCATAAAACGTAAGTGCTTGAGCATCAAAGGAAAAATTTAATTCTTCAGGAAGTGGATAAAAGCGTCAAGAAGCTTTTCTTGCAGATTTTCTTTTTTGATTGGTAAGATTAAAATAAATAGATATTAATTTAAAAAAGGTGTGAATAATTACTTTTTTTAATATATAGAGTTTATGAATTTAAAATTTGTTTTATGGGGTTTGTAAAGAAAATTGAAAGATGAACCTCTTAACTAATTTTCCATATAACGAACTTTTTTCGGGACTTAGCGACTTCGTTATATTAAGGTCCGACTGTATATATATATATATATACAGAGTTTTTCATACTCTCTACTAAAGAGACAGAAATGACTTGAACATTAAAAATAAAAGAGTCATACAGATATTATAAACTTAAAAAAGTAGATGCTGCTGTATTATAAACAATACTGACTGAGGACAGTTTTTAATTTTATATAAAGTGTGGTTTAACCAGTTATATGGCTAGCCAACCTTCCTTCTTTCTGTTTATAATGCTTATCAAGATGCCATTGAAAATAATGGATAGAAGCTCTAAATGCATCTTAAATAAGAAAAATATATACCGTAACTATACTGTATATAAAGTAACTGTGTATACTTTTAACACACAAAAAAAATGAGACTGAAATTTACGGCTGCGCGTTATACGCTTGGTATAAAAATAATAGTATCAAAAATTAAAAAAAAAGAGACGTGCATAAGAAAAATTAAACTTCTACATAGATCGGAATACTACATATTTGAAAGAAATGACTTGCCTAATGACGTTAAAGGCTTTCTAATTGTTATAGTGTTCTATTTTTTCAAAATTATGGGATAAAAACTGGAATAAATGACTTAAAAATGCGAACATTGTACATGCATACTTCTGAATCCTTTGTAAAAAAGGGGATGAACGTTATACGGCGAATATACCTAAAAATTATATATAAAAAGTACGGCTTGAAAGTATGGGTGCGCGCTATACTCCGGATTTTATGGTAAGTATATTTATATAATAACCACTTTAAATTACGATACAGCATCATTTAAGGTATCCGACTACTTGCGACAGTTTTTTTTTTTAAATGGAGATATGGGAATTTTTTTTTTGTGGTTTTTAGATTTATTTAGTACATTTTAAGAAAAAAAGAACTGATGAAAAAATTTACAAAAAATTATAGAAATGGGGCACGTTTTGAACAAACAGTTTATGAACAAATTTTCAATTTTGATGTGTTACTTTGCTATTCATTTTTGAAATGACCTTCAAGATATTACATAAACGGGGCCCTTTCTGCACAAATAGTAAATGAACAAATTCCCAATTTTTCATATTTGATATATAACTTTGCTATTTCTTTTTGAAATGGCCTTCAGGATAAAATTTTTACAAAAACTACAGCACTTTATCTTAGTTTTATATGAAATTGCTTAAGAAAACAGTGATTATATTCACATAAGGGACTGCAAATTTTGTAATAAAATAGTGATTGATAAATCTGAAGGTTGAAACACTTCTACTATTACACAGAATATACGCAAAAAAATTCTGTAAATTATTTTCAAAACTTTTTGAGCAATCGCTGTCCCCGTTAGAGCATTTTCAATAAAATACCACATTTCGAGTAAAACGCAATTTAAAGTATGACATCTTACTCTAAGTAGTGGCATCGACTTTTACAAAAACACTTGTAGTTTTTATTCAGTGAACGGAAAATAATAAACTTGATATTTTTATAAAGCTAATAAGAGGAAATATAAAATAAATCATAAAAAAATTGTCAGTTTTTTACAAAATTAAAAATTTTAGGGTAGAGGAATTTCTTAATGTTCTACGTTCGGAACCGTGATTTTGTAAAAGCGTATAAATGGATAATATTTATGATATTTAGTATCCTTTCGATTAGAAAATGTACATAAGATTGTTTTAAGAATAGTATTACAATAAAAAATTATTTAAGTACAATATTTTGACAAAAAATGAACATAGAATGACCCATTTTCAAAATACTCTCCTTTTATGAAAAATGCTTCTAGTATTTGCCTGTATATAGCTCAAACCTCTGTACAAAGGCTCAACTAGAATTTTTGAGATATATAACTTAGAAATGGGTATATCCATGTTTTATGACAACAGAGGGGAGAAATTTTAAGAAAAAAACGCCGATAATTATTTCAATGGATTGTAACTCTGAAAATAATGTGAATTTTTCAAAAATTGTAGTTGAGCCTCTGTACAAAGGTCTGAGCTATATACAGGCAAAATATTTTTATAATAGAAGCATTTTTCACAAAAGGAGAAGATTTTGAAAAAAGTTTATTCTAAGTTAATTTTTTGCCAAAATATTGTATTTAAATAACTTTTTTTTGTCAAAATGTCCTTAAAATAATTTTATACATGTATTCTAATCTAAGTGACACTAAATATCCTGAAAATTATACATTTATGCACTTTTTTAAAATCACGGTTCCGAACGTAGTCGGATATCTAATACCTCTTAATCCTTAGCTTGATTTGACGAAGATTTATGCTATTGTCGATAGAACCATACTTTAAACATCTTTGTACATGTTCCACCAGCTGTAACTTCCCCAAACATGTCTTCTGTCTGTGACCAACAGGCGAAACAATCGCTTTCTCAGTCCCCACTCGTTCCGCACACTGGTCACCGGCTACAAGCTTTTTCAATATCAAAAAATCAATCGATGGAACCCTCCAGCTACCTACCTCCCCACTCACACTGTCCTACGTCCTATATGTCCTATAATAATCAAACACCAATATCGCTTCACATGAAGGGAAAGAAGCTGGAACGCGATTCCCCCCTCCAAAAAAAATCATCCCCTATGGACCCATACTCCCTCACCATCTTTGCTATCCGCCCGGGAACCCTAACACAAACACATATCTGAAGCAAAGCCAAAAAATCATCCAGAATCATTTCTATACAGGAGTCCATTGGCATGATAGATCTAAAAAGAATGAAAAAATAGAAAGAAAAAAAAGGGAGGGGGGAGGAGAAAAAAAAATTAGAACTACTACAGAGACCTTGGCTGAGAATTCAATTTCCAAAAGGAATCTTCCTCTCTTCACCGCGTAGAGGTTCGTATATAAATGTATAGACGTGGTTATGTGGGAGCTTAGGGCTGGCCCTATCTGTGACACAAGGGAGTCGTTTGAGGGGAGGTTATTATGAACGTTTAATAGGGTGGTCATTCCGTGGAATGGTCCCTGACCATTGTTCGCAGTTTCTGGTGTGTTGTGTCTGGCAGTTCGGACTGTATGGAGTGGTGGAGTTCTCGGAATTCCAGAAAAGAAAATCGAATGGTTTGCCGCAGACCACGTGTTGAAAAAGCCCAGACCGCTAGGTATATGAATAACACACTATTCGTGCACTAGGCTAAATTCATGTGATGTCATAGTCACATGATAATGACAACCACGTGTTTCTAGCCAATTGGTTTAAACATTCACGTTAAGACATAGCAATCACGTTGTGCCGAAACTTTCTCTTAAAAAGTATATATTTATCGACAGTAATAAACACATAGGTATATGAAATATATTTTATTGAAAAGCACATGTATAAAATAATTTTTTTTAAAATTTTAAAATATTTTTGAAACTTTTTTTTATTATATTAGATTATCTTTACACAATTAGGAAATTTGATATTTTATCTAAGTCTTACAAATAGAATAATAAGTACAATTAGTTTAATGTCTGTTCTGAATTCAATAGTGAACACATGTTTGTTTTTATCATGTGACCATCATGAATTGAGTCCACTGATTACATCTATTTGTGACATGGTATGTGAGACCAGAATCATGACTGTGAATCTATGTAGTATGGACTGTTTTAATATTTAGGTCTCGATTTACTTTTGCGGATGTATCAAAAAGCAAAATGTTTTTCCCTTTATTTGATACTATAGAGCAGGAGTGGGCAGATTTTTCTAGGGTATGTGGGCTATTTCTAATTTTTTCAAGGTGTTGCGGTACATCCAGTGGCGTAGGACCCTCCCCAAACTATCCGACTTTTTTCCTCCGTATTTTTTAAAATACCGTATATACTCGAATCTAAGAAGCACTTTTTCTCCAATGTTAGTTCAACTAAAATTCGGACGCAGCTTAGAATCGAAGGGAAATTTTTTTTCGATGGGGTATGTAGAGCAATTACAGCTTCAGGCATGTATTTAACAGTTTATAATACTGATGGAATAACTAATTATTCACTTCTTATTAGTTTCCCTTTAAATTCAGTTTAATTTCTTTAAATTGGATATCGATGAACCCTTTTACACTAGTTTTCCTTTTGCACAGAATTTTGTTCAGAATTTGGGGCGCGGCTTAGAATCGATGGCGGATTAGATTCGAATAAGTACGGTATTTCTAGACCTTCGTACGATGGAATGATTATTAGATCTTAATTGAAGGTGGTCACTCGAAAATGTCTCGGCGGTCCACCGGTCAATCACGATCAACTTAATGCCCACCCCGATTATAGAGTGATTTTGAAGTATTCTTGAAAACAAATATCACAAAATTAATTTTCGCTTACTCTTATAAAATAAGCACAAGATCTGAACAATTTTAAGTACAAACTTGACAAATATTAAAACATATGTTGGTAGTGTTTAAATACACCACATTCTCTATTTAATCTAAGGGAAAATAGAATATGAAGCACTTTGTATCAAGGAAAACATAGATTCACATTAAAAAGTGGATAATTTATTACAAAATCCAGTTTTTGATCAATGAATCTGAAACGATTTTATACAAAAAGATTTAAAAAGAAAAAAAATTGAGATATGTTGCTCATATTGAGAATATGAATAATCCAATGCTATATGCAAAAATACTTCTTTTAATTTTTAATCCCTCGTGATTAAAAGATATGCTTCGAAACTCATATTCAAGCAAAATAAGATTATAGAATCATGTAATAAAATTACAAAAACTATATAAACAGAAAAGTCATAAATAAAATAACTCAAAATATAATTAAAAATACGAATAACTATTATTTCATGTGTGTGTGCAGGATTTAATTGCATATTTTATGTTTTATTCTTCAGCATGTTTGTCAGAATAAAAGATAAAAATAAAATCACCGAACTAAAAAAAAATATTTGGAAAATTTTAAGGGGACAGTGGACTTTCAAAAACTTTTTTTTTAATTATGAAGTAAGAGTAATGAAAATTTATGAGCATATACACTGGAATACAACTAGATCAAATATATCTTTAAAAAAAATTTCATTTAAAATTTTTTTTTAAATTAAAAAAAATTAATAAATTTTAAATTTTTTAAAAACATTCCATGCGTTCCAATTTTTTATTTTTTGACTTCGTCTAACATTATTAATGTTTATTAGTACACGTTACACATAAATGGGTATTATTTAGCAATTTCGTGCACCGGTTAATTTTTTAGAAAGGTTTTTGTTCATTTGTACTTAATTTTCTGTAAAATATCAGATTTTGTACACTAAAAATAAAATTTAACTATCTAAATGAAGTCAAAATTTTAAATGGATGCCCAGATTTATTTATGTACTTATCAATATTCTTCACGAGAAATTTCAAGCAATTCGCTCAAAAACTGAGACGCATGGAACATTTTAAAAGCACGTAAATTTGAAAAAACAAAGTTTTGAGAAAAAGTCATTTTAAAAATGTTTTTCCACTTACCTTTTATAATTGTTGTTCTGATATTATTAAACATCCATTTTATTTAATAACAGACATATTTATACTAGGTTATTTATTTACAAGCATAATTTGAAGAGAGAAAAAAATTAATAAAAGAATAAAATGGTTTCACATGATACAGTTTTTCGGTAAAATGTTTTCAGTGATAGTACAAATAAATATTAATTTACTGGAAAAAACATTTAAAATTTGCCAGAACCATATGTTTCACTTTCTTTTTTAATGTTCCTTGTAATTTTGGATGATTTGGCCAATTTATTACTTATTCTTTTCTTTTTCCAATCACAAGAATTCTTTTTTTCACTCTGAGCTAAGCGTCGTTTATCACGTTTATGGGAAATGTCCACAGATACAGCACTTAACTCATTGTGCTCAATAGCTAAACTATTGAAGCAACCAAAATTATATCCACCTATGGCAGATATAACACACATTTCAAGTCGCTTTTTAGAAACAAAAGTTTCTTTTGGGCAGTTTTTCCAAATGACACTGTGGATGCTTTCGTTGGCATTCTGAGTTTTCCTCGCACTGCATCTTTCTAAAAGCTCATCGTTTGCAAGCCTTTGATATACTGGAAGTATTTTTTCCAGATTTTGTTCCGAGAGCTTAGTTTTCATCAGTGAATGGGACATAGGGTTCTCATTTTTAGCCAATGCCCTCTGGTAAAAGCACCATGATGTCGAACCAGTAGGGTCGAATAAGTAGATTTGTCTTAGAGAAATCATAATATGATAAAAAAAAAACAACACTTAGAATATATTTCAGTCAGTGGCGCACACAAGGGGGGGGGGGCGGGCCCCCCCCCCCAAAGCCCTTGATTTTTTTCCCGATTGGTTATAATTCTAAGTATGTAACACGTAAAATTTAATTAGATATTTGTTATTAATGATTAATTTTATTAATTAATGCTAATTATTTATTTAATAATTAGTTTTTTACCGTGTTTTGTTCCTGAAAATCGACAAAATCAAAAATAGCATGATACACGAATGGTGAATTTTTAACCCCAGAAAAATTCCTGTGTGCGCTACTGATTTCAGTTGTAAGAAAATGTGCTGAATTTCCATCGTATGTCTTAAAATTTGGAAGAAGACAATAAGAGATCTCAGGTGTGTTAAATTTCTCTGGAGGTCTGAAAATATAAACAATTTTCAAACAGGTATAATGCTTTTAAAATTAAATTAAATGATTCGAATCTTTTACACATTATTTATAAAAGAATGGGGCTTCAAAAAAGTTTAAAATGTTTAAAATATAATCATAATTTTAAAAATCACACAAACACACATACGCATATGAAAATTCTATAATAAAAATTAAGTATTTTTTGCGTTGCTCACACTATTTTCTAAAATAGTAGCCTCTGATGTATAAAACTTTACAGAATTGTAAAATGCATCATACTCTTTAAACCCTACCTAATTTTAGTATTACATATTTTTTGTTTTTCAAAATATTTGTAAAATATTGCATTTTTTAAAAATATTTTTTTAAAATGTATTTTTTTATTTATTAAAATATGTAAGTTATTATTCTATTTATATAAAAATAGCCACAATGTAATAAGAATACATTTAACTTTATAAATCAACTTATAGCTAGTAATTAAAGCTACTATTTTAGAATATAGCATGCGCGACGTAAGGCTTAGTAAATATTTCTTATAGAAAAGTTTCTTATTTTCATATGTTTATAATTTTTAAAATTATAATTATACTTTAAATATTTTATACTTTTCTGTGAAGCCCCATTCCTTTATAAATAATGCGTAAGAGATTTGAATTATTTAATTTAAATTTAAAAGAATTATACCTGTTTGAAAATTGTTTATATTTTCAGACCTCTGGAGAAACTCTTAACACCCTTGAGACCCCTTAAAATGAGTAGATAACATGATAAATGGAATGTAGCACATACTGCATAGTGTAATATAATTACAACTCATATGATGAGTTGTAATTATATTACACTATGCAGTTATTTTACATGTACGTGAAGAGATGAATGTACGTAATGTAACTGTCATTTGTTCAAATCCTATGAACTACTTGTGCAATAAAATCGTCTACATTTAATTGAATACTAGCCAGTGAAATAATGGAGAATCTTAGCCCCCCCCTCTGCAAAGTCAAGCTTTCAAGCGTCAGTCAGGTTGGGGCCCCCTGAACCC
>BMAV01026528.1:206290-216729 GCA_019973955.1 Trichonephila inaurata madagascariensis | reverse complement strand
ACGCCACTGGTACCAGTACATCTTTGGAAAAATTTTTGAACCTTAGCTTTAGTTGATATTTTGAGATTTTAGAAGTTTTTAAAAATTAAAATACAGTCGAACCTCCATATAACGAACCCCTATATAGCGAATTTTTCTATATAGGGAACTTTTTCCTGGAACCAAGAACATTTCACGATTTTCTTCGTAAAATAACCAACCAATAGCGAAGTATATATAACTAACTTTTTTCTTGTGGTTCAATTGTTTTCCTCCCTATGTTTTAAGTATTTCTGGACACATTTCAAGTTATTCTCTCTTTTAATACATTTTATAATGGTCATAAAGGGAGTTTTGGTGCATTACAAAGAGAGATGTGTGTGTGTGTGAGGCGTATATATATTATTAAAAAAAGCATTTTTTAAATAAAAAAAACCAAAACAAAATTAACAGATTTTATGAGTAATTAAATTTAAGGACGCACGGGGTAATGTATGTTTAGAATCTCTAGTTATTAAATAATGTGTGTTTAAAATTACTTATATGCTTTAAACTAGAAAATGTCATAAAAATTCATTAATTTTAATTTAAAATTATTTTCTTAACCTTGAAATGCAGTATATTACTCGACATTCTTTTTCTTGTTTTCCTTGCAGTTTTTCTTTCTTTTTTTGATGGGTAAGATATATGAAATACATAAATATTAATTTACAAAAGGTGTAAATAAGTACTTTTTTTAATATATGGTGTTTTTGAACTTAAAATTTTTTTTATATGGTTTTTAAAGTATACTAAAAGATGAAACTCCGTATAACGAATTTTCCATATAACGAACTTTTTTTCGGGATTTAGCGACTTTGTTAGAGGTCCAACTGTATTTATTTTTGTTTAATTCTTCCGTTAAGAGTACATTTACATTTTGATTATTACTCAAGAATAACCGAGATTTCTAGATAAAGTTAATATTAGTTTACCCATATGTCAATAATGTTGTAAATTCCAGCTATTAATGTTGATTTTTTTGGTTTCAGGATGTCATAGATTGAAGTAATCCGGGGTATGTTGAAAACAGAGGTTAGCAGTGTGTGATTATGAATCTTCGAAGGTTGCAGTTTTCCGGAAAATTCACGTTGAAATAACGCTTGTTTACGAAAACGATTGGCCTTCGTACAACAATGTTGTGAGGTGTAAAAAGGATTTTCAAATTTGTCTTGTGTCTCTCATAAAAGATCCAAGCAAGGAAGACCACCACTCACGGATGCTGCTGTCGCAGCGAGGCACGTGGATTTTATCCTATTAAACGGAAAATCAATCATCTAAATGACCACGAATTAATTTGATCTTAGTTGCGGCAGAGTGTAAAAAATTATTCGTGAATAACTGCAGAAGTAAAGGGGATAGCACATTGGGTTCAAACGTAAACAAAAATTTGGGCACTTCTGTAGGTACTCAAAAGTAAATAAATACAATGACATTTTGTTAGCTGAACAATAAAAATAATTGTTCCATTCATAATATTTTTTGACCATATCTTTGATATTCTGATAGTTTTAAGAGCTGAAAAATTGAATTTTCCGTAAAAGTCAATGATAATATCCTTTTTTATTGCAAAAGATCATATGGAAAAGCCGCTGGTAAGAAGAATTGGTTTAAAATTTTCAGGAACAAAAGAAGATGCTTTTTTTTCTTTTATACTCTTTTGTTTATTTATTTACTGCCATTGTGTTCCATTTAATCTTTTCGACCAAAAAAATTATTTGAATTATATTAGATCTGTGCAAGAGCTAAATATACTGCAAATTAGGCTTTTTCATTAAACTCTAGAAATTTCTTGGTATTTACGTGTTGTTAAAACCCCAGTTCACCCTCCCTTGGCGATGATTATTCAAGGCAGAAAAATTGTGGTAACCTGTATTTCTAAAAGTGCTTTTTTTATTAGGTGTGTGAATCCCTTTGAAGCGAGTGGCTGGCGTTATATTCAATTCTGAACTATAATACAACAATTGGTAATATATAGATTATTAAGTTTTGTTTTTGTTAACTTGAGTTATTATTTTATATGAATTTACTGACTAAAGAAAATTTACAAAAAAAAATCCTGCAAATACCGAAGCAAGCCTTAAAACGTGTTATATGTAAAGACCCTGGTAAAACTTTTTCTCTGAGGCCGCAAATATGATAACTCTAGATCGGAAACATTGTACGTAATAAAAGAAAGTCATAATTGGTTGTCATATGTAATCAGAACATGAAAAATAAATTCAATTGGAGAACGAAATGTGTTTATTTATTTTTTAACAACTTTTTCTTAGATCAATAAATTAAAATAATCATATTTTAAATGAATAATTTTTTTCAAACATTGTGTTCTACTTTATTTGTGTCTAATAATTTCTTCTTCTTAACGTTCCGAATCAATTAAAGTATAAGATACCATAATGTTAACTCAAAAATGAATTATGAATTACAATTAATAATTTTTTGCGGATTTTTTTTTTGTACAAATTAGTGTCAACACATATATATAAAAAAGGAATATCCAGTTTTTCAGGATTTTTGTGTTATTTTTAATAATTGACTTACGTAACAAAATAAAAGGCCACTTGCATTATCAAGAAAAAATTCTAAGATTTTTACAAGTATAAATTTTTATTGAATTTTATTTCCGGCATTATTTTAAATTTATAATTAACATCCATTTTCTTCATAGCCTTTATATTAAACACTGTTCCCCAAAAAGCAACAAAAAACTAATTTGAGAATTAATTATTTTTTCTCAATATATTTCTGTCCTTTAAATACATTCAGAATGTATAAAACATTTGAAATCAGTACTTCAATTTCATAATGAAAGCCATCTCTTCGAGATCATGTAACTGTCTCTAATGCCACTAAAAAAATCCAAGTACTTTATAGATTTAATTAAATAAAATTATATATAATTCATTCAATTACATGTTTCAGTAGAAAATTCTTTTAATTCCACATTTTACATATTATTGTAATATGCTTTATTATTAATTGCTTTCATATTTTAATTAACTATAGTTAATTTTTAAAATTAATTATAATATTTATAAGTAATTATTAAAACCAGCAAAGATGCAATTGCTCCGAATTTTTTGCAATATATTCATAAAGCTGTTTATCTTCATTCAAATATAGTAAGGAAGAATGGAGTAGAAATTTGATTAAACAACTTAATCGAGAGATTCTGAGATTCATATTTTAATCATAGCTTCAATGGAAAGGAATTGAAATTTCATGAAGTCTCAAGTATTTTTGAGCTGATATTTTTCTTATTACTATGGTTGTTCTAAGAAACCTTTCAGATATATTTTTCAACTTCACACACAATTTTCCTTTTTCTTTTTAAAAGAAGAAAAATTAAAATAAAATTTAAAAACAAAACACGCGAATAAAGTTATTTCAAATTTAGACGCAAATAAATGTAATAGTATTGGTACAAATTAAATTAATGAGTGATTGTGCTTAAAATGAACCTAAATTTTTATCAACATTTCTTTAAAAGAATGTGAGATTTCTTTTCTGATAATCCTGCATTATTAAAAAACTAAAATACATGTAATGTCAGATGATTCATGCAAGCTATGATGAAAATTTTGATTTAAATGTAATAAATATTAATGTTCATTTTTTCCCTTTCTCATTGATTTGCAAAAAGCAAATCGAGACATTTGGGGTTGTGCCCAAATTATTTATGCTTTTATTTTCACATCTCGCTGCACAATACAAAAACAAACGCATACAAAAGTGTTTTCAGGTAGAACGTCTCAGGATATGATATGAAGAGTGAAAATCGCTTAACGCGAAACAAAAGGGATTGAAATATTTTTTCTTGTTAAAAGATATTGCAAAAAAAAAAAAACCCCATATATTAACAATATTAAGTTTATTTTATTTTTATTTAGGTATGTATACATGTATATATTTAATAAAAATCAATGAAACAAAAACATTCACAAGAACTTTAAGAAAATTTATACAAAATATTCCATTTTTTAAAAAACAGCATTTATTAAGTTTCTGATAAATAATCTGATTTTTATTTGTATATTGTTTTTTAGCATCAAATTGTTCAATATCGTCCATTTTGTTATTCGCTGTGTGAATAACTTCATTGGAATGTGCATCTAAATAACTGCGTATACTTTTCATGACGTTCCTCACTTTGGATGATATGAACAGGAGCTGCAGTATTCATTCCATTTTCATCGTCGAAATCTGCATCAATGATATTTTTGAGCGTTGAACAAACTCCAAAATGTCTTTGTCTGTCATAATTGGGGCTGTGCACACATCATTCACATCTACTGCAATGAATTTTTCTGATAATTTAATAGGACAGTCCAATCCAGCTGGTATTTTATGTATTTTGTTCATTCTCAGAAAGGAAATCTTTTCGCGTTATCGTGTTATGCGATTTTCGTTTCGTGTTCAGAGAACAAAAATGCATGAAAATACATAGTACTTAGTCGGGACCGTTGTATTATTTCGTGGTAACCAATATTTCGCCTTAAACGTTTTTGCTTTTGCATTTCACTGTAGATTAAAAATAAATCACGAGATTTTTCTGAATAAATTTAATGAATTAGGACCAGTAGCGCACACAAAAATTTTTCAAGTGGGGGTGTCCAGGGCCGATAATCCACCATTTCGACATCATGCTCCAATACGCCACCCAACATATTCTTTTGATTTTGTCTATTTTCGGGAAGAAAAATAATACAAAATTAATTATTGAATAAATAACTAGCATTAATTAATAAAATTAAGTATTAATAATAAAAACATAATTAAATTTTACGTAATATATACATAGGATTATAACCAAAAGAAGAAAAATCAAGGGCTATGGTTGGTGTCCGGACCCCTAGGACATCCCCCTTGTGTGCGCCACTGATTAGAACTCACTGGTGTCACTGAATCAGACAGACATAGCAGATAGCAGAATAACATAATAATGACAGATATAGTTGAAGCTCAAAGAACAGTTATACACGCGGAGTTATTTGTTTAATGGAACCTCTCTCTCTCTTGATAAAATAAAAATATTACTTATCTTTGAATGATTTTTATGCGCAATTGTTTTGCAGCATCCTTTACTAGCTTCAAGTAGATTTACGCAGCACAGGATCTTTTCCTAAGTCAATATCATTACTGGATTATCAAAAACTTCACAACTTCCACTTATTGCTCTACTAATAAGTACTGACACTTCGTAATATACTCAAGTAATCCTCCCTCATTCTATTTTTAGATTTGCTTAAATAGTAATATATATTTGCATGTATCATGGATTCTTCACAAAGTGAAGCTTTCGCATCGGACAACTTATTAAAGGAACCCCAGAGATTAGTTATAGAACCTACAGTGCTAAAGAAGGAAGAAATTGGAATTCACAAGACACAACAAATGTAGATACAAAAAAGTCTTTGGACTAAACTGGAGACCTATTATGATATCTAAAGCTGTCGCTGAATTAGGTCAGTGATTTAGGGTTAGCAATGTTTTATGGATCCAACCTTCTCCATACAGCAGAAATTTTTGACATAATAGGAATATATATATATATTTGAATGGTAATCGTTTTAAAGTAAACAATAAATTTCTTAAATTTATACGGGCTGAAATTCTTTTAACGACTCGTGTTTCCAAAGTATGGATTTGTTTTGAAAATCTTCTTTTTACAGCAGTTAAATTTTAATAATTTCCCAATATAGTGATAAATTTATGTATTGCAATTAGATAAAAATTTCTGAATTATACTGATTATACTCGTAAGAATAGAAGCACAAATGCAATGAAAATATTTGCAAAAGCTCCACATAAATAATATTAGAAAAGATTTTTTTTACAATAGATTTATAGATTTCACAAATTGAAATTTGTTATTTACTAGGGTTAATTTTTATTTTTACATAACTAAAGAATTATTTGAATAAATGTTTATTTTTAAAGGTGTGTTTCATGTTTATTGATAATGACAAAAAATAAGCCCATTCAAAAATATTTTAAGTGGGCTCCCCTATGTGACATCCTGTTTTTTTAGCATTTTTAGGGAATTCTTTTTGACGACCAGTAAAATGATAGAATAAGTTTTTTTATCATTTATTTATATGTATTTTAAGAGTATGTATATAATTGTTTAGCTAAAAATATCCAATATAGAACGTGAGTTATAGCGCTCTGAACAAACCCGCCTCGAAAAAATGGACATTCATTTCTTCCACGATTGCGCCTGATTGGCTAATCTGAAATTTAAAAAAATAAATAAATAACGGCATTTTAATCTATAAGCTTAAATGCACCAAATGAACTATACTCAATTACAAATATCAAAAATTGGATTTTTGGTAGACTCCTGAAGAAAAAGTTTCGAATTTCATGGGGGGGGGGGATTGTTATGTTTTGTTATAAAAAATAGAAATATTTTGAATTTTGGAATGATCGTAGTTCATTTGGTGCATATATATGTTCTGAGTCTACCCTATAAGTATGAAGGTATTCGATCAAACCATTCTTGAAATGGAGGAAAGTTTGAAAAACACAGTTTTGAGAAAAACGCGTTTCCAGTTTCAAGTCCGATTAAAACAATGAAAATCGAAACAGCGCTACGAACAGCTGCTCTTCTAACAGCTGCTTCTTTATAATGACTTCGAATTTTAAAAAATCACTTTACCACCGTATTCTAAATATGTTAAGAAAGCAATTTATGGAAAAAAAGAAAAAAAAAATTTTTTTTTTGATTTTTTGAAACCATGGGTGAACTCCCTTAATACCTTCCTTTACTAGCAAACTATTATTTTTATTTTGTAATGAAATTTTTTTTAAGTCACGTAAAGAACAAGGTTTTACCAGGAAATTTTCCACGTGTTTATTTTATTTAAATGTAAAACAGAATTATTTTACATTTAAAAAACCGATTATTACTGAACTGTACTAACTTACACCAAAAAGAGAGATCAAATATTTATTACTTAGCTTCGAGTTCACATAATATTTCATTTTTAATCGCATTTGGGAAGCAATTTTTTTCTTTCAAAGAATCCTGCCGGATTATGTTCGATTTGATTTCTAAGAACTAGGAAAAATGTACTCTAATCTCTCAATCCAACCTTTTTTTTTTTTTTTTTTTTTTTTTAATTAAAATTTAAAATTTTTTTTAATTTTTCAAACAAAACTTTTTTTTTTTTTTTTTTGGATTGTAATTCATCCTTAGAATTTTTTGGAATTTTATTAGTAAAAACGGTTTTTTAATACTTAAATAATTTTTAAAAATTTTAATAAAACTATTTCGACACGCAAGAAGTCCATATTAAAATTTTTAATTAAAAACAATAAAGATGTATTGAAGAATAATTTTATATTGATGCCATTTCTTTTAAAGAAGTAGCATTTCGATATAAGCAGAAATCTTAAATTTTTTTTCTATGCTTATCTTTTTTATTTCTTAAGTTCTCATTTAAGGCTAAAGATCTCAGGCATATAAAGCGCACCACAGTAAATTTCGATCTTATTTATTTATTTATTTATTTATTCAAAGTGCGCGTTATACGCCGAATTTTGCGTTATGCTCCTATATGTATTTCTAGTAAAACTTCTTTACTAGATATTTTTATTGTCTAGGAATATCTAAGTTATTCTTTCAAAATAAACTTAATTATAATGAAATATATTTGGAACAATTTGGCTTTTAATGGGTTACCGAATGTATTGCTGTGAATAATTTAAAATATTTTAACAGGTTCATAAATCTCTTTGGTGGAAAAATAAAATATTTATTTGAAAAATATGTATACTTTTGTAATTTTTAGAACAAGCGTCGGGCCAACTTATGGCATGTGGTACAATCCTCAGTGGACCATACAATAAATTTCTCAATTTTTGACTGGGTAGAAGTTGATAAATTCAAAATGGAGCTTATTTCAATAGCATCTTCAAAATTACTGAAAGCACAATTTAAGGTATCCGACTACGTTTGGAACCGTGATTTTATAAAAGCGCATACATAGATAATTTTCATGATCTTTAGTGTCACTTAGATTAGAATACATGTATAAAATTGTTTTAAGGACATTTTGACAAAAAAAAGTTAGTTTAATACAATATTTTGGTAAAAAATTAACTTATAGAATAACTTTTTTTCAAAATGTTCTCCTTTTATAAAAAATGCTTCTAAAATAATAATATTTTGCTAATATAAAGTAAAGACTCCTCCAGAGCGTCTGAACAATTTTTAATTTGAAAAATTCACATTATTTTCAGAGTTACAACCCATTGAAATAATTATCGGCGTTTTTTTTCTTAAAATTTCTCCCCTCTGTTGTCGTAAAACATGGATAAATCCACTTCTAATTTATATATTTCAAAAATTCTACTTAAGCCTCTGTACAGAGGTCTGAGTTATATACAGACAAAATATTATTATAATCGAAGCCTTTTTCACAAAAGGAGAATATTTTGAAAATGGGTCATTATACGTTCATTTTTTGTCAAAATATTGTTCTTAAATAATTTTTATTGTAATACTATTCTTAAAATAATTTTATATACATTTTCTAATCCAAGTGATACTAAATATCACAAATATTGTCCATTTATACGCTCTTGCAAAATCACGGTTCCGAACGTAGTCGGATACCTTAAGGAATTACGAAAGATTTTGGAAGATAGCTTCAACCATAAATTGAATAATATAGTATAACATGTGATTACGACAGGTAAAGACTCATTTCTGCATATTAATTTTACTATCTGGCATCTCTTGTTTCTTTAAATATATATTTATATACTAACCGTTATCCACCCGTTTCCCTGGTATGAGTATAAATTGCTTTTTTAAGATACCAACATCTTTGTCCTAGCCAGTGGCGTACACAAGGGGGGCCATGCTCGACACGCTCGCACCCCCTACGTAGGATTATCACTCAGTTTAAGAAACGCTGCTGTGGTGTAATAGCTCAAAAATTATAATTTTTATCTATAACATCCCCACCCCTCCTCGGAATCGACTTCTGTAAAACCCCTTCTAAACGAATCTCTACTTAACAACAACAAAAAAAAGAAGCCTGCTAAATTTCAAGTCTATAGGTTTATTGATCAAAAACGGGATTTTTTAAATCTATTAAGCCCCCTCTCTCTTTGGGCGTCAATTTCCGCTAGACTCGTTCTTAATGGATCTCTACTTAACAACAACAAAAAAAAGACGCCTGCTTACTTTCAAGTCTATAGGTTTATTGATCAAAAACGAGATTTTTTACTTCTATTATGGCCCCTCTCTTCTTGGGAGTCAATTCCCACTAGACCCGTTCTTAATGGATCTCTACTTAAGAAAAGAAACATGCTTGCCAAATTTCAAGTATTTGTGCCTAATAGTTCCGGATATCTCGTAATGAATGAGTAAATCACTTTTCTTGAATATGTGTAACACAGTTACTCGATGACTAAAACTGAAACTGTTCTTTTCAAAATTTTGTACAGACCCTTTTGATTAAATTGTTAAAATATCCCCCTCCACACCCCTCCAAAAAAAAGAAAGAAAGAAAGATGAATTTATCAGGAAGATTAAAAATTTACTAAAAATACTAAAAAAAAATCCCTTTATGAGAATCTTTGTTCTTGGGCATCCAAATTTTCCTCCAAGGCAAGTTGCCCACTAATGATTCTCTGACCACGGCCGGTCAATAAGGCTCTCTCTTAGATCAAAGCGACTATCTTCAAGTGTCCGGTCAGAGCATCGGTCCGTCCAATTAAATTTTGTGCGCGCTCCCTTACAATAGCTTTTCTAAGTTATTAGCGTGGCCGTTCGTGCCGACGCTGACTTGAATAATTGAAACCCACCACTTTAAATGGAAATGTTGCAACCCGGTCAATTGTATCGACGTTGTATTTGCGGCAGGGGATTACAGTTGTTTCGAATGGCAACGTCAGCGCATCTGTCCGTCTGGCGGTGGTGTAATGATACACAATGAATGGCGAAGATTTTTGTTTATGAATTGGTTTGTTTTTGATGCAAAATGTAAGAATTGATTACTTATTTTTTTAAAAAAAAAATTGATGTACTTTTTCTTGAATAATTTATTTTAACATGAGTTGAAGAGTAAATGACAGATGCAGAAACAGGATGAATATGGTAAAATGTAATTGATGACTGATATTTAAAAAGATTTTTGTCATAAACATCAATTTAGTTACGATTGTAAAAGATAAAGATAATAATGGTAGTAATATGGGTCGCGGTATATGTCTGTCAGTGATTACTTCTTATAGTACTTTAGTTCTAAAAGTAAAAATAAGTCTGTTGCCTTAAATTTTCGTACCAGTTCGTGTACAAATTTTATTTTAAATTTTTTTTCTAATTTGAAAGTTTTACATTCAAAGATCCATTAATGTATCCGACTACGTTCGGAACCGTGATTTTGTAAAAGCGTATAAAT
>BMAV01026528.1:178170-188508 GCA_019973955.1 Trichonephila inaurata madagascariensis | reverse complement strand
TTCGATTCCTTTAATTATTCTTATAACATACATATTTCGCTGACTATTCTTTTCATTCCCTTGATTATTCTTTTCATTTCCTTGATTATTCTTCCCATTCCTAAAATTATTTTTCCATTCTTCATTAATGAATTGCAAATAAAAAGCAATAATAAGCATTGTATTCTATGAATTCATTTACTTATTCTTTCTATTCTTAATTTCATAATATTCTTTGCATTTCTTCCATTATTCTTTCCATTCCTTTAATTATTTTTATTACATACACATTTCGCTGATTATTATTTCCATTTCCTTAATTATTCTTCCCATTCCCTTATTATTCTTCCCATTCCTTTATTATTCTTCCCATTCCTTTATTATTCTTCCCATTCCTTTATTATTCTTCCCATTCCTTTAATTATACTTTCCATTCTCTTCCATTGCCAATTTTTGCATGATACTGAATTTAGAAAAACTTCGAGAACAAAAGCTCTATTTTAAGTTTTTTCGTCAGAAAGTTTGGAATTGTTCTTTCCCATACCTGACACTCTTACAGAGCGTTCTTTAAGTCTGGAATAATGAACATTCTATTTAATTCTTTTCATTTCCTATTTTCCTCATTCGAAATACTCATCCCACGAGAACGACATCTTTTTATACCCTCAGCATAGACTTAAAAACTTAATCAGCAGGATAACCGAATACCGAAACATCCCAGCTATTCCACCTCAATCACCGAACGTCTCCAATTACCGTCCAGTTAAAATTACGCACAGGGGGATGGATGTGGGAGAACCAAAATCCAACCATCCAAAAACTCATTTGTTTCCGACGAAACATCTGCAAACACAAAACGCCCTCTGTTAAGTCAGTGCTTCTTAATAAATATAGAGGCATAAATGCATACGCATACGCGAGTGAAGGGTGGAAAATTTGATGGGTGGTCGCAAGTTACCCCCCTCTCAGCCCTTGGGGGGCTCCAGTTACGGTTACGAAAGCCGAAACGTCAACACAGGAAGTTCATTAGTTGCATAATAAGGCTCCTTGTGTTTTCGCTGGATGTACCTCATCCTCGGACTACTCTTCGGTTTGGATTACGAGACGTTGCTGAAAATGAACAGTGGGAGGATTGTGGTGAAATGTTAGGGGCTTTTTGTTTTGGATGACGTTTTAGGGGTGCTTGCAGGAAGTAACAGGGTGTCGAGGGGCTTTAGGGATGAGGAGAGGCATGTCGAACATCGAGCACTTTGTAATTTGATGTACGTGCATACTAAAAGAAATGTAAAAAATGAGGAATTCAATACCTAGGACCGTATAGCTCGTAATGTTAACTAGGATATTTAGAAAACCTAGCAGATTTTACAGCTATGTTCGGGAATGGGACTAAATTCAGTAGAAAATGTTCAAATATTGCTATATTCTAAATAATGGAAAAGGAACGTGTATTATACTACTTATTTCTGTTAAAATAATAATTTTTTTTCATGCATGATATTTATTCAATGTTTCCTTTTTACTGCAATGCTAAATAGCTTTCACGTTGCTCGTCAAACAGAAGAAATACATACAGTAAGACCCCGTTTAACGCGGGGTATGCGTTCCATCAAAGTAGAGCGTAATATGAAACAGCGTTAAACGAGATTATCTCATCATGTAAATAATGGGGTTAGGGGAAGATGGGTAGAAAATTGGTCAGGTATTTTAAAAATTAAATTTATTAATTATGTTTTTTATAACAATAAAACAAAAATTTATTTCTTACAAGTATAGAAACATAATAAACGAATATGCATATAAAAATAAATAAAATTCTAAGTCAGTATGTTTACATTTCAGATCATTCAGTCTCTTCTGTGTTTTCCATTTTCTGCTATTTTATCAAGAAGGTAGATTGGCTTAATGGCATTTTGCGTTCAATTTTGTCGTCAATCCATATAGAAAGTCGTTTTTCCATTTCCTCTATTGTAATATTTCTAGAACGGGTAATTCTAGTTGCAGAGCTTGTCGTAGTTACAGTTACCGATGACAGTATTTTTTCTTTATTCTTAAGAATGGTCATTATTGAAGTTGCCAAATTCAATGCAGCACTAATTTGAGATTAACGTTCACCAGTATCTAATCTTCTAATCACTTGCATTTTAGTTTCTAGTGAAATACTTTTTTATGCTTTATTTTCGTGTTTTTTTACTATCACCCATGATAAAAACTAAAAATCATAATATTTGTCACTATAGCAATCGTTATATTATATAAATTTATACTTACGATAATGTCAACAAATGTTTGAAATGATAAAAATACTTTCGTATAATACCGCCGGAAAGAAGAAACACAGTTAAACTGCTATAGATATCGGGAAGCCTAACGCTGCCTGCTATTTCGGGGAATCCCACAATTCAAATAAAAGAGCGTTAAATCAAAACAGCGCTAAACGAAACAGCGTTAAGCGGAGTCTTACTGTAGCTGTTAAATACCACACTTCCTTTGATATTAGCCAACACAAACTTAAAACCTCATTACTTTGCTTAGAACACTAGATTATTAAATATTGGATCTAAAATTGGATTGGATATAAAATATCTAAAAAGCTAAACTCAGTAAGTATATATATAATTCAGTCAATAATCGTTCAACATTTATGTGAAAATCAGAATTTTAATTCATACTAAAATGACCTAAATGTTTGCAAGACATTTCGAGCTGCATATTTTATACTTGGATATCTTTAGAAAAATAATTAATTTAAAAATATCAGTAGAAACTATTTTAAAAATGATTCCTTACATTTTCCATTAGTTTCAGTTATCAATTTATTCTTTGATAGTTCCACTTTCAGTAAATTTTGTAGGAAGGACCTCTTTATTCATGTATACATTAAAAAATAATATGATTAATAGAAAATCGATAGTACTACAAACTGGAGCAAAAAGTCTATCCTATTTATTTATTTTTTTTTACTTATCTTGTTTTTCCTTTAAGGTATTCTAAATATTTCCCACAAATTATTCATGTATTACTTTAAGCATACACTTGCTAATAATAGCATCGAAATGTTGCTATATGTTTTATATGCTTGTTATAAATATGTAAAAAAAGTATTTTTAAGTTCTATAGTAATATATAGAATCAATAATGATAAAGCTGACTTCTATTATTTAATATTAAGGTATCCGACTGCGTTTGGAACCGTGATTTTGCAAAAGCGTGTAAATGGATAATATTTATGATATTTAGTGTCACTTAGATTAGAATACAAGTATAAAATTGTTTTAAGGACATTATGACAAAAAAATTTATTTAAATACAATATTTTGGCAAAAAATTAACTTAGAATAACTTTTTTTCCAAATGTTCTCTTTTTGTAAAAAAATGCTTCCATTGTATTAATATTTTGCATGTATTTAGCTCAGACCTCTGCACAGAGGCTCAGCTAGAATTTTTGAAACGCATAACTTAGAAGTCGTTTTATCCATGTTTTACGAAAACAGAAGGGAGAAATTTTAAGAAAATACGCCGATAATTATTTCAAATGGTTGCAACTCTGAAAATAATTTGAAATTTTCAAAACTCATTGTTGAACCTCTGTACAGAGGTCTGAGCTATATACAGGCAAAATATTAATACAATAGAAGCATTTTTTACAAAAGGAGAACATTTGGAAAAAAGGTTATTCTAAGTTAATTTTTTGCCAAAATATTGTATTTAAATAATTTTTTTTGTCATAATGTCCTTAAAACAATTTTATACATGTATTCTAATCTAAGTGACACAAAATATCATGAAAATTATACATTTATGCACTTTTTATAATCATAATTCCGAACGTATGGGGATACCTTAAAATAACTAATAAATAAATATTTACAATTAGAACAAATAATATAATGAAGTACTTGAACGTAACGAAATTATGTATTAAGTAATGTGCATTTTTATTTACTGTTTACTTTATTATTAATATTATTTAATTATAATATTGTACTGTTACTTTTGTTATTCCCGGGCTGGGCAATGACGGTCCATAAATGAGTACCAAGCTTGCTTGGGGACTTAAACACCGGAGTCTCGCTTCAGACTGTCCACTTGACCGGGACATCTGCTCATACACCTCAGTGCCCAATGGTCAGGTATACTGGGATGGGCACAATAGGTCCTGGCCCTCATGGGCTGTTACGCCACTGAGTGTGAGTTATTTCTGTCGTTTAATTATTATATTATACTATTATTACTGTTAGATAATTATTATATTATACTATTATTACTGTTAGATAATTATTATATTATACTGTTATTACTTTCACTTAATTATTATATTTTATTGTTATTAATGTCATTTACTTATTACACTATACTGTTATTAGAGTCATTTAATTACTATACCATACTGTAATTACCATTTTTAAATATTATTACTGCTATATAAATGAAATAAGGCAACCTTGAATTGAAATAAATATTCTAGTTTTGTATCTGAATTAAAAGCTTTTACAGTTAAAAAATAATCCACTTGAGATATTTAAGAAAATATGTTAGATGTTACTTATATATAGCATATAAATTAATAACTAAGTTTAGAATTAACATTACAACAAAAAATATTGACATATTGTCATTTCGCTTTCTCAAACTTCACAAGTTATTTTCAATAAGTGGATATAGATACGAAACATATAACATCATCATTCAAATTAATTGATATTATTTTCCCCATTTAAATCAAATTCAATTAAATAAATTATAGAGTTTTATAAAATAATTAATAACGCATCAATTGTGTTGAAAGGTAAAAAAAAGAATTAAAATTCTTTTTTTTTACCTTTCAACACAATTGATGCGTTATTAATTACCTCTAAATGTTGACTTAATCAAACTTTAAGCTATTTACCATCATGGATAATCCTGCTTGACTGAATTAAAGACTCAGTTGCGCGTCGCTTAACACAAAGTCCACAACTTTTAATAAAATCTAAAATTAATCATCTTATTAAATGCTTAGATGTAGTTCTTCCGAGTTATCATTATAAAGAAAGATCATTATTTTGATATTACTTAAGAAATCTCTTTAATCCTATTAATAAAATCACATATCATTTTCAATAAATTGATAGGGGTTGATATTACTCATATTGTATTGGTATTACGACGTCATTGATTATAATATGCTAACATATTTTTGACAATTCTGCCTATGGAATTAATTTGCAGCGATATGAAAGAAGAAATAATACTACCTCCTTAAAAGAAATATACCGTATTTACTCGAATCTAAGCCGCACTATTTTTCCCTCTGGTAATGCTACTGAAAATCCGGTGCGGCTTAGAATCGAAGGCAAAACATTTGTCGGATGGGGAGAAATTGAATTTCCCCTCCTTTCAAAACGAAAAATGTAGCCGTCCATGCTGGCCACTTGCATCTAGGAATTATCCAATTCCGCAGTTTATCTTCAGTGTTCAGTCTATCCCAGTGGTTCACAGAGGAATTTTCGGGGAGGGGGGGGGGCCCACCCTACACCCTAGACCCGACACCCAAATTTTTTAAAGTCAGGTGTTGGATCCAGGGTCGAAAGTCCACCATTTTTGAATCATTCCCCAATACGCCGCCACCCAACATATTCTTTTGATTTTGTCCAATCTTCGGGAACAAAAAACAATAAAAAGTAAATTATTGAATAAATAATTGACATTAATTAATACAATTGATTCTTAATTAACAAATAATTAAATTTTACGCTCTCTTTGCATAAGATTATATTTCAATCGAAAAAAAAATCAACCCCCCTCTCGTATGCGCCACTTATCTATCCTAAACATCGTAGTCTGCTAGTGTTTAAGGAAATTTTTTTGGATACGCTTTCTTTTAATCATCTAAACATCAAAGATATCAAGGCGAGTTCACTATGACGCAAATACAAAGAAGGTAATTTTATACACAGAAAAAAAAAACCGGAGACTGAGCAGCGGCCACTGAAAATTTCCCACGGATGAAATAAATGCACAATGATGGCGTAAACAATATCATATAATTTTTGCTTGTGAAAGTACTCAACAGTCTTTAATAATTCTTCGACATTTGTCTGAAATGCATTCTTTTGAAAAAATGTTGCATTGGATGGGATGAAAGACGACACCGTGAGGCAAAATGGCGATGCCGGCACCATTTTCGAAGTCAGCTGTGATATTGAGAGTGATCAATGATTTTTGAATCATGATATACAGTTAGAGTAATTATAGGTTCATGTATGTATTTGAAAGTTTTTATTACTGGTAAAAAAAAATTAGTTGTTAACTTATTATTATTTTTTTTTTAAATTTAATTTCTGAAATATTGGATATTGATGAAGTTTTTAAGCATTTTTTTTTATTTTTTCTCAAAAACGTGTACAGAATTGGGGGTGCGGCTTAGAATTGATGACAGCATATTGTGAAAACTATTCATTTTGAATAAAAGTATTAAAATTTTAGGGAAAAACGAAATAAAATCAACATGCACATATATTATTTTGATCTGTAACTTGGATTACAAACATTTTTGGATCTAAATTTGATTTTATTTTTGGCCTTAATTTTCCATCACCGATTTTCATTTAAAGAATGAAATAATAAAAATCTAAAATTAAATTATTTTTTTTAAATTGCATAATTTGCATCTTGTATTTGCATATGTATTTATTTATTTTTTGTTTTGTTTTGTTTACACTTGATGTATGATGAATAAAAAAAAAAGCAAAAAAGTGTACAAAATCAATACAAAAAAAAATCACTGAATTTACTTCTACTCTAAATTTTTCTAAAGAAAACCTCTGAAATGTAAATAAAAAAAAATTTTTAAAAATAATTAACAGCTTCACTAAAGAAGATGAACTTAATGAAGCTGAAAATAACATTTATACTTAACTAAAATCATAAAAAAAAATAATAAAATAAATAAATAAAAAAACTTAGAAATTCTTTTTGTCATTTATGACAGAAATGAGAAAAAGATTATTTTCTAGAATGACGAATACATTCCATATCAATGTTTTCATTTTTTTTTAATGCTACCTTTGTTTATTAGACTACAGGAGACAAAAGCATTGATATACATCAACTATTTCTGACGTCACTTAAAAAAAAGGGAATAGAAATTTTCCGCATTCCTTCACAAAATAAACCAAATTTTAATACCTTAAGTACTTAATAATTTAAATCATCCTTACAAATCATTTTAAATATGTATATCCAAATTATATAAATCCGGAGGGAAACAGTTACACAATAAACTTCTTGAATCTTACAAACATCCACAGGTCATTTTTTTTATATTCCGACTTAACCTGAAAACGCATTTTGACCCCTCTAAGGCAAAAAACAAAATAATAATCCTATAAAGGCAGATTCCACGATCGAAACACACAAGTCTTTACTTGCCAATCCGTTATCTTCAGGTCAAAAACGGCGTGCCCAAATATGTTGTATTACATAGCATCCTATTATCCGCTTACGCAAGCACACGAAAAGATTAAAATAAACCGACCATTTTGTACTTAAAATTCATATTCGGCCCCACCTTTCTTATTCAAATACTTACTTGTTCACGATTTCGAACTTTTCAAAAGAACAATATTCGCTCATGAAACCGTAACCGTAATTCAGAGCAGACGATGTTTGGAATAAGCTTCGCTGCAGGTGGAAAAAAAAAGGTTTTTCGGATAAAGAACAAAAAGAAAAACAAAATGACGGCGCAGGATTCCATCTTTTGTTTTCTAAACAAAGTACTACTTAACAGTAGACCGTTTGAAAGGGTTAACGGTATAGAAAAAGATGTGTCCTGGAAACCTTCATCTCATCCGGTCGCATTGTTACAGTAGACTTCTTGAGTTAAACGATTCGTTTTTGTACAGTTTTTCGCCTGAGGTCTTAGCTACGACATCTACAAACGCATATGTTTGCAAGATCTCAGCAATTTCGACGAGTTGAAATGCTTCTTTCCCCCATCCCCCTTTCTATCTTTATTTCTTTTAACCAAGGCTATCCTTTTGTTAGAGAATGGTTCATTGTTTTTGTGAGCCCATTGCATGTTTATATTTTTATGAGATGCATTTTGTGATATACTGCACTATTAAGATAAATATTATAAAATGGGGTTATGTTATGTTGAGAAGGAGGAAGAGAGTTACATCCTCTTTTAAAAGGGGATGTAAACTTTTAAACTTTTTGTATTGGTGTCTTTTATATCAAGTAATGTATTTGTATCCACTTTATGTCAAGATGCACTCCACTTTATGTCAGTGTATACAAAATTATTATCCAAACAAAATGTTTAAATATACGCACGCATTACCAACTATATTATATTCGTAACCTGAAAGCAACAGAAAGTCTCGGTTTGAACTGTTAACAGTCATTATGATATTGATAACGATAAAATGCTTTTGACAGCTGTAAGTGCCACAAAGTTATAAAAATACAAACTATCAAAATCTTTTTAAGGTATCCGAACACGCGTTGAAATGACCAATTTCGATCAAAACACATGTTGTTTTTTATTATTATTATTATTTTATTTTATTGAATAGAGTAATCTTTTAGCTTTACAAAACATTTGTTACTTTTTTTCAGTGTTACCTAGAAGCCGAGTTACATAAAATTAGAAAAATCGGTAATGGGTTTTTAATCTACCAAAAGTCGGTATTTAAATGGTTCAAAAACTTTCATGGGGGGAATCTGATACTCAAAATATAATAAATGTATTTCTATTAAACTTTTTAAACCTTTTATATTTTTTTCTAGAAATGTATTTAAATAATCCTTTTTGCTTGAATATTTTTTGATTTAGGTCCCGTTATTTCAGTAATAGCCTCATAAATAGGTCACATTTTGTATAATTATTATTCTATCAGCTCTAACATATTTATATTTTAATAAAGCATTAAAATTTCAGTACATTCCCTGGATGAATAGACGTAGTTTATTTAAGTCAAGGGTGTCAAACTCAAAGGCTAACTTGGGCCAAATAAATAAGGTTTAATTTTCGGTAAGCCGCAAAACAAATCAATATGCATTGAAACGTACGTTTATTTCGAATAATATAAATTATAATAAACAGTATAAAAGAACAAGAGAAAAAAAATTTAATGTTTGCATCCTGACACTTGCATCTCTTCTATGCTACTATCTCTCCTATTTCGGAAGAATTTTTTTCAATTTTTCTAATATATTATTGTGTGCCGATATAGTGACCTGACCGTAAAAATGCTCGTTGTAGGCCGTGAATTTGATACCCTTGATTTAAATGATACTTTTACTGTTCATTACTTTTTCTCTCACTGTGCTTTAAAGAATGTTTTAAAAATTACTAAATTTCACTTATAATTGTGATTTTCGTAAAATTTAGAAAATTTACTTTAAATATTGTTGGTTAACTACTAATATATTATTCGGTCTTGATTCCTTAAAAAGTATTCATAGTACTTTAGTACGCTATTTTTTAAAAAAATGTACTCTGAACGTATTCGAAACTTAAGAAAATTTTATAAAAATACTTAATTTTTGAATGCTATAACGTTTACCTGCTTAGTAATATTCTTAGAATATGATATAATAATTAATTCGTTTAGGAAGAGTAACTTTCGAACTTTTTAACAACATTATACGGAATATTTTAGCAATTTGTTCCATTTTGTGTGTTTTCTTATAAATAAATTATTATATAGTTACTTTTATAATTTTAATATTTAACTTAATATATATACTTAGTTTACGAATATTTTAGTAAAAATAATTTTGTATTTATTGAGATATACTACATTTCGGCCTGTATTATTATAGCTTTAAAACTGCATTTGGATCTTGAATATGGCAATAATTTGCTTTTTATTCTTTGATTCATCGTGATTTAGGCATTTTGAATGTATCTTTATGTAAGTTAGATTTTTTTGCAATGGATTTAGAACTTTTATCCATTACTTTCAACAAGATTTTGCTCAGTATTATTAAGAGAAAAAGAAAATTGGGCTAGCAATAAAACTGGTTTAAACTCAATTTTATGTAAAATCAAAACAGATCCTCTATCAGCTTTATTTATAATGCTGCAGCCTCTGCATTTTTAAGTTTTCAATACTTATATAATTATTTTATCTTTAAAGTTCAAGTCATTTCTAATCCAGAAGAAATTATTAAGAACTACATATTTCGATTCTCTACAGTAAAATGGCGAATTGGAAAAAAAAAATGACAGAAAAAGTCTGGCAATATATGAAATGGATACTTAAAAATTATAAAATATTACGATAATAAGAGCCCCAGTTATAATTTAATAATTAAAATTAAGAATATTATCATTAACTGTTTCGTAACTATTAATAGCTTAAGATTAAA
>BMAV01026528.1:164874-177770 GCA_019973955.1 Trichonephila inaurata madagascariensis | reverse complement strand
AATAGTATTAATTAACAAAAGAAACCAGGAAATATTGCTTCTCTATATCTTAAAAAAAACGTTCACTATTAAAACTAAATCAGATCTCACAATTAACAAAGAACAAAACTCTTTTTTCAAATTCATAATTCCACATTTCAAAAATAATTTTAAAGTAAGAAATTCCAGACTGGATGTTGCATAATTAAGAAAACCACCAAACCTCGATCAAAATTTAACTTAAATCTAAAACTTCTCTTTCTACATATTTTTTTTTTTTTTCATAATCCATAACTAAGAACTTTTCCCAAAGAAAAAAAAACCCTTGTCTTGATTCTTAACATCAGCCCATGTCTTTGGCTTGCCCATAATGAATGAGAAACTCTCTCTCTCTTTCTCTCTCATTAGGAGTAATGATTGAAGCAGAACTTGACGAAAATGAACTACTGATAAATTTCCAACTAAATTATCCCTTCCGTAGGTTTCCTTCTAATTTAATTAATTTAAAATCCCATTCGAATGGAGAGAGGGAATTCACCATATTATTTCCGAGAACTTCCTTTCGATATAAATGTCTCTCCCCAAACTTTAATCACATTTCGTGATTCGTTAGCGTTGGTTTTAGCATTTTCCTTTAAATATCTTGTCTTACATTCAGTTCTGACGTATGCTTTGAAGTTGTCTGAATAGCTGTTTTACATGCAATCACATGTCTGGATTTATTGTGGTGAAATCAATACTTTACTAAAGATTCGCTCAAACTGACTTAAAAGACAGAGAATGGAAGGCAAATTTGCCAAAGGTACAGTCGAACAATTATGTATGTGTTGTCACAATACATACATGATTATTTATTTCAATATTATATATATATGTGTGTTGCAGGGAAATGATTAAATTAGAGATTTCATCAAATCCATAAGGATCAATTCACGCAAGACGTTAAAATAAGAATTCTGTAAGGTGATTTCCCTAAGAATTGAAAGTTATTTGATCAAATCCCTAACCTGCTTCGGTGAAATGTCGAAATAATATTGTCAATTTAAAAGTGTTTATTTAGCAAATATGGTGTGCATTATTAAAAGTAAAGTAATTAATACAACAATAACCATTGAATCACAAACTATTTATTCGAAATTAATTAACAAAATAATTAGATAATAAAGCTGGGGGTTTTTTTAAAAAAAAAGAAGTAGAATTTCAAACATTTTATTTGAAAAATTATACATTAATGTTGTACTTCAGAAATATCCTGCTTTATTTGTAACACTTTTTTTAAGTTATTATTTCTCCTATTTAAAATAGTTTTTTTTTTTTTATAAAAAAAAGCTTTTTTATCTATAAAGAGGGCGTGGTCAAATTCCCTAATTTGTTTGTTTACATTTTTCAATGGGCTTAATTCATGAAGTCACATGATAAAAACAAACCATTGAACATTTTCCATTGAATTCAAAACAAACATTAAACTAATTGTACTTGTTCTATTTATAAAACTCAGATAAAATTTCAAATTTCATTTTTGGATAATGATGTTTAAATGTTAGGGAAAAAAATTTCTTCGAAAATATTTTTTAAATTAAAAAAAAAGTCGAATTTTATGCTTATACTTATAAATAAAATGCATTTTGTATACATATGTACTTTTTAAGAGAAAGTTTCTGCAAAGAGCAAGACTTGGCAACACCGGAGAGCGTGAACTGATTAGTTGGAAACACAAGATAGTTTTTATCGTGTGACTATGACGTCACACGAGTTTTTGAATTGATTGGCTAGAATCAAGTGGCTTTCACTATCATGTGACTATGACGTCACATGAATTAACCTTATTGATGTTTTATCCAGTTTCCAATTTCCATGCATACAAAAGTGATATATCAATCGAAAGATAATAATACAAAGAATATAACTAAATAAAGCTAAAAAATTATTTTTAGGTCATTTTGTTTTGGTGCATCACGTCAGAAGCCCGGCGCTGTCTGGCGAGGACGAGGGGAGAGGCGGGAGGTAAAAGGGAGTGGTAACAAGCGAAAACAGAACTCTACAAATGCTGACTTGTTCATTTCATTAAAACAGTTCGGAGATTTGATCAAATCACTTACATCAGGGAAATTATCTCAGAGATGTTATTTTAACATCTTGCGTGAATTGATCATCTCCCTCAGAGATTTGATGAAAGCCCTAATTTCATCATTTTCCTGCGACATATATTTGCATGGAAATATTTCTTAAGATGATTTTTAAGGTACCTGACTATGTTAGGAAACATGATTTTACAGAAGTATATGAATGAATATTTTTTTTAAATATTTAATGTCACTTGAATAAGAGAATATACATATAAAATTGTTCAAGAATACTATTGCGATAAAAGATTATTTAATTTCAATTATTTGGCAAAAAATGAAGAAAGAATGACATTTTCAAAACATTCACTTTTTATGGAAAATGCTTGTATATAATGATTTTTTTACCAATATGTAGCTAAGAATTCTTCACAGAATACGAACTAGGATTTTTCAAATACAGTCGAACCTCTATATAACGAACCTCTATATTGCGAATTTTTCTATGTAACGAACTTTTTCCTGGAACCTTGAACATTTCACGATTTTCTTCAAAAAATAACCTCTCGATAGCGAAGTGCATTTTCTATATGACGAACTTTTTCTTTTGTGATTCAATTTTTTCCCACCCTATTTTTAAAGTATTTCTGAACATTTCAAGTTATTCTCTCCTTTAACACATTTTATGGTGGTCATAAATCTTGAACTGGTTTTATTAGACTCTAACTCCCCGAGAGTAATACAGTTCTGGACGTTTCATCCAAGAAGTGCAACATTTAACCTCCATTGTCCGGTTCACTAGAAAGATCTTCGATATCCTCATTCACCCTCAGTGTTGTCCCCGTGTTCTGACTATAAAATAATGTATGTTTAATATTACTTGTATGCTTTAAATTATATAAAATGTCTTTAAAATTCATTAATTTTAGTATAAAATTATTTTCTTAATATTGAAAATATAGTGAATTCTTCGACATTTTTCCCCTTGTTTTCCTTGCAGTAGTCTCTATATCTAAGTCTTAGCTCTATATAGAAAAAATATTATTGATATAGAAGCATTTTCCTTGAACGAAAAATGTTTTGAAAATGTGTCATTCTTTATTAATTTTTTGCCAAAAAATTCCCCTTAACTAATATTTTAATTAAAAAAATATTTTGAAAGCAATTTTATAAATATTGTAATACCCCGAAATAACGCCATAGGTGGGACTGAGCGATAACCGCATAAGTCGGGGCATAATTTCGCATATAAATCTTTATAAATTATTTTTATTTGGAGTCAAAGATGAAAGAAAACAGTAAAAATTAAGACAAAAAAATTTTTATAATAAAATCTCAGATAACACACAGATGCAAACTAAAGTTCTTTGGATATAGAATGTTTCGTAAAATCTAACAAAGTAGCGTGCCGGCTCAAAGATTTTTTTACCTCCCGCAAAATTTCCTATGCGCAATAGCATGGCAATAATTTTTTTATTCCTTGTTTTGTTGAAAAAATGGCGTTGTTCTTCGTTGAGTATGTATTTTCTAAAACTTGTAACCCTTTTTCAATTAAACTGGGGCCGTCTGTCGAATGCCCAACCGCAGTGGCACACACAAGAGGGGGGGGGGGGGCCGGGGGGCCGGACCCCCCCCATAGCCCTTGATTTTTCTTTTCAATTGATTAGAATCTTTTGTATATTGTAAGTAAAATTTAATTAAATATTTGTTATTAATAATTAATTTTATTAATTAATGCTAATTATTCATTGAATAGTTAATTTTTTATTGTTTTTTATTCCCGAAAATCGACAAAATCAAAAGAAAATTTTGGGTGGCGTATTGGAGCATGATACGAGAACAGAGGGCTTTCGACCATGGACCCGACCTTAAAAAATTCCAGTGTGCGCTACTGGAGTTAAGTATGACATTAATATGGAATAAGTCACACAATTGCCGTAAAGTCACATCCTCTTATCTTGATGAATAAATATTATGCTAGCATCAAAATGTTCTCCGGTAATTAAAATTGAATCAAATAAATTACAAAGAAGATTTGATATAGAAATAATGTTGAACACTTCTTAAAATCTGCTGTAGGTCTTCTAGTTTTCTGAAACTATTATTATTAAATAATATGAACAAGAAAGAAAAAATAATATATGTATATATTCTGGGGAATTCATTCCGAATCTTTGTCATTGCCAATTAGGGGCTCTAATTTGATATCAATTGTAATCAAATTAACTATTTGTCTTTACTATAAAACATAGAAATAATTAAAAACAATTAATGCATTAATTGAAGGATAAAGCATCTTATAAATCACACAGCAATATTGATTGAGCATTGTTGAGCATTTCAATGCTCGAGAACTGTGGAATTATTATTGTTCTCAAATTCTATTTTGCAAACCAGTTGCAGAAACAGTCACCAGTCAAACAGTAACAGCAAACGATTTAATTTAACGAAAATATTATGATTACTTAAAAATAACTACCACACGATTTATTTAAAAAAAAATTGAAATAAACTCTCCAAACGACATTTTAACAATTACTTTATTCCAAAAATCGATCGAATGGCGAGTTCATACATTAAAAAAACAATAGTTAAATGGCTAATAACATACTACGAAGATGAATTTGAGTATTTTATTCCATCAATCTGCTTCTCAAAAAAATCATCTGCAAGTCATGAACACGTGAAAAACGTCTTTCTCGGAAAAACTTTTCAATCATCGCTGTTGTACACCATATCTTTACAACTTGAGACGTGCTTTCATGAAGGTAATCAAATATTATTTGCTTTATACACCTGTAATCGTTTCTTCTCGTTAAAGATATACACCCACTGTTACTTTAATTTCTATTTCTGTGCGACCTTTCGTGAGACCTCTGGAGGTTATTCCTGTATTCTTTATGGGGAACTCCTGTGGTAGAATCAGTTAATACTCGCTGGCCAGAAGATAATTGTTCCTGCAACGACATCACATTCTTCATGTTATTTAATGACAGTCGTTTTGCTTGTTAGTAGACAGCGCCAATCTTTCAATTTTTTTAGTATCCTGTAGTGGATTCTGCATGCATTAAACCTCTTTTTGAAGAACTTCCGCGGTTTTCAAAGCAAGATGTAATAAAAACTTTTTTTTAAAAAATAATTATTTTTATTGTTTTATTTTACATTGTCATTTTAATATTACCATTGTGAGTCTTAAGAGATTAAATAGACTGTGATTTTGTGTTTATTTAATAACCAAATCTCGCAAGGATTTTGTGCAGTATGTATTCTAAGTAACTATATGTGCTAAAAATATATGTTTAACTTATTTTCTGACCCAAGGTACACTTATGTGTACCTATGATTTTAACTTTGTATCTGTTAACGGATGAAAACAATCAATTGAGATCGAAAGTTATCTTTGGTGTACATTCATGAATTTCAGATGTACAACCAGATGGTGATATGTGTATTTCTTACTGGACATTTTCAACGCACAAAGTAGCAAGGACAAACTCGACAAAAAGTCGAAAAAGTGAGCTATATTTTTTTAAATATATAATTAAAACTTTTGAACCTTATTTTTTTTTAATTTGATGTAGATGATTTCCAAGAATTGGTAGATCATATAATTATCGCATTTTCAGCTGTTGCAGTATTCTAATTAGAAGTAACTTTTGAGGCGTACCAATGTCCACCTCCGGTTATCAATCGGTTCTTGATGCAAATGAGATTCAAATTGAAATTATGCGTGCAATGCTGTTTTTTATGAAGATGGCGCACTTATTTTGATAATTGATAAGTTGTACACTTAATTTTAAGTAAGAATATATACATAATGATGTTTATATTCCAGTCAACCATTTAAGAAAAATTTAGAAATACATAAAATTTATATAGAATTATTTTATCTTATCACATTTCGTACTAATTCGAGATTGATTTGGTTTATTTATAACTGGGCATGTATATATAAATTGAATTTTTTTTTCTTCAGTCTAAGTTTTAATTTATGCAGATATATTTTATACATAAGAAACTTTTTTTATTATTGTTATATTCTGATTTAGAATATTTAACTTGGAAAGAAATATAGGTTATTATGAACCAAAATGATTGTATTTCTGATGATTCCAGTACAGGGAACTCCGAAGATATAGTTTTGCTTGATGAGGATGATGTATTTGTTGAATAATGATGTATCATGTATAATGAGCACATGTGAAGTAAAAGCAGGAACAGTACTATTTTCCGGTGTTCAGTATGATAAAATCGTACATTTCCCTCGATTTATGAAAGATAAATTTGCATCAAAATGTAGGTACGAACGTTACAGAGCTAGAACTCGTGTTTTTGTACTAAATGCAATTATTTATTTATTTTTTGTACCTTTGCTTATAAAAAAATAATTGTTTTGAAAAACTTCATTTGAGACAACTTAATTATTATGCATTTCTTCCATTTTTAAAGAAGATTTATTAAAATAAATGTAATTGAAAACAAAATTGGATTTTTTTTATTGCTGCAGTTAAGGTATTCGACTACGTTCGGAACCGTGATTTTGCTAAAGCGCATACATGGATAATTTTCATAATATTTAGTGTTACTTAGATTAGAATACGTATATAGAATTGTTTGAAGGACATTTTGACAAAAAAAAATTATTTAAATGCAATATTTTGGCAAAAAATTAACTTAGAATAATTTGTTTTCAAAATGTTCTCCTTTTGTGAAAAATGCTGCTATTATAATTATATTTTGCCTGTATATAGCTCAGACCTCTCTATAGAGGTTCAACTAGAATTTTTGAAATATATAACTTAGAAGTGGGTTTATTATGAGCAATTTTAAGAAAAAAACGCCGATAATTATTTCAATCGGTTGTAACTCGGAAAATAATGTGACATTTCCAAAAATCATAGTTGATCCTCTGTAAAGAGGTCTGGGCTATATACAGGCAAAATATTATTATAATAGAAGCATTTTTCACAAAAGGAGAACATTTTGAAAAAAGATTATTCTAAGTTCATTTTTTGCCAAAATATTGTATTTAAATAATTTTTTTTGTCCAACTGTCCTTAAAACAATTTTATACATGTAGTCAAATCTAAGTGACACTAAATATCATGAAAATTATCCATTTATGCGCTTTTTTAAAATCAAGGTTCCGAACGTAGTCGGATACCTTAAGACCTGAGATGCACATATGGGAAACCTCTGGACGTAACAAAACTACTTTAAAAAATTTGACTTTTTCCTTGCATTTGTACTCTCTCCTGACTATACTGTTAGAAAAATCAAACCACCCCAACATTTTTTCCTTCATTTAAGATATGTCAGATCTACAACGGTGTTCAAACACTGTCGACTCATGGAACCCTTATAACTATAAGGTGTTTTCAGGGGAACTGCAACAAAGCGCTCCTCTGCCTCTAAAAGAATATACCTCGTAATAATATTTAAAGTAGATCAACATTTGTTATAAGTTCTTTAAGTAAAGGCAATTAAAAAATAACTACCGTAAAATCCGGCATATAACGCGCACCGGTGTATAACGCGCACCCATACTTTCAAGCTGCATTTTTTGATCTTTAGGTATATTCGCCGTATAACGCGCACCCCCTTTTTTACGAAGAAATCTGACACATTAGTATACATTGCTCTTATGTTTTGAAGTCATTTATTCGAGGTATTATTCCAAATTTTTGAAAAAAAATAGTATTCATTTAGAACTACATCTCTTTTAGTTCATAAAGCAAGTCTCTCTCATTTCTTTTAAATAAACAGTATTTCGATACAAATAGAAGAAAAATTTTTTTATGTTCATCTCTTTTAGTTCATAAAGCAAGTCTCATTTCTTTTAAATAAACAGTATTTCGATACAAATAGAAATTTTTTTTTATGTTCATCTCTTTTGTTATTTTTAAATCTATCGTTTGTATACCCGGCGTATAACGCGCACCCTTAAATTTCCATCTTATTTTTTGTGTTAAAAGTGCGCGTTATACGCTGGATTTTACGGTATATTTTTCATTTAAATTTTTTAACATAATAGTAATTAATTCCTAGTTCGGGCTCAAGGTAACATCTTCCAGTACATTATGTTTAATAACTGGGATATGTGGATTTTATTACACAAACTGTTGAAGTCTAGGCATATTGAAGCTATCTACAGTTGGTTTTCATATTCTTCGTCAATTTGTTTTTGTCACCACATACGTTGAGAAACATTTTTAACTTAAATACATTATTCAGAGTCGCATTAAAATGTTTACAACTGCGAGAGAAATTTCTAGCGTTCTGCAAATTAGCAACCTAAACTTTAAGAGATTTTCCGGCTTAAATTCAGACTAACGTCGAGTTTGAGATGTCGATTTGTTTCTTCTCTATCATTGACAAACCTTTTAACTTATCCATTCATGCTTAAAGCACTCGATTCTTACAAAATTTAAGATTTTATTTTGTCCATAAAATATTCTTTTATTTTTATTTTTTACATCCAAACTGTTTTTAAGGGTTCAATCTCTTATGAAAGTTAAAATTTTACAAAAATTTTGGCACTTTGATTAAGTAAATAGAACTTCTGTCAAAATTTCAGGAAACCTTATGGTTCTGAATATCGATTTTTATTACCAATATTTCAATTTTTATTGTCACATTTTAGTTATGCAATTTTTCTAAATATATGCATAAAATTTCGTAGTTCTAGCTACATTATTTGGCCAGTTATTTAATTTTCTGTTTTCTGTATGTCAAAGAGAAAACCCGAAGAACAAGCGACGTCAGCTTTTAATTCTTTTAACTATTTTGCTGACCTTTAAAACTTTAAATTGCTTTCCTCAGATTTTTATTTTTCACCGTAATCATGTATTTAAAATGTGTTAAGGCTTTTTTTTTTACATTCAATATAAAGGTTTGAAACCTTTTCCGGTTTTTTTGTATAATGTTTGATGATTTTGTGCTAGGAATAGAGATTTATATGAATAGTTATTTTTTAAGAAAATCATCAAAATCAGATATACAATGAAAACCGCTTAGCTCGAAACTAAAAGGACTGAAATATTCTTTTTATTTTTTTATTTAAAAGAATTTCATGTTAAGAAATATTGGGGAAAAAAACATATCAACAAAATTAAGTTAATTAGAGTTTATTTGGCTTACATGAATATGTATACATGCAAATATTTAATAAAAACCAATGAAACAAACATTCACAGAACTTAAAAATTTGAATACAAAATTTTTAATTTTTTTGAAAAACAAAAAAATGTATCGAGTTTTCGGAAAATAATCTGATATGTATTTTTGCATTTTTTTTAGCATCAACCAATTGTTCGATATCGCCCATTTTGTTATTCATTTCACCATTGGAATGAGTGTCAAAGTAACTACGCCTACTTTTCATGACGTTTCTCATTTCAGATGATGTGGGAACAGGAACTGCATTATTCACTTAATTTGCATCGTCGGAATCTGCATCAATCGTTTTTGTTTTTTTTTGCTTTGAACAGACTTAAAAATGTCTTTGTCTATCATAATTAGGACTGTACACACATTATCATCATCTACTGCAATGAATTTTTTCAATAATACAATAGGGCAGTCCAATCCGACTGGTGTTTTCTGTATTTTGTTCATTCTCAGAAGGGAAATCTTTTCCTGCTAAGCTATTTTTGTTTCATGTTAGGGGAAAAAATGCATGAAAAGACATAGTAGTTTATCGGGACCGTTGTAATATTTCGTGTTAACCTATATTTAGTCTTAAAGGTTTTCGCGGTAAACGTATTTATCTGTAGCTGTTTTATTTTTTATACAGTTGGACACGAAAAAAAATTAGAAATAAAACTACAACTCGTAATACTAATTCCATGCACCAGAACGGTAAGGTACACCCCATAGAATATTAGAAAAAAATAGTTTAAAAATATTAAAATTCATAAAAGTAGAAAAAATTTTAAAATATTGAAATATTTAAAGAAAAATTTAACTTTAAAATATTTGTTTAAAAAGTGTTTTTCCCCCCTGAAATGTATATTTCATGTGTGATCAGATAGGGTACATGTAAACATTTTTATATCAATAAGAAAATCATGTACCGTGTAACCTTAAAATCATTTAAAATATTCAGTCTGATTTTGATTCACGCCATTTTAGAACCCCATTAGCTTTTTTCAGATGAAACTTCTTTTTCATTAGTGAATAATAGACAGAAAGAATTTTAATATATATTCTTATAATAGCATCTAATAAATGAGGCTCTTTGCGGATGTTGAGAGATTTTTAATGAGCTTTAAAATTACTTACAAAGTAATTACAAAATGCAAAATTGAACATAAGTTGAATTTAAATGCATGAATTAAACAAATATTTTTATTAAAAAGCGTTATAATTAGTCCTAGTGTAATTTTCTTCCCAACAGAAACTATTTTAATTGTGTTCTGATTTCTTTATTTTGTTTATACAAAGAGATGGGGGTTGGACATCTTGTTTTCTAAATTGATTGTTAAAAGCTGATAGGGTTGTTTTTTTTAATTCTTCCTTCTTCATTAATAAGAAACATGCATATATTTTTGGAAATGAAAGATAAGCCGTATTGAGCGACTATTAATTTTTTTAAAAGGTTAAAGTATATTCAGTAAAAGAATTGATACTTAAAATAATTTTGATTAACTAATTTTATATTTGCAAAGTACATTTAATTTTATGTTTTTTTAAAAATTAAATTATTTCTCTATAGATAACAAAGAAAACAGAGAAAATTCTACTTACTCTCATTTTCTTTTAGTCGTTTAAAACGAATGTGAAAAAGAACTCATACTTTTATATAACGCTTCAATTTCTTTTACATTTTTAATAAAAAAATCTTCAGTAAAGTTGTAGTAAATTAAATGCTTATTAATTCTGGCATTTTTCTATAAATTAAATAAAATATTATTATTGATTTTTATTTAGAATACATTTTTACAAATATAAATTTAGCGAGAAAAAACTGTTTTACGATTCCAAAACTTCAAACAGCATTTATAAATCCCTAAACTTTAATTCAGTATTTGACTTTCAAAATGATCAAAATAAGATCAAACTTTTTTACAAGTATTTTAAAGCTATAAATTACTTAAAAGGTACAAAAGCGTGAGCCGCAAGGGGTATCTTATTTAAATCTTTTGTTGGGTGTGGAGGTAAAATGTTTTACGAAAGTTTGTTATATATATAAAAGCCGTTAAAAAAATTAAATTAGTCTTATCACACACACACACACACAAAATAATATTTTTATGATTTTCATTGAATATGTATCACACTTAAATGAATACATACACTGGCATAGCTAGTCTTAAGTGGGCCCTCTATCAAAATTACTTAGGGCAGTGCTTCTCAAACTTTCAATACTGGCGCCCCCCTTTTCAATCACAATTTTTATCGCGCCCCCCTTATACATTAATAAATTACTGAATGCAATAATAATGCACTTTGACGCTAAAGCTACAATACACGATCTAAATTATAAACCGTACAAATTAATAACATAAGTATTAAATTTTGTATATATTACTTTTAAGCAAAAATAAATAAATAGTTATTTTTCCTTTCTCTAATTTTTAAATTGGAACATATTGCAAAATGTGGTGGCTGCTTAGAAGACAAAATATAGATATCAGCTAAATATAGAAAAAGAACTCAGAGGGTCAATTTCTAAAAAACTTTGATCTGCAAGACAAGCCCATGGAAGTCGCTAATACTTATTAAACTTGTTCTTAATTCAGTATTAATAAGATAAGTATTAAATTTTTTATATATGTTACTCTTAAGTAATATATATTTTAAGTAATAGGTTAATTATGTTATTTTTCTTTCTCTAATTTTTAAATTGAAACAGATTGAAAAATAATATTTAATTAAAGATTTATTTCCTTCAAGATCCATTTCTAAAAGTACAAATGTCATTAAAAAATAGCCTAATCTATGTTGCTCTTTATCATATCCATTACATCTGGCATTCTCGCGAACGTTCATGTGAGTCTAGACAACCTAACATACGTCTGCACAAAACATGTAAAAATGTTGTACCTCGTACAATTCTAGTCAGTCTTGGCCGAATCGATTAGCTACCGAATCTCTCTTGAATGTACATTTCATAATTCACGCGTTAATTGTAATTCACGGTATTAAGTATTTACGGCAGTGGATTAAAACAAAATCATAGATTTATTTTTAAATCACAGCGAGCATTCGACGATAATAAAGCATCAACAAATACACAGACGAGGGCAAATTGATAGCGAATTACGAATGTGTTAGGGATCCATTTCAAAATACTACAGAAGGGCTCTCAACTGCCGAAAAAGAGATCTTCATAGATTTCACATCCAGTGACGAAATTAAAGGGCAATTTTGTAATAAATCACTTCTTGAATTCTGGATAGAGGTGGATGCTGAATTTTCTGCACTGAAAACAAAAGTATTTCGTATACTATTACCATTTTTAACATCATACCTTTGTGAATCCGGATTTTCTGCGATGGCTACTTTGAAGACAAAATATAGATCTGGGCTAAATATAAAAAAAATGTCAATTTCTAATTTTTAGCCTTCCTTTGAAAAACTTTGCTCAGCAAGACAAGCCCATGGAAGTCACTGATAATTATTAAACTTGTTCTTATACTGGCTAAAGTACCCACTTTTAACACGAGTTTATTTTTTTAAAAAATGATAAAATACATTATTATTGATACAATAGCTTAATTGTAAGGAGAGTAAAACCAAATGTATGACAATGTACGCAAAAATGTAAAATGATTTATTGAAATGAATACTCATATTATAAACGGTTTTGAATGAACTGTAATTTTAAGCCTCGCAGAATTAGCATTTAGA
>BMAV01026528.1:127273-152994 GCA_019973955.1 Trichonephila inaurata madagascariensis | reverse complement strand
ATGACGTCACATAAGTTTTGAACTGATTGGCTAGAAACACATGGTTGTCATTGTCATGAGACCATGACGTCACATGAATTTAGTCCATTGATACTTTTTTTGCATGACAGAGAAAAATTTCCATATAATTTTTGTATTATGATTTTGAATTGCTTTTGTACGATGTTTATAAAAATGCAAATTTCAGAAATATATTATCATTGTATTTATTAAATTTATTGATATTTCGCATTTTATAAATATTCTTATGCCTGATACTTATTAAATTTAAGATACATGAAACATGTTCTGCGTTAGTCTTTCCTTTCAGATTACAGAAATGTTTTTCTGTTGAATTGTCCTTGAATACGAAAAAAAAAACTATTTTCATTAATCTTTCACAAAAATTTTTTTAATTTAATATTAATATTGTTATTTTTTTAATTTATGATTGATTAAATATATTAATAACAGGAAGAACTGGTTTTGGCAGTAAAAATATTAAGATAAACTAAAAAATAAAAAAATTATGGAATAAGCAATCAAAGCAATATTTAATTAAAACTAGAATTACATCAGTTTTGTCCATCCAATCCACTTGGCAAAAAAAAAAAAATTATTATTCTCACTCACACATAACCGAACTTCATTAAAAGACAACTAATAATAAAAAAAAAAGTCTTTGTGTCTTCCAAAAAAGAAAAAAATAAAGAAGAAATGGAGTATTTTACTAACTTCATCGCGTGAAACTTTCTTGATTATTTTTCTATTCTAAGTGTTGCCACTCTTTGTTTCGTAAAAAGAGAAAAGATCGCGAGAAAAAAAATCAGCATATCCACCGAAAAGACGAAACGATAAAAGAAACATGCTTCAAAAGAGAACAGAAAAAAACGAGACAAAACAAAATATAAAAAAATGGCAAAATTTTTCTATGCAGTGTGTGAGGTTAAATCTATCTTCACACTCCGTTTACTTTTGTTTTCTTTTGAAGGGTAAAAAATGTAGATGAGATTAAGACTGGAGAGGAAAAATTGTTTTCTTTTCTTCTTGAGTTTTTTTATTCGGTGTTTTGTTCCTTCTTTTCTTGATTCGTGCAGTTTCAACTGAGCCAAGACTGTCGCTTTCACATGGCGAATAACTTTAATCCTTTCAATCCTTAAAAGCTGATGCATTATGAACCATTGAGTTTTAAGGTTTCTCTGCGATTCCTTTTTTGCTGGGGAATTCGAGGGGAAATTCGAAGTCTGCGAAAGATAGAAGATTCCAGATTTTTTTTTTTTTCTCCTCTCCCTTCTTTTTTGCATAGTTTGCGTTTATGCACATGTATGCTGAAGAGATGGGGTTTGGGAAGCAAGTATGTTTTCGGAATAATCAGCTTTTTCTATGTAAGAAAAAAATTATCTGCGTGTGCTTTCTTCTTTTTTTAAAAAAAAAAAATTCTATTCTATTTTGAATTTTTTTTTTAAGATTTCAGCATTGTGTAATAAAAAAACTTAATTATTTATTATTTACTGAACCACTTTAAATGAAACATATGTAACACATTTTCGCTTGGAGAATATATCATGTTTCTCTTCTTTTTTAAGACTGGAAAGATATTTGGAATCACAAAAATGAATCAGAGGAAATTTATTCTTTTTCCATCTAGTGGTATATAAATTAAACAAATTATGATAAGTGTACCCCTCGGCAGTGGTGTAATGCAGAATATTTGCCCCCCCCCCTTTGCGAAGTCAGTTTTTGCCTTTAATAATTATAAATTGGTTAAATACTTACTTGGCGTCAGTCGGGCTTTGAGACCTCTAGAATTCTGGCCTTCCCAGCTATGCGGGGACTGTTGGGGTGTACGTTACGCCACTGCCCTAGGTGTACATTTACAACTTAAAGGGGTACAAAGAATGGAAAATTACCCATACAATTCCCCCACAATGGCAATCACAAAAATATTAAAACTAAGACTTTCTATATAAAACATAAATACGAAAATAGTCGTTTAAGTTTATTTTAAATAGGTAAGGTTGTGACTAGCTTTTTTGAGGGGAAGTAGTCCTATAGTAGAGTTCTTGCTGAATTACGCCCAAGAGTTTTGATTTAAGATTGAGTAAAACCTTTTTTTAACTTAACAAACTTCAGGGAAAAGAATAAAGAAAGTTTTGAGAGATGCATAAAAATAAAAAGCAATAGATATTTTTTATTAAATGCATAATGTGTATGAATGTGTATAATTTACAAGAGGAGTCCCCGACTCACGGGCTGCGGACCGGTACCAATCCGTGGATCAAAGAACCGGTCCACACAATGACCATTAAGTTTATTTCCATTTTATTTTCTGCGGTGTATTACTCTCGGGTTTATGTGACTTTCCATGGAAATCCATTTATATTCATTTTTTGGTGTTACTTTATTTTATTTTGAAGCCATGTTTAAATACAATACAATTAAAATTATTAAATTAAACAATCTAAGATAAAAACAATCAACATCCTCTCCCGATCAGTGGGCCGCTGAAAAATTATCAAACGTTAACCGGCCCGCGGTGATAAAAAGGATAGGAAGCACTAATTTACATGAAAAATACGGGAGCATTTTCCGGGTGAAAAAAACCCCTCAAGGGGCTCACCTTCTTTAGGTGGGTACGGGTGTCACAATCCCGAGGTACCCTCTAGTGATATTTTCCTTTTCCCAAGGGGTTTACTATCTTTGGTAAACACGGGTGTCACGACCCCGGGGTACCCCAGTGATCCTTCTCTATTTTCGAGCCTCCATCTTGTCATCCAATTTCTTCTTTTCCCGTCCAGACCACAGACCTATGAATGTTTGGCACAGTATAGCCAAAACTGGCTCTTGCGCCATAAAACACCAAACTCAACTCAACTCAACCCGGGTGAAAAAACACTTATGTATCCGTATTATTTTATCTTTTAAGTTTACACAATAGTTTTGTACTTTGAGAGCAACATAACCAAAAGAGGTATTATAGAATCGGGTGAGTGAGTGGGTGAGTGAATAATAACGTCGCAATGTTCAGCTTTTGGCGACGGATCACGTAGTTTTGAACCATGGTTAAGTGACGTGGACGACACCTGAGTTGGCACCCCTTCTCTTAACTCCCACACCACACCAACGGAAGGACGTTTGAGCTCTCGACAGATTTGAACGTGCATCGCTTCCATACATGGGGGTCTTTAATGGTACTGGGCTCGAACTCGTGACAAGGCCAGCCACGATCCGATACCTTGACTACTCGGCTACAGCGGCCACCTTTGTAGGTTTGGTTACCATGAAACATGAAAGAAATCACTCTAACATCTTACACGTGGCTGGAGTGCCGCAGGTTCGAGCCCTGGTGCCATTCAAAATCTGGTGAGGCTTACTATCCTCCTGTTGGTGTGTTAGGTAAGAGAGGTGATTGCCCCCTCAGATGTTATTTTTATCATTTGACCGAGGTACAGATTTACGGGATCCGTTGCCAATATCCCTCGTATTGTTTTATAATATGGCGTTAATAAAACTCTTACTCGAAATATGAAGGAATGTTTGAGAAATTTCGGTCATAATAGATTTTCTTAGCAGATTTCTATTCTAGAGTTTTGTTTCATTAGGACAGTCCGTAATTGGAGCTATAAGAAACCGTTTAAAATAAAGACTTATTCCACACTTAGAAATATACTTTTAGCTTATACTGAACTAGAAAAGAAAAGTCTTGAATTGTTAATTTTTTTAAAAATTAGTAGACGATAAGTAATTAAATAAAAAGGAATGTATTTATACTTATTTATTCTTACATTGTGAATTAAAGTGCAACTAAAAATCTTAGTATTTTCCCACAAATTATAATGACATCTAGACCAGGGGTGTCCAACCCGCGGCCCGCCTTGAACAATTTTGAGGCTCGTGAGATTCTTTACAACTTTACAAAATTCAACTATTTTGTATATTTTGTACAATATTTTTTGTTTAAAGAGGAGGGGGGTTGTAAAAAATAAATCCCATAACTGTTATTATTTTATCACGTTGCTTCTGTTACTGCGAATCTATTTTTTTTCTAAATTGAAATTTATCAAACATAAATTGTGCTCAAACTTAACGCGCGAAAATCTGCAACATCAATTACGATACATGCATTGAGATCGACTTGCATAAACTAAGTGAAAGAATTAAGAAACAAATATCTCACTAATTAAATAAATTAAACATTATTTAATCATTGCATTATTATTATATTATCTATGTTTGTATACATGAAAAACAATGAAAATAATAATAATATATCAATCTGTTTTAAATTTTCACTCCAACAAATGTTTGTAATGGATCCAAATCTAATACAAAGATATTTATTTTTATATGCGGCCCGCGGGTTTGTAAAGTTCTTCCGAAGTGGCCTGCGAGGTCATTTGGGTTGGCCACCTCTGATCTAGACCATGGTTCTTAAAGCGTGTTAAGGTATCCGATTACTTGCGACAACTTTTTTTTGAAAAAATGGAGATATGGGGATTTTTTTTGTAAATTTTAGATTTATTTAATACATTTTAAGGAAACAATCATAAAATTAAAAACAGAAAACAAAAATTTATTATTATCAAAAGGGGAAAAAACTGATGAAAATGTATAAAAAATTACATAAACGGGGCCCGCTCTGTACAAATAGTAAATGAACAAATACTCAATTTTTTTAATTTTAATGTGTTATATTGTTATTCATGTTTGCAATGACCTTCAGGATAATAGATATTTTAATTTTTCAAAAACTAGAGCTCGCAATCTTAGTGACTTTATGAAATTGCTTAAAAAAACAGTGATTATATTCACGTAAGGGACTGTAAATTTTGAAATAAAACAGCGATTGATAAATCTGAAGATCAAAACACTTCTGTTATACAAAACATTCGCAAAAAATTTCAGGAAATTATTTTCAAAACTTTTTGAGCAATCGCTGTCCCCGTTTGAGTTTTTCTGAAAAAAAATCACATTTCGAGTAAAACGCATTTTAAAGTTTGACATCTTGTATAAAGTTATGACATCTTCTTTTATTAAAACACTTGTAGATTTGTTCTAGTGAATGGAAAATAAAAAGCTTGGTATTTTTATAAAGCTAATAAGATGGCCTATAAAATAAAATCCTAAAAAAATTGGTCAATTTTTGAAAAAAATCGTGATTTTAGGGTAGTTGGATACCTTAAGGTGTCTGACTACATTTAGATCCTTGATTCGGAAAAATATTAGAAATGAATAGTTTTTGTATATATATTTTTTAAATCACTGGAATTAGAATATACATATAAAACTGTTGTACTAATATTATTACAAGAAAAAAATGATTTAAATGTAATTTTTTTGAAAAAAATGAAGAAATAATGATGTATTTTCAAGACATTCTCTTTTTATGGAAAATCCTTCTACAGTGATAATATTTACCTATATATAGCTAGGATTTCTGTAACTGTGGCTGAAGTAAAATTTTTGAAAAATTCATATTAGTTTCAGAGTTACGATCAATTGAAATAATAACGAATGTTTTTTTTTCTCTCTTTGTTTAAATATATTTACTCTGATATAATAAAGTATGAATGAATCCAGTTCTAAATCATATAATTCAAAAATTTTAGTTCAATCCCGGTATAAAAGTCCGAGCTATGTATAAGTAAAATATTATTATTATTATAGAAGTATTTTCATAAAAGGAAAGTGTTTTGAAAAGATGTCAGACCTTCATTTTTTGCCAAAAACCAGCATTTAACCCTTTATCTACCGACGGTACTTATAAGTACCACTCACTTTAAAATTATATAGAATAACCATTATTACGAATACTCGGATGATACTTAGCAAGAATACTCTTTAAGGTATCCAACTACGTTCGGAACCTTGATTTTGAAAAAGCGCATAAATGGATAATTTTCATGATGTTTAGTGTCACCTAGATTAGAATACATGTATAAAAGTGTTTTAAGGACATTTGGACAAAAAATATATTTAAATACAATATTTCGGCAAAGAATTAACTTAGAATAATCTTTTTTCAAAATGTTCTCCTTTTGGGAAAACTGCTTCTTTTATATAGTAATATTTTGCCTGTATATAGCTCAGACCTCCCTACAGAGGCTCAACTAGAATTTTTGAAATATATAACTTAGAAGTGGGTTTATTCATATTTTACGACAACAGAGGGGAGCAATTTTAAGAAAAAAAAACGCCAATAATTATTTCAATTGGTGGTAACTCTGAAAATAGTGTGAATTTTTAAAAAATTCTAGTTGAGCCTCTGTAGAGAGGTCTGAGCCATGTACAGGCAAAATATTATTATAATAGAAGCATTTTGCACAAAAAGAGAGCATTTTGAAAAAAGATTATTCTTTAATTTTTTGCCAAAATATTGTATTTAAATAATTTTTTTTGTCAAAATGTCCTTAAAACAATTTTATACATGTATTCTAATCTAATTGACGCTAAATATGAAAATTATCCATTTATGCGCTTTTGCAAAATCACGGTTCCAAACGCAGTCGGATACCTTAAAATCCGCTCTTCCATGATATATGGCAGCACGAGTTCTATGATAAGTATTTTAACGGAGAAGGCGAATAGTTTTATAGCAGAAATTGCGATTTCGCTGACGGCGTTTTCAGCGGATTGCAAATATTGTTATTTTTGTTCCAAAAAAGTAGCTAATGTCAAAAGGTGTGTCTTATTTTTTTTTTTTTTTTTTTTTTGTATATTAATGAATACCTTAGAAAACGATTTGACTATTTATTTTAAGTGAGCAGTGTATATAATTAATTTTACAGTTGACTATCTTTAACTAATTAATTAGCTTTAACGGACTAAATTTTCCGAAATTGAGTATTTTGTTTATGCACATCCTTTAATTTTCAATGTAGTGATTCAAAAAAAAAAATAATAAATTACATTTAAAAAACTGCAGTAAATCATAATGCGGTAGATAAAGGGTTAAATATTTTTTTTATTGTAATAATATTCTTAAAACAATTTTACATGTATATTATAAATAAAATAACACCAAGGATTTAAAAATTATCCAATTATTATTAATTACATTTATGCGCTTTTTCAAAATCACTGGTCCAAGCACAGTCAGTCATAAATTGAATCTGTGTATGGGGAAGTACTTATCCAAAATGTAGACTCCTTTTCTGCTTTCTTTTTATATCTGTGTTTTAAACATATATTTAAATCCGGCTTCCTTCTGAAAAACTGGTTCTATAACAAATTTTAAGACTATTTTTTGGATGCGCAGAAACAATATAAATAAAAATATGAGCGGTATTTAAATTTCCTCGAAAGCTCTCAGTTTTATAAAAATCGGTTTGGTTTTTTTTTAAAGCGCTGGAAATAAATCTAACTCGACAAAATTCAGTTTCCAAGAAACTACAATTCTGATTCGTCTCCCCATTTATCTGAAATGATTTTAATAATTTTCATGCTGCCACAATTCTCATTAGTAAATGATTTTTTTTATAACGAAAGGAATTCCGACCTTTTTTTAAGTTTGGTATTTGTAAATGTTGCACAAAAAAAACTTTTGAATAATTTTTTCCGATGAATTCAGTTCATGTATTATGCATGTATATTCCTTACATTCTTAAAAGAAATTAAAAATTCATTCCTTACATTGCAGGGTAAATTACTTTTAAATATTATTTCGAATGGAATTATTTTTTAAGCCTATTGTTGCATTCCCCATATTTTTGCAGGTTTTTCACTTACTTTATTTATTTATTTTTTATTTTTAGCTTTATAAATTAAAAATAACTCATCTGGAAAATATTCGTAAAAAATAATTTAAAGTGGAAGAAACTCATTCAAATGTATTTTTATTAGTTTCTACAATTCTAAGTCTGCGAATGTGAATCAGAAAAATTCGACACACACTCGTGTTACATTTTTTTTTATATAATAACTTATCTTCTTCAAAAAAAGTTGCATAAAATTGCAAGCTATAAATAAACATAGCATTGAAATTTAACATTAACATCTTCAAGACAAATAATAAAATCAATGCAATAAAATGTATTTGTCCCGTTAAATTTCTTGTCCATTAAATATTGTTTTATGGTCTTTATACAATTATTTAAAATATCAATTTATATGCATAATTTTTTTAAATGTTTGATTACAAAGAAACGGGGTATTTAAGTACTAACCCTACAACATTGACGACCTTTATCGAATTTCAAAAATTCTTTGTGGTAGAAAATGTATTGCAATTGACCTCATCGTGGTATCAAATAAATTGCTATATCTCATAAATTTTTTGGCGAAAAATTTTGACATGTATTTAATATTTGGCAATAAATTGCCAGCATGGGATTTATGCATAAATACCGAAAAATATCATATATCATTGTAAATTCCGAATGAGTTGATTATTTAAAAAAATATAACTTATATATGTATACTCATTGCGTCTGATATTTAAAGAGGTTATCGAGAAAGAAAAGCAAAAAGAACAAAAACTTATCTTAAGAACTTCTGCTGTACTGAAACATTACGTAATAAAATTGGTACTATTTTTAGAATGAATTAAAAGAATCAAAATAGTTAACATTCAATATTTTATAAGATAAAGAGAGAGTGTATGTTATAACTTTAAAAAAAACTCCATTTAAGTTCAAGTTTTAAGATAAGTTTTAGCTTTATCCTCTTTACTTAAAGTTTTATTCCCTTATTATTTTGCTCATATAGTACATTCTTCTAAGCCAGGAGTGGTCAGATTTTTCCAGGGTACGGTCTACTTCTAACTTATTGAAGGTGTTGCGGTCCACCCAGCCTCTAGTCCAGGGGTGGCGAACCTTTATGGACCAACGTGCCATTTTTTCTAAAATTGTTTAATGTGCCATAGACGTGCCATCAAATATTTTCAACTTGTAATTATTAGGAAAGTAATAAAACTAAATACTAAGAACACAAAAAACTCTTTATTTACTGCGAAAAAATATCTTTTACACTTTATACTTGTAAATATTTTAGTTATACGTGTAATTCAATATAAAGTAACATTAGTGTGAGTTCTGTTGTTGCAGCTTGAATGACAAATAACTTCTATTAGGATTGTAAGATGTTACTTTTAGTAGAATGCATGCGCAATTAGAGTCAACTGCCAATAGGCTTTTAAGCAATTAATTGTTTTTGCTGTGGTTCACTTCTTTGACCAGAGGATTTGCGATTTGTTTCAAAATGCCGTTTTAGAGACGATGTTCTGCATACCTGTATTCCACAACATAAAATACACACCACTTTGCCGCCTTTACTAATAATGCCATATTTCTAGATTCACCAAATTTGAAATGCTCAGTTACACTTACTGTCTTGCCTTTTTTTTATTATTTTGCTGAACTACCTATGTTAAATAACATTTAAAAATCATAAATATAGCGCAAATAAACTTTCAAACTTTACATCATAAGCAATTGTAGTTCACGACTTAACTAAGGCAAGACAATAGCAAACGAATGTGCTCCCCGCCGCACCCGTCCGATCACTCGTGTTTGCTCATAATACTTTATAGTGAACTTTGCTATTTTGAAATAAAATGCAAACCATTTTGACAGCTAGCGTGCCCAAAATATTGTGTCACGTGCCATTCATGGCACGCTTGCCAATGGTTCGCCATCCCTGCTCTAGTCTAACTGGCATCTGTGTGTCCACAAATGTGTTTCTTTTAGTATGAGCGTCTTAGGTCTTAGTAAAAGCGGTCCCACCAAAATGTCTTGACAATCCACCGGTCCATCGCGATCGACTTAATGCCCACCCCTGTTTTAAGCAAAAGTAGATTATGCTTCAATATTATGAAATTCGTTGCCAACAGTTTTCAAGTTGCTTCAGATTGCTATGCTAATCAACTATCAGTTCAATCAACCTATGTAAAAATTAAGGTGTTATTATGTCTCACTATATGTATAAAAAAGTTTTTCGTGATGCTGTAATAATTCTTTTTTCATAAGGTTTAGTTAATGAAGGCAACTACAATTTTACATCAAAATGGAGCAAACCCTCAGTTTGGACAAATATACATTTATGATGACGAGGCCTTGCGTGAACGTGCAAAAATAGTTAAATATGACGGTGTATTGTGGTTTTGAAAAAGTCGGTTTATATGTAACATCAAAGGATGTCAATATTTACTTGTAGACAATTGTCTGTGACTCTTCCAAGGTGCAGAAGCAAAGACGGAATAACAATTCTGTGCAACTTAGAGGAAAATGAGATTAGGAACATTGTTTTTGAAGCCTTGAAATTTTTTCTCTTTTTCTGCTTACAATATATTGAAAAAAGTAGAACTACATAATACATATAAATTGCAGTTTTTCAATTTGAGCAATGAGTATGGACAGTTGTATAATTTGTACAGTGGGGTATCCTCTGTTAGATGGATAGGGAGGACCACCCCACTCCCATCCCTAGTTAAGACTAATTAAGCAATTAGTTTTTAGAAAATAACACTAAACAAAAATGTATGGAATAATCAATTGTAAACAAATATACACTATATAAAAACAATAATGTGATAAGTATTTATTTCTTTTTCAGTTGATTTATAAAATGGATTATCTGAAATGTTTCTACTATCAGAATTTTAACACTACATGTTCAAATAAAAAAATAAATTATTATTATTTGACTTCGAAATTACGTAATTAAAATACCAAAATAAAACATTTTATTTTGTTTTAGGTGTACCATGCCGGTTACACCAAATTAAGAACATTTTATTTATAATGGGTTGTGCTTCTTTAAAAACTTGAAACTTTTTTTAAAAAAAAAATAAATGAAAATTTAATTATTTTCAAAAATGTATCACTTTTTTCTTACTAAGTGTATTTTTAATCTCAACGCCCATTTCAATGTCAGTCAAAGTTTTGCGGCTTCATGCTGAAGAAATGAGAAAAAAATTTTAATAGTTTTCAAAAGCTGAGGTTAGTACACTTGGAAAATTTAAGTAAAATGAAGGAGTTGTCAAGCTAAAATATAAAGGGTGTTCCATTTATAAGGAACAAGTTTGAAACTCAAGAATAATTCGTTCTAAACAAATATTTCTTTGTCTAAAATAACTATAAATTGCTAACAGTATTTTTACTAAGTTTTTCATTTCGGGGGACATATAAAAATTTTACTGTCCAAAGAATACTTAATTTAAAGCTAAAGAAACGTACACGTGTAAGGGCGCCCCCCTTGGGTGCCCTTCTTCTAGATTATCATCGTGAGCTAGAGGTGTAGGAATAAATGAAGGACTAGAAGCTGCCATAATCTTAATATTACTTTATTAAGATCTTAACTTAAACCATTAACAGATTAGATAATAATAAGATATGTGAGAGAATCTACGGTGGCTAAACATACAATAAATAATACCGAAATAACGTAACCCGCATTACTATTCATAACTAACTCGCCTAAGCTCAGTTTCAATGCGATCACAGATCCGAATATTTAAATGGTCATTTCTGCCTTAATGTCCAACGAAGTCTCAATCTATCTTAGCTGAAGTTGTGGTTCACTGGCGTGCAATGGTATGCACCTTGATTAAGGGCTCTCTGTCACGGGTAATTTCTCTTGACTGTCACTTAACTCCTTGAAATACTCTTCACTCTTGCCACACGAACTAACATAACACTCCCCAAAGACGCCACTCTGCTTACTCTAAACTTCTGTTATTTAAAAGCTTCCTAATTTGCATCTTTCCTTCGCGTTCTACTTCTCGGGTTGGTAGGAAAAAAATTGCCATTTATTCTGGCCCCAAAGAACCCAAAAGGATATGTTAGTGAAAAAAGCGTGAACCCGTCACACACTTTTATATTTTGAAAAAAGATATCCTTCTATGCAATACACTACACAATATGCAAGTTTATAATACCGCAGCATCCATCTCTTTATAGTTTTTAAAATTTTTCAATTATCTATTTTAATCTCTCAAATAGAATATATTAAAAATTATATATGTTTTGAAGCTTGTAAGTAACATGTCAAAATAACTCAGTTGTCAATAAATAATGATATAAATTGTGGCAAAGCAGCCACATCACACACAATGTCTGTTATATTCATCATTTTAATGGTTATTCAGATTATTTGAATTTAATAAAAACCAGTCTTGACACAAATAATGCAAAACTTTTGGACCTACAATTAAAAAACGAAAACAATTTTTTGAAAAATAATATTTATGCTGAAAGAGAAGAGAGCACCATTTTCTTATTAGTACCTTATAGGACCTTAGTACCTTATAGGACAAACCTTAAGTACCTTATAGCAGTGGTCTCCAACCCCCGGTCTGCGGACCAGTCCGTGGATCAAATACTACTGGTCCGCACAAGAAACATTAAAGTTTATTTATAGCGGAATATTTTTCTTGGATTTGGTCTACTTTTTATGAAAATCTCTTTATATTCCTTGTTAAATCACTTTGTATTCATTTTTGGTGTTGCTATATTTTATTCTGAAGGCACGTTTAAATACACACACAATTAAAATAAAATTATTAAAACAAAACAATCTAAAATATAAACAATCAACGTCCTCCCCCTCAGCGGGCTGTGGTAAATTATCCAACGTTGACCAGTCCGCGGCGATAAAAAGGTTGAGAACACTGCCTTATAGGACAAGCAATTTTTTCCCACCTCAATATATAAAATTATACTAAATTACCAGAAACAAATTATGATCCGGTTACAGAACATACAGAAACATTTAAAAAATTATCGATTCTGTTTTTAATATGATTATCTTGTAATTTTCTATACTCATATCATTATAAAAAAATTAGACAAATAGTAAGTTATCATAATTATTGCATTCTTCAATTTAACATTCTATATTTATTATTATTATGTATTATTTCTATTACTTTAAAACATGTTATGTAGTTGGCACCATATCTATAGCTTAATTCATGTTGGTCATTTCAACACAGTGCACATTTTAGTTTCCTGATTCCATATTTTAAATTTAGGTTTTCAAAATCTGGGTACGTTTTTGAATTTATGTTTGCTCTATTTAGTTGTATTCTTTTTGCCACTACTTCCATTTATATAATATTCACTCAAAGTAGTTTTATTTTTTAATTCTGTTTTTATTTATACAAGTGCAAATTCTAGGCCTATTTCTAGGTCAAATTCTAGATCTGGTTTATATTCTTCATTTTTCTTTTACTATTATGTGGTGTGTGTGTATAAAGGGAAGATTATAATCCTATATAGCAAGTTTATATATATATATATATAATTCCGCTTCCCTGCCCTAAATCAATGACAGCTTTAGTGACAGTATATTTAGATATTTATTGGTTTCATGTTCTTGGTTCTCTGTCTCAGAATCTAAGATACCTGTGATCTGTAGGATATTCCATCATTATTTTCATTTATGTTTAATATAATACATAAATGTGATACATACACACGTGTATATGTTATATATGATCAGCAAACTTATTAGATATTTTGTCGGATCTGGAATATTTTTTTAATTTTAGTTTTTACACTTTCTTTTCAAAAAACTTATTTTAGCTTTTTTTTACTATTTTTTTTAATATTTTCTGATACAGAATTTTTTTTTTTTTTTTTAAATTTTCTTCTTAACTCTTAACTTCGCACTGCTGCATTTCTGCAACATATGATTTATTTTAATTTAACAGACTCAATATTTTTTAATTACCTTCAAATCACTTATCTGAGAAAAAAAAAGATTACTTCAACGAAATACATGCTAATGTTGTCACTAGATGGAAGTACATTTTTTCCAGAAATCACAACGATTATAAAAAATCTTTGATGCCTCAAGAACTGTGTTTTTGCTATAAAAAGAATCCATTATATTTTATGCTTCCACTTGTTTATTGACGAAATAAAATACCAGGTAAGAAATTTAAACATTTTACGATGAATAATAAAATCCTCATATAAAAATTTCTTCGTAATTTACAGCTCTACTGCACAATGTTGCACTTCTGCAACAAACAAAAAAATGACTGAAATTCAATTTAAAACTGTTTAATTTTTTTTTTCATATTTTTCCCATTTATTATTACTTGAGAACTAGCTGATATAATTTTTTCATAGAAATTTAAAAAATTGCGAAGTTAAGGGTTAAATGCTTTCGAACAGATACCATTTGTTTTGGATGCTTATCGGATTACTGAAAAGTTGGTATACTACTTTTGGTTATTAGAGATTATATTTAACAAATTAATTTTAGTGTTTTTAAACTCCGTACATCCTATTAAGTAAGTAGATTAAGCAGATAATTGCTTTATAATAGGATTACCAAGTTTTGCGTTTTTAAAGATTAATGTTAGTACTTACAAGAATTTTTTTTTTCAAACTATGCTTTCATTTTTATTTTAGCTCTGTAACAAATGCAAATAAAGAGTAATTTGGCACCTTGAAACTCTGCTTAACCCTACAATCATAAACGTAAACCTAAGAATTTGCTACTGTGTTGCAGTGACTATTCTATTTGGACCTATACTGTCTTGCTATATTCATATATATCATTTAGCACTGAATCAGGATTATAGCAATTTGAAATATTATTAATCTTTAAATCTGGGCTTAGAACCGTAATTTTTTTCATTCCGGTTCAACTAAAAAAATATATATGTTCATTTCCGGTTTTCGTTCCGCTAAAAATAACGGTTTTCGGCTCAGTTCCGAAAAAATAATTTTATTTTATTTAGATTCTTATTTGTACTAAAAATATAATTCCATCATAAACAAAAAATGTAATTCCATCAAAATCTAAAAGATTTTATTCTTTTTTAATTGGTGCACTATATGAATTGATACAATTAACCAGCATGTATGATACAAGCGGGGAAAGGTGAACCATTGGTCATTGTTATGCATTATTAAAATCACATTTGACAACTAGGTCCATGATTCTGATTCGCCTATCTAAACAATCTATACAAACATCCGTGAATGATCGCATGCTGAGATGTGAAAAATACATAACTCAGACTGATATTTTTTTAAAAAAAATCATCTATACTTCTAGTTCATTCAACTGAATTAAATCTCCATTCTACAAGTAGTTTCATGCAAAACTGAAACAGAAAACTACTAGTGAACATTAAAACAGAAAATCGAGAAGCAATGCACATGATAATCATATGATATTGACGTTAAATTAGAAAATATTGATAAGTTGGTTGCAGTAACAAAATGGTTGAAAATATATCGAATCGAAAAAAACCGCTATTTTTTTCGGTTCCGGGTTTCGTTCCGACCAAAATAACGGTTGTTCAGTTCGAAGTCCTCGTTTAAATACATTTATTTTATACGTATTGCTTTGTGTGTGCGTGCGTGCGTTCAAGAAGTATACAGAGACTTCTTCATCTTATCATCTCAGACGCTACTTCATCTTATCGTCTCACTGAATTTTCTTCTTAATAATTTTAGAAGTACAGCAGCAATTTGAATTCAAATTCAGTTTCTTGCAAGGTTTATTTCGATTTTGCGACCAGTGACGTCTTAAGACTTGTTCAGGTCTTGGGTCCCTACGCAAAAGTAGGCCCCTCCTGCGATTGATTTAAGAAGATAATGTACAGCATATGTTGCCAAATATTCGTACAGCCGTAACCCGTTACAAATATAAATGTGTGTAATTCACAATCTCACAAACCTTGACACAAACCGATTCGACTGATTACCGCCTTACAACTAAATGAATAATGTTGGTGTATAGTGGTATGCCAAGGCCTAGATACAGATGACGGACATGACATTAAAATACAATTTTGTCACTGTTGCCAAGGGGCTTATAGTTAGAAATTCCCAGTTTTTCGGGGAATATTTCTGGGAATATCATTCGACAGTTAAAATTATTTCGATCATGATCTTGTCTAGGACTAGGATAGTGATTCTCAACCACTGTGCCACGGCACTTTTATGTGCCATCGATTTTTTTTTTCTTACATTATTCATTATACTCTAAGAAAAAAATAAAATGTGGAACCGAATAATTCGGCCGTTTTATAGAAATAACTAAGAATATTCGTGGTATATTTAACTTATCCTTTCGTGGATAGATGGATATAAAAATTTTGATTGGGTTCGTAATCCATTTGTGCACGAATATATCTGTTTATGAATTAACTTTGAATGAAGAGGAAAAGCTTATTTTACTCTGCAATAATCGAGATTTAATTATTTCAATACATGCCGAAGAGTCAGTTAATTAATTTTTGATTAAAATTAGAGGCGATTACCTCAAAATAGCCAAAAAAAGCTTCCAAAATATTGTTACCACTTTCTACGTCTTGTTTGCATAAATTTGAATTTTTAGCATCAACAAATATAAAAATGAAAAGCAAAAAAAAAAATTGAGATTTTTTTAATGCAGATGACGAAATGAGAGTAGCATTGGCATTTTTACGACCAAATATAAACGAAATTATCAAAAAACATCAAGCTTAATTTTCGCATTAAATGTATTCTTATAAGTAATTTGTAATTAATTACCGAATAAAGATTATGTTGTCTTAGTCATACATATTATTTTATTTAACATTAAAAACTATTAACATAAACTATTTTACGTAGTGTATTACACATGTAATTCTTTTCTTTTAATAATTCTTATAATAATATTCTTTTAAACTTATATTTTTTATTAGTGTGCCACCAAATTTTGAAATGGTCAAAAGTGTACCGCAACATAAAAAAGGCTGAGAATCACTGCTCTATAAGATTGATAAGATTTATAATACAATCAATGGCAAGTGTCATTAACGAACTACATGGCAGGTGAAACTTTGCCAAGCATCAACACTGTCTGGGGGCAAAGACCCGATCAAACATCAAAGAAAACACCGAAGAAATATTAAATTAAGTAGATGACGGGAGAGATAACATCCCTATGATATATAAATATAACAAATGTCCCTCTATTGGAAGTACGTTATGCTATCTAATACATGAACACGCGCTTGTATATTGAACACACGAGCAAAAATTCATATTCTGTGACAGGGTATAGTATTAAAGAATTGTAACAAATACGTTGCTTCACAATATACGATGATTGATCCATAAGGAGTACATTGTCTTGGCATGATTACAAGGTACGTTAAGTATTGGGTATTAATCAAATAAAGGAGAAGAGCGCTAAAGGGGGAATTCCTTGTCGAGGTATTATAGGACTTGAGGAAAAAGATTCGCTACTGAAATTGCATCTAGAGAGGTGTTCTAAAGTTTTTTCTTTCACCCCTTAAGAGGTCAAATTTTTGCCCAAAATGTTCCAGAAAAAGGCACTTTTTTATTGCACATAACTAAACATAATAAGAAGCATATAACTAAGCATAATAAGAAGCATATAACTAAGCATAATAAGAAGCATATAACTAAGCATAAAGTATCCGAACACGTTCGGAATACTTTTTTTAAAAAATAGCATATTTAAACATTATAATTATTTTTTTTTAGGAATCAATACCAATAGACACTAATGTTTAAATTTTACAATATTTAAAAACAATTATCTGAATTTTACAAAAATCACAATTATAAGTGAAATTTTAGCAATTTTTTTGAAAAATTTAAAAACACCTAAAGTAATAAACTTATAACAGTAAAAGTATTTCTAAAACAAAGTAGTTACATTTAACTAGAGCAAGAGTGGGCATTTCATCGATCGCGATCGACTAGTGGACTCCTGGGACATTTTGGGGTGGTCGCCTGAAGATTAGCATGTACCAATTATATACGGAAATATTCAAGGTTGGCTGTCTGTATGCATACTAAATCTTCTACTGACTATAACTACGCGAGAACTAACTTTAGAAAAAAATGTTTTACTTTTTAATGTATTTTGAATTGCTTGCTAATAATATCATTTGATATTATTATATTTGTGGCTATTATTATTATATTTGTATCTTGCGTTTTGCTTTAAAGCATCCGACTACGTTCGGAACCGTGATTTTGCAAAAGCGCATAAATGGATAATTTTCATGATATTTAGTGTCACTTAGATTAGAATACATGTATACAATTGTTTTAAGGGTATTTTGACAAAAAAATTATTTAAATACAATATTTTGGCAAAAAAAAACTAACTTAGAATAATTTTTTTTTCAAAATGTTCCCCTTTTGTGAAAAATGCTTCATTATAATAATATTTTGCCTGTCTATAGCTCAGACCTCTCTACGGAGGCTCAACTAGAATTTTTGAACTATATAACTTTGAAGTGGATTTATCCATATTTTACAACAACAGAGGGGAACAATTTTAAGAAAAAAACACCGATAATTATTTCAATTGGTTGTAACTGGAAATAATGTGAATGTTTCAAAAATCATAGTTGAGGTCTGAGCTATATACAGGAAAAATATTATTATAATAGAAGCATTTTTCACAAAAGGAGAACATTTTGAAAAAAGATTATTCTAAGTTAATTTTTTGCCAAAATATTGTATTAAATATATTTTTTTTTGTTAAAATGTCCTGAAAAAAATTTTATACATGTAGTCTAATCTAAGTGACACTAAATATCATGAAAATTATCCATTGATGCTCTTTTTAAAAATCCCGGTTCCGAACGTAGTCGGATACCTTAAATAATGAAATATTTGTTTCTCAATTCTTTCACTTAGTTTCGTCAAGTCGATCTCAATACGTGTATTTGACCATCGCAATCGGTGTTGCAGGCTTTCGTCCGATAAGTTTGAGCATGATTTACAGTTGATAAATTTCTTTTTCGTAAAGAACGACTCGCAGGTGTAAGTTGATAAAAAAATTGTAGGAATCAAGCGTGATGCGGAGATATATCGCTGCAATGCAATACTACCCACTATGAAGTATATAGAGAAACACAAGCAATTATGGAATTTATTTGTTACAAAATGCTTCACTAAAAACAAAAATATTGCACAAAATAATCGTATTTTGTAAAGTTGTAAAAAGCAAGGGTGTCAAACTCAAAGGCTAGCTTGGGCTGAAACAAACAAGGTTTAACTTTAGGTGGGCCGCCAAAAAATATCAATATTCATAGAAACATAAGTTTATTTCGAAAAATACATAAATAAAAGAACAAAAAAAAACTTAATATTTACATCCTGACACTTGCCTTCTCTTCTCAGCTACTGTCTTTCCTATTTCGGCAGAAATTTTCATATTTTATTATATATTATTGTGTGCCGATAAATTGACTGGGCCACAAAAATGTTCATTATGGGCCTATGTGGCCCGCGAACCCTGAGTTTGACATACCTGTTGTAAAGAGTCTCGCGAGCCGCAAAATTATTCAAGAGGGGCCACGGTTCTCCTGTTCTAAAACATGGTCAAGTGACGACGACGTCGGACTGCGGTAGCCCAGTGGGCAAGGTATCGGATCATGGCAGGCATGTCATGAGTTCGAGCCCAGTACCACTAAAGACCCGCCGTGTAGGGCAGCGATGCACGTTAAATCTGTCGAGAGCTGAAACGTCCTCCCGTTGGTGTGGTGTGGTAGTTAGGAGAGGGAGGTGCCAGCTCACACAGAGGTGTCGTCCACGTCACTTAACCATGGTTCAAAATGACGTGGTCCGTCGCCAAAAGCCCTCGTGTAGCTGAACAGTGCGACGTTAATATTCACTCACTCAGTGACGACGACGTCTGAGCTGGTATTTCTCTCTCTCTAAACATCCACAACACATAACGCTTTGAGCCTTGACGGATTTAGCACACATTAGCTTCGCTACATAACGTTCCTTTGCAGGCACCAGGACTCGAACTTACGGTATGCCAGAAAAAACGATGGGGTAAAAAAATGAGCAATTTTTGATTACTTCCACAGTTCTGATCGTTGTTAAGCAAGACTGACATGAATGTTAATGGTTAAGTGATGATGGTACTTGAGATAATTAGTTAACTCTGATTCTGACATTAAAAAAAAATAGAGACTAACCTAAATTCTGCACTGTTTGTACCTTTGCTGAACAGCAAAAAATGATTTTTAAGGTATCCAACTAAGTTCGGAACTATGGTTTTAAAAAAGCGCATAAATGTATAATTTTTATGATATTTAGTATCACTTGGATTAGAATACATGTATAAAATTGCTTTAAGGACATTATGACAAAAACAAATTATTTAAATACAATATTCTGGCAAAAAATTAACTTAGAATAACCTTTTTTCCAAATGTTCTCCTTTTGTAAAAAATGCTTCTATGGTATTAATATTTTGCCTGTATATAGCTCAGATCTCTGTACAGAGGCTCAACTATGATCTTTGAAAAACTCACATTATTTTCAGAGTAACAACCATTTGAAATAATGATCGGCGTATTTTCTTAAAATTTCTCCCTTCTGTTTTCGTAAAACATGGATAAATCGACTTCCGAGTTATGCATTTCAAAAATTCTAGATATAAAGATTGGTAGCTGTTCGCCGTAGAATATCTGTAAGCGATACAACATTAAATTTTATGATAGAGCGGACTCTAGTGAATTAAGGAATCAGCTATAGATAAAGATTCGGAGGTTAAGAGTTATCATAAAGATAGTGAGTAGGATTTAATGCGCTATTTGTTAAGAATTGTTATTTATGTCATATCACTCCTGATCATTAGCCTCTAAGACTTGTATTGCATTGCTTAATATAAATTGAGATATAACAAACTAAATTTATTATGGAAGGTTTGAGTGATCAATCTTTCATCCCTACAGACTTAGGTCACGTGGATGAGGAACAGATGATACCTCCAGCCTGGGGGGTATCACAGTACTAACTCAACATTTTTATATATTTGAATTTATCATGCCATATAAATCCTATAAGATAAATTTCCGTGAAATTTCTTCCATTATTTCATGAAATATATTCAGATTTTAAATTACAATAGGCCTAACCATTGAGAATTTAGGAACTATAAATTTGAATTACACTTTCAATCATCATGTGTAGGTAAAAAAAGGGGAAAAAAACTGCTATTATTTTAGTTGAGTGAAAGTATACCCGGAGCCAAAGCCCCTTAACAGTTTATCCCAAATATCCTTGAAGCTAATGATAAAATGAAAATATGAAATTTGAAACACAAGCTATAAAAAAACCTTGTTCAAATTCTAAAAAAATAATAATTGTTCTATTTTAAAAGTAAGTTAATTACATTCATTGATATAGATAATTAAACCATAACATCATAAATTTAATTTTAATAATTTCAGCTATAAAGAATGATATCAATTTTAACCAGATACAGTGAAAATTCCAAAAATAATGGAAGAGTACTTCCACCCCACCCCTCTTTTTTCGACAATTGCACATACCAGGATTTTAAATGTGTGATAGATTCTATATATAAATACAGATCTACTGCTTGTTAATTTATTTTATATTTTAGTGATAGAAGATGGCAATATAATAATACAAAAATATACAGAGTAAAAAAAAAATAAAATTATATCTTTAGAGATAAAAGATTAAATTTTTAAGAAATTCAATTGCGGCTCATTAAATTCCTATATTGTCTGAACTAAGGAAAATTCACCATAATAACCCACCCACAGTATTTTTAGAAGGTCACATCAGAAAGTAAGATATAATATTCGAATCAGTTTTTCTTCACTTCACCCGTTTTTCGACCTATGAAAATTTTGCATTCGTTCTTTCATTAAAAATTACATTATTTTCAAAAATGTGTGCTGGTCGTGTATTTTCAATTACAAACGAAGGCGCTTTTTCGCAAGGAAATCAGGTCCTAAAAACAAAAAATTATACTGCACAAATGTCGATTTTTTTCTTAAGAAGTTCGATTCCGAAAAGAGTCGAATATATTTTAAAATGCCTATATTAATGCCTAATGTTTATATTTCTAAACAAAAATTTTGCAAAATATTTTTATTTGATATCTCTAAGTAGTCCGAATTTTTTTTCAGATAATCAAACCAAAATAACTAAGCTGCTGTACCATCTCTTTTTTAACTTGAAATAATGCAAATGTGTGTACCATTAATTTTATTGCAATCTTCGGTAAAAGTAATAAAGTTTAGTGGTTTTTTACAATTGTTTTTTTCTATAAAATTAAACTTTCTTTTGAAATATATTTTTTTACGAAAATAGGCTTAGAAGTATCTATTTAGGAAGTAATAAAAAGGTATTGTTTTCGTATATAAAATGAAACGTTACATAATTTCTTCAGTATTATTCACAAACAGCGTGAAATGATTTTATTATATATATATATAATTTTTAAATTAGGTTAATTTTTAAAACATATTTTCACCTATAAGTGATGATATTTAGAATATCTTAACAATCAATTTTAAATTAAAATAGTTACATCATTTAAATTGACATTGTTAATTGATTTAAGATAGTGGGAATAGTTATAAAAAGTGTCGAGATGAATTTTAAAAACTAAATAAATATTCTGAAAGTAAATACGCTAGCAGATATCTTTATAAGTATGATGGTAACCATAAAATAATTAGTTAATATTTTTGTGTATATAAATTCATAAAATTGCTCATATTCCAAGCTATTTTGTAGTTAATTCAGTTCAACATTAAATTTTCCGTTTACTTCATTATAATTCTAAAAAATATAAATAAATTTTAGGATTTTCATTGCCTAAGTTATTCATGTTAAATTCTAGAAATTTAAATTAAAATAAGTTGATATCGATGTATTTTGAAAAATAAGTGGGTTGCAACTTACCAACCATGGCGATTTTCAAATATTTTCTCTCGTGATTACTTTCTCATTAAAAAAACACACAATGTATGAAATTTCTCCTTTACTTTTCTAAACTATTGGATTATATATTTATGTAAGCCTTTATATTGAATTCTCTCCAAAAAAAACTTCTGCGCCAAGCAAAAAATTTTATCAAATCTTATTTTTTCTACCTATTCAGCTCCTGTGTCTCTTTCGCTTGGCTTGAAGAACCAGGTGAGAAAGCGCACCTGAAAAGCGTCTTAGCTGAAAGGCAAAATAAAACATATCTGTGCTGACAGTTCGTCTTTGTTTTGTATCAGTCGCGCTGTCTAAGGTTTTATTTAGAAAACATCGTTGCTTCACGAGGTTAATATTTGCTAGATTGTCATATTCTGAGAGAAAAATTTAAATGAACTATTCTATATTATGAAGTGTTTCCTGCACATGTATAAATGGAACTTAAATTACATTTTTTAATTTTAAATATTGAGCGATTATTAAAAAAAATAGAAGGGATATAATTTAAAACAGAGGTTCCCTGACCTTTTTTTCTCATAGGCCCTTGCCATTTTTTTCCGTTTTGTGTAGTCTTTTTTTCCGTCTTATCAAATACTAAATTTTTGCAAATTTGTCAACTTAAATTCCTTTTTGACAACTGGTATAGAGCTACTTTAAGATCTTTAAATTTCCAACTGTAGTGAAGTATAGTGATTAAAACTCAAAAAACGCATGTTAATAACATTAATATTTAATTAATAACTAAAATAACTGATCAACAAACAAATTTTTATAATGGGCACGATGAATCTGGTGCTTCAATAGTAAATTTTCAACATTTGGCATCTATTCTGTCAAGTTCACCCCTAATTCTCCTCGGTTAGTTGTTTAATCTTTTTCTTTCTTTCTTTTTTTATTTTGGAGATTGACAAGCGCGCTGAAACTCCTTTTCACTAGGAAAAGCAATTAAAAACTTTCTCATAATACTCCCCAATTGGAAATAAATAATAGGTATGTAATGTTCGTAAATCTTTTTCAAATGGTTGAGGATTTTGTGTATAGTCACATAAATGTATGCACTCACAATTTGAAGCATGGTGTAATATCAAGTCTTATATTGCAATGGGGACAGAAATAATATCGGTTTTTTTTTTAATTATCTTTCCATTTCCATGTCTTTTCAAGCAACAAATTGCACATTGCCTTGCCACAATCCCTGTTCTTTATCAAAAATTTTCAAGAATCTAAATATTCCTGCTTTCATCACTTAGTAAATCTCGGATGAAAAGTATTTCAATACCAAGGACAAACTGCATCTCTTAAAAACACTAGCAATAATGTTGCCGTGTCCTTCCCGAAGGGAAGGAATAAATGTTGCCACAGCATGAGACAGGTTGGACTTGTTTACGATAGATGGCGACACCACCTATATCCACCTCCACAATTTAGGCAAGGATCTGGAGAGGAGGGAAATATTCTCCAGCCCCCTGCACTCGTGATTCAGCCCACAAGACTTTAGGACCCACTGATTTAACGAGCACGTACTCCGTGTGTACTGGGAGGGTATTTTGTGGCATCGGACATCGAACCCAGGCCTTCCGGTCTGGAGTCCGATGCTCTAACCACTAGGCTACCCACGGCCTCTAGCAATAATAATTTCACTATAAGAATTAAAAATTTGTGCAAATCAAAGATGGAAAGAAAAAAATGTGTGTGCTTATGACCACACGATAGAAGTGATAACTTCAAATTTTGTAATGTTATTTCAGGGATTAGTTTGGTGAATTAAAAAAACGGGGAGGGGGGGATATTAGTATTGTTCTATAAAATTATTTATTCATATGTCTGTACTCATAAAGTAATATTTTTGTGCGAAATATAGAATAAATTTGGGAATTAATTGTATTCTAAGAAGGAAACAATAGGTTTATGGTAGCTGAAATAGGTTATAAATCCTTTAGATTCAAAATTTTATTTAAATATCTATAAAAAAACTCCGTCAAGCGTTGTTCCATACTTCCTTGTGCTTCATTTGGATCATTTGACATAATTAAATTGAATTTTGATTTTAAAATATCAAATAGAGTTTTTGATTTGTCTTTTGAAAAATCTACTTTAAAATTTCCACTTAAAATCATAGGTAATTTGTTCAAAAGACCCGATCCGGCTTTGTGAATTTTGGTTGTAATTTAACAATATTCAATTCTATCCATGAATTAATTTAAGCAAAGGGATAGGAAGACAGGTTGTTGATTGGGAAAAGAGGAATCTAGGTCAAAACCTTTAAAAAGGGATTTAATCAGAAGATTTATATCACCTAATCTCTGGCTTATACTAGCTCTTTTGTTATTGTATGGCAGTTTTGTACAAATATATCCGGTGTTGCCGCAAGAAAAGTCTTCTTAATTATATTTTGTTTTCTTGTATTTAAATTATTTAATGTAACTTTTTCTTAATACTTGTATACTTAATTTTGTTATTTTTAATTTTTAATTGTTTTAGTTTTCTTTTTAGACTCAAAGTATATTTAAGTAATGTGATTAATTGAACAATTTGTGCATTGCTATTCTGATTTTCTTACAAAAATAAATTTTTATTCTTAAATTCACTGCAGTATTGCTAATGATAATTATACTATTTACTTAGTTCTATAAAAACTTGTCCTTTTTCTACATTTTATGTTTAATTTTAGTGTATTATTTCTCTTTCTCTCTAAGCCTATTTTTCAAATCTTACTATTAGCTCAAACTCTCTATGTATTTATCTTGGTGGAATTTTCAATCGTTAATAAAATACATTTTAAAGCGCTCAGTTGAACTGAAATTTTATATACACGATTATTTTGGATGACAATAGGATACCTTAATGATAATTAATAAATATTAATTACCACTTAATGTTGTGAATCTGTCATATGTATATATATATATTTATATTAATTATAACTATTTAATAAAAAGTAGCTAAAATAAAATTTTTCTTTGATGATCTAAATAGAAGTAGACTTAATTTTTTTTATATTACTTGTTTAAAAATATGACGATTCATTTTCATGCTTCAACTAGGATTAAAAAGAATCCCGCATTCATT
>BMAV01026528.1:115608-126873 GCA_019973955.1 Trichonephila inaurata madagascariensis | reverse complement strand
TGCGCTTTTTTAAAATCACGGTTCCGAACGTAGTCGGATACCTTAAACACTATTCTAAAAGTGAGATTTTTTTTATTTTAGATAGAGTAATCCTGTAATTATTATTAAGTTATAATAAATATTGTAGATCTTTTCCTCACCTCACCACACCTATGACACTGGGTAGTGGCACGCACAAGAATTTTTCAAAGGGGGAGGGGGCTCAACGTCGAAATTCAACCCTTTTCTTATATCATGGCTCAATGCACAGCCAAACATTTTATTTTAGATTTTGTATACTGTAGGTAACAGAAAACAGTAAAAAATAAATTTTTGAATGAATAATTAGCATAAATTAGTAAAAAATATTAACAACAGATACTTAATTGACTTTTACATACTAAATACATGGGATTATAATCAATCGGGGAAAAAAAATCAAAGACTATGGGGCGTGCCCAGATTCGTTTTTCCCCCCCCCCCTTGTGTGTGCCACTGATACTGGATGGACAGCAACACCTTGAAAAACCTGGAAAAGTCTGCCCACCCTAGATCGATAGAATCTACTAAAATTTTAAAGTTTTATCAAAATTTGAAAATTTTTGATCTGATTGAGTAAACATTATAAGAAATATGACGTTCTTTATGAAGCCCTTATATAAATAACAGGCTATAACTAAAAAAATATTCATACAATAAGAAATATTTTAGCACATTCTCTTGAAAATAATATCAATATCAGGTTCAAAAAGTTTTATAGAAGTACATTTACAACATTTTGAGTTATCAGACTCGCCATAATAGATTTTGAACAATTTAAATGCCCACTTCTGTTCGATTAAAGACCCACTTCCGGTTTTTCTAATCTTATAAAATTGATTGTAACTTGACCTCTAGGTAACGTAAAAACAAAACCAAGTATGTTTCGTAAGCCAAAAGATCTCTTTATTCAGTAAAATAATATATATATATATATATATATATATAATTCCATCTAGTATACTTTTAACTAACTCTTTTTACTAGTATTTAAACAAGCTTTAATTCTTTGTTCCAAAAATAACTTTAATCTTAATCGTGATGAATTAGTATCCGAAATCCCCGTCCCACCCATTTTAACCTATAAGAATTATTTTCACCGTCTACTATAAATACCGAAATCTGGAAAGAACTCTCTCTCTCTTTCGCGCGCGCCTCTTCGCTCGTCATTCTGAAAACATGTAGTCAGCCGGCTGCCGTGCTTTGTGTGTTTGTGTGTTGTCTTTGTCTGTGTTGTGCCGTCCAGTCTTTATTGTTTGTAAAATGCATATGCATTTCAAGAAGTACAATAAATTGGAGTTAATAAATTGCAAGACTGCATCTTCGTTAATACAGTAATCGTCCACTCGCCACCGGCCACACCGGTTCGCCACATTAACTTCAACCACTCGCCATGACAAAATATGGCACACTATAAGTTTTCTTATATATTTATATCTGCTTTGACCGAATTTAGTCGTTTTCAACGTGTTCGGATACTTCAAAATGCAAAAATAAAAGAATTTTTTTTTTACACTTTACTACTAAATACACTCTGCATGTGTAAACATTAAATCTGTTGAGTTTTAAATTAATCACGTTGGTGAGGTGTAGGAGTTTCGTAAGTTGGGTGTGTGTCCTTCTCATCATTTGACCATGATTCATAATTTTGTAGTCCATCACTAATAGATTTCATATTTTCACATTGGGTTGTAAATTAAAATCAAATTTAAAAATCATTTTAAGACTTTCATGTGGCAGTATCTTACAATTTAATTTTACTGTAATATCAATTTCAAAATTATTTCAAGCTGTACATTTTGTTTTCTTTTTACAGAAAGAGAAATGTTTTAATCATTTTACCATAAATAAAATGACACTGAGTAATACAAATTTATGAATGCCTAAAACTATCAACAAGTTAATCGATTTTTGTCTTCTTTCCTCAATAGAAATGTATTTGTATATCATCTATTTGCTAAAAGTTAAACTGGTCTTAAACAAAACAAAACAAAAAACTATTAAAAACATAACTAGAATAGATCATAATTCCTGCCTAGTATAATTATACTTAAAACTTTAATGAGACTTTTTGTTAATGCACAGGTTTACTTCCAAATTTAAATGATTTTAAAAAATGTAATTTTTAAATCATTAAAATAAAGAAACAATAAAACAATAATAACAAAATAAAGAAAAAAAAGTTTTAATTAAAAAAGGTATTTTTAATTAGTTCCTTCAAATGTTACTCTTAAAATTTATTTAAGAAACTTTGTGGCAAAAATTTTATTAAATTTTACATATTTTGTTTAATGCTTTATAAAGAAAGATGGAAAACAGTAAATACAATTGCATCCACATACATATATATATGCTCTCTTTAAGAAAATCATTTAAGTTTATGTCACAAAAAGTATCAAAAATTTAAATGATATTTATCATTTCCTGAAAATGTTCTATAGTTTTAATAATTATATTTAGAATTTTAATGTAACAAAATAAAAATGGCTAAGACTTAAGTATTACATTCTTATAAATAACTCAATCATTCTTCCATGCCATTTTTTTCCCTTTTTTTTCTTCTTCTGAAACTCAAACATTAAAAATTACTCTGAATTTTTCCCTCTGAAAATCAAATATAAAATGCATACAAACGATGTCAACTTTAAACTTTAATCTTATGTTGCTTTCCATTTTTGTGAATAAATTCTTACTAAATTATTTTAGTTCCTAAAGGCAGGAACTGTAATTAAATCATCAAAAAATTATATATATTTTTTTCTCGATGTTGAATGTGCCAGTTTTATTTACGATCCAAAAAGAACCATAATAATTTTTAAGCAAAAAATTAAAAGTCAAATCTGTCAACCGAAATTAAAAACGAAACCGAGTCCGTCTTGTTCGTGCACATTCGCTTTAAATGTGACGTCACAAACTCGATTACTTTATCATCTCGTTGTTTTTTAGTGTTAGAAATGGGAAATTTAATCTCGGAAGATTATAGAAACACCTGTTTCGGGAGATATTTTTTCCCACGCCAATGACAGGGAAGAAAAATAACATTAAAAATTAATCCAATTAACAGGGCAAGCTTACTTAAATGGTAGATAGAACTTTTTTTTCTTATTCTTTTAAAGCGTGAGTGTATTGTGAAGACTGGTAACTTTTTTTTTATTTTTATCTTTTTTGAGAAGGAAAATAAATTTGGAAAGAAACATTTTGATTAGACGATATAGAATGCAGATGAGGAAATGAACAACTTAAAGAAAGTCATTATTCGAAAAATGCGGATAAGCAAATGTTTTTGACTAGTTTTTAAATTAATTTCAGAAGCAATCGAAGCTTAGATATGTGATTGAAAGGGTTAAAATATTCATTGAAAAAGAATGAATTATACAGTGGACCACAAAAGTTTTCGTACACTTGCAATTTCCAATAAAATTTAATGGCTGATAAAAATTTACTAAATAAATAATATATTGGATTAATAAAAATTAATAAATTGGAATTTTTTTATGATATTTGCAACTTGTTCTTAATGGAATGACACAATCAATTCTTTAAAAATAGAACAATTATATCATTTTTTTAAAAAATTAATAATAAAAAAAACTACTAAAAATTACACCACAAAAATGTCAACATAGTAGCTTTAAATATTGTGTTTCTTCCTTAATTTAACACTTAGTAGGATATATTTTAGTGTCCCAAACAACTTTTAAACGTCTGGGTATAGATTTAATCAGTTTTTTGTAATTTCTGCATCAATTTTTCCTCCATGCTTCTGTGATTATTGTTTTTACTTCACATTATGTGTTTATAAGTCATGTTTTCTTTTTTTTTTTTAAACAAAATTCTCACCAAATATGTTCTACTCTGGGCTAAATAAACTAATTGAGGAGGTGTTTTCAGAATTTGGGGCCAGATTTTGGGCAGATAATTTAAAATTTCTCTTTAAAATATTTAAATAGAGCTCATGATTCTCAATACCATCAAAAAATACCAAAATACCTAATTTAACCAATTTTCAATTTTGATGGTATAAGTGTTTTTCTGTTCAAGATAGAGCCTTGAAATTTTTTGTATGTACTCCCAAACGTATGTCCTATAAAAGTTAGAGTGAATTTAGGGCTGAGATGCTTAGTTATTTTTTTATAAAAAAATTGCTTAAGTTACTATTTAAAACATTTTCGAGTTTTTTCCAGGTTTAGGTAGAAAAATAATTATTAAAAATCAACAAGGGAACAAATTTTCAAAACAATAATAAATTTTCTTCCCAGTAATCTAAGCAACATAAATCATTTAAAATGAGTAAAAAAAATTTAAAAAGTGAGTACTTTATAAAAGTTAGAAAAGACTTCCAAAAAATCCTTTAATTTTTTAAAATTGTAAAATAAAGGCTGGTCAAACTCACTTTTTACTTTCAGAATCAACTTATTAATGTAATCTGAATATCAAACATGAATTATTTTTCCCGTTATCACCTTCAAAAATTTTTTTTTTGAATAAATTTACTGAGTAGCTTTTTACTTATTAGAAATGAACAATTATGAATTACTATACTCAGGTTTGGGGTATAATGAGAGGTTTCTTTAGTATTACTAAATAATACTAATAGGCTATGTACTTAATAATCTGCAATTAATAGTCATTAATGTAGTTTTATTACATTATGAAATAATTTATTAAATTAATAAAATTCTCTTACGTAACTTGTACCAGAGTATAAAATACATCAATAATTCTTTCAAAAATAATACTCATGTGTAACTAATTTATATATTAAAAGATATTTGACACCATTTTACTGCTGCATTTAAATCTGTAGTTAAAATACTTAAAATTTCGTATTCAATTGTGTGTATAAACTTCCGTTTAATAATTTTAATTTAAATAAGAATTTAACAGTTTTATTAAGGTTTGTCTCTGTAGAAGAAAAGGTCTTCAGTCATATGTCCTTGAAAAAATCTTTAGCTGTATCCAATATAAAAGCAATACACACAAATAAAAAAAATACCATCTTTAATGCTTCATTAAACACATACACTCCCCCAAATTTCAAACAAGAAAAAAAAAAAAAAACAGCTAATGTAAATAAAAAAAAAAGTAACATAATATGTACTGTCGACCCAGATGAGCTGGTGTTCGATATTTTATCACCATTTTGTGAAATAATACCTTGAAATCGGAAAATTTCCAGACGTAAAGCAACTGATTACATTAATCGTGAAGTGCAGGTGATTCTTTAAATTATCGGTTTAAAAACTAGATATAGGTTTCGCTGTCTACTTACCGAAACAAAAAACAAAAATAAAGTAAGTAAAGAAAAGGAACACCCCTATAGACAAAATTTGACGCCACTTGATGCGCTGTATAAGCAAAACCTCAAAAGAGAATCATAAAAAAAAAAAAAAAAATATGAAATAAAAGACAAAAACTATCATCACCTAGTTTCTTTCTGTATAAAAAAAACTTCCAATAACAAGATCAGCAAAAAATCGAAATGAAAATCACGGATAAAAAGCGAGCCATCCACGTAATAATTGGTACACTAAAGAATATCAAAGAAAACGAGCATTTCAGGGTCATAGGCCGTCGTTTTTGTTGTGGGCGTGTCATTAGATGGAGCAATTCTTTCGCCCAATCAGCGACGGTGGACTTGACCTTATTGTGACCTTGATTCCGATAAAAAGACCTGATAACAGCCCGATGCACATCGCTCGCCTTTTCACAACTAATAATAATAATAAAAGTAATTTTCTTTCTAACCTACTAAAAAACTGACTGGGGAATGAAGAAGAGACAGAAGTATAAAAATAAAAGATCATGAAATAGTTAAAATACGATAATGGCAACAGTATAAATTGAGAGGTTTCGGGGGAAGATAATGTTATGGTTAGAGTTTTCGAAGAATATTTTTTTTTTTAAAGTTTTCGAGATCTTTATCATGAACAAAGATTTTTCCAACTAGTTTCTCCGTATTTGGGATTGTTTTCACGATTTTATTAATTTCGAGGAAATCTGAGAGAAAAAATATATATAATTCAGCGTAAAAAAGCTTAATTCACATTATTACTGAAATCCCGCTATGAAAAGCGTAATAAGATGTTAAATTCAAAGAAATGAACACTCACATATTTATTCAATGAACTCTTTTTGAAATCACTAATTTGTGTGATTTAATATACATAATAATCTTCCAATAATTTAATTTTTCAAGGTAACTCCTATATTTCTTTTCCTAAGAAATGGGGGGGGGGGTTATTATTCATGCCTTCTATTTCAACGTTCGCTATCATTGATTTGTTGTGGGGTATATTTTCGAATAAATATTGACATTATATATTCATGTTTGAGTCTAAACAACAATGCTTGATGTAAATTGATTAACCCCGTTTTCTTTTGAGGAAGGATTTACACTCAATAAAATATTTAAACATCATTTCATTTATCTTTATTTTTTTTCGAAGTGAATAATTTTCCCAATACCCCTAGAATTTATCGACTGACAACACCGGGGGGGGGCATTTTTCTTCAACGATATGGTGTTTTTTCCGAGCAATATCAAATACAAGAATGTATTCACAAAAATCTTTGCAGGCTTTTTTCTTTCTTTTCCTTCTTTTTTGTAAAATTCTTCGATGTATTATTGTTTGTGAGCAGTATAGTATTAGAAAAAGCAGTAAAAATAGCCAAACACGGTTTCCTTTTTCAAATTTGCTAACGAGTTGACTTTTTGTGGAAATGTGAATCATTTTAAAGTACAGGAAGTATTTCATTTGAATTTCAAGCTTATTAGACCTTATATGACCATAGACCCTAAATCAAATATTTGTAGGTTATTTTAATTGGTTTAAACGTAAAATAAATAAAAATCATAGGAAAATTCAAATCAATGAGTACTTTTTTTGAATCAAGTGGTTTTATCAGGAATCATTTTTCATTTGCTTATAAATACTTTATTATTGCACAAAATTACACGGAATGGACTAGAGATATGCGAAAAACACAGTAATATATTATATTACAAGATAAAAAAAATAATAAACTGTGAGAAATAAGTAATAAGAATAAGAATTCCCCAAACGTTCCTGTTCACATAATTGCGTTCAGCATACGTCCGATTTTGACATTATGTACAAAAAATGCAGATAAGGTTATAACTTTAGGTTTCTGATTTCCCGAAAACGTAATAGTCACACACACATGCTTTTCTTAGCTTTGTTATGAATAACTCTCAGCAGAAAATGCTCTCTCAGCTTAAGCTGATGTCTGAGGAATTGTTTTCAAACCTTCTCCCAGTTTCATTTTCATGCTCAATTTTCAGTTGTTTTTTAATCAATCCTGAACCAATTATTTATTTAATGTTGCTACTAAGCAGTAAATATTAATACATAAATATTTTAAAATTTATTCACTTTTTAAGTCATTATCACGTACGTAGATAATATTAATTCTTGTATTTAAGATATTTTATTTGTGTAACTGATTTCTTGTTCATAAAATTGCTATATTTTTACTACATATAAATATCTAAATATCAATATAAGAATCTCACACAAAAATAAGATTAAGAAAAGTAACAAATAAGAAGAGCTGTGATATTTTTTTTAAAAAAAAAATTCTTTCTATAAACAGTTTAAAAGTTCATTCCCTTTCCCAAACTGTTGATTCAATTAAATAGTATATAATAAAAGCTAGTATCCGAAAAAAATTAAAAATAAATAACAGTTTTAAGTATAAGTACTTGCTTTAAGGTATCCGACTACGTTCGGAGCCGTGATTTTAAAAATGCGTATAAATGGATAATTTTCATGATATTTAGTGTCACTTAGATTAGAATACATATATAAAATGGTTTTAAGGACATTTTGACAAAAGAAAAATTATTTAAATACAATACTTCGGCAAAAAATTTAGAATAATCTTTTTCCAAAATATTCTCCTTTTGTGAAAAATGCTTCAATTATAATAATATTTTGCTTGTCTATAGCTCAGACTTCTTTACAGAGGCTCAACTATGATTTTTGAAAGATTCACATTATTTTTAGAGTTACAACCCATTGAAATAATTACACTGGGCAACAAAAAAGAAAAAAAAATTTGTCTCAGAAAGAAAAATATGTGATTCTGATAGAATTTCTCCTGAATTCAAATATGATATTGATTTTTCTTCATCACGCAAGGTTTTCGAGAGACAGGCATTTATAATTTGAAACACTTCAATATTTTCTACATTCTTAAGCACACAATATTAGAACATTCGGACTCACCTAGAAATTAAGAAATCACAATTTTCTATTTTCTTTTATATTTCGCCTGTGGAGTATTCCTCTTGATGGTCCAGCAATAATCGGCAAGCATATTAGCATTCCATTTGCCTTGATATTTCTTTTCTATCGCTAAAATCTCCTGATAAAAACATTCCCCGTGCTCATCGCTCGCTGCACCAAGATTTTCCGGGAAGAAATCTAAGTGCCTTCTCATCATGCATTAGTGATCGTATTTGTTGATCCACAAATATCCCTTCTTTAATTTTTGCTTCACTAATTTTAGGAAACTTCTGTTTTAAGTATATGAAACCAGGAGTATTGTCCATGGCTTTCACGAAATTCTTCATTAATCCTAGTTTGATATGTAACGGAGGTAGATACACATTTTTAGGATTACACAAAATGCGTCATGTTTCGCATTTTTCTGTCCAGGAATGAATGATTCGCGTTTAGGCCATTCTTTTCTGATGTAATGGTTTTTTCTGTCCCTACTATCCAAAGTCACAAAAAACAACAGTATTTTGTGTAACCAAGCTGCAGACCAAGAATAAGTGCAGTTACCTTCAAATCACCACAAATATTCCATTCATACACTGCATATTGAAGTTTTGCCTGTATAAATTAAAAGTTTTCATATGTCTCTTTCATAATAGCAGAGTGAGCCACAGGTATTGATGGAAATTTATTTCCATTATGCAGAAACACTGCTTTTAAACTTGCTTTGGAGGAATCAATGAACAAGCGCCATTCTATAGGGTTATGTTCAATACCAAATGTCTCCATAAGAGAAGAAATGTCATTACAAAACACTAAGTCATTTTCTTCTGAAAAATATTCTTTACATTGAGAATGACGACTAGGATAAGTACATATCCTTGTATTCTTTTGAAGATTCCATCCTTTTAGCCGGGAACCAAGCATTTCAGAGTGTTTTTTGGATAACTTTAAATCTCGTATGAGATCGTTAAGATCTTCTTGAGTCAATAAATGAAGCTCAGATGAACAGCTTGGTTCAAAAGTTGTTTCACCACAAACTGTTTCTTCTTCCTTACTTCTATCGGAATCTGAGCTCTCTTCATCTAATGTCACATGTTCTGGAGGCTTTGGTATGGGCAATTTTTCACTGTGTGGAACTGGTCTCATTGCAGATTGCAAGTCAGGGTACACCACTGTATATTTTGATTTTGATGTAATCCCTTTAGTGTATGTTAAGCAGAAATAACAATCAGAGGAGTGATCTTTAGGTTCCCTCCAAATCATAGGGATAGCAAATGGCATGTGGCGTGTGCCATTCTTCCATGCAGTGAGAAGCCTAGTGCACGATAAACAACAGATATGTGGGGCCCATGTCCTTGTTTGGTCCCCCACTTTACACCCAAAATAAAGTTCATAACACTTTTTTACTAATGGAGTAAGGTTTTGCCTTTGGGACTTGAGCATCACTTCACTACATATATAACAAAATTTGTTATGATGATTTTAACAAGCTCTATGTATTTTGTAACTAACAAATTAAAAGAATTAAATTTGTAAATACGTAACATACAACAATCCAGACACAAAGCACTCACAATTACGTGTTTACTGGTTCACTACTATATCACAACTGACATCGTTCTAATGAATGCATGCCAGTCTAGACCATGTCTGTGCCTGTCTGTTGTGTCTCATGCCAAAGTGTCTGTACATGTCTGAACTTGCACAACAGTAGCAATAATACCATTTGAGTTAACTCATGTGGTTCCATAACATTTACAATGCTCTAGGAGCTTTTATTTTACAATGGACAAATGGTCGTTTATTAAAAAAATATTTAAATACATTAATTGAAATAAAAATTTAAAAAAAAACTGTGGGTGATGGAGAAATTCCGAATACATATTTGAAAACACGATAAAAAACTGCATTAAGTCCAACTATTGGTACTCATGAGACAAAAATCATGTTGACCAGTGTTATCGGCGTTTTTTTCTTAAAATTCTCCCCTCTATTGTCGTAAAAAATGGATAAACCAACTTCTAAGTTATATATTTCAAAAATTCTAGTTGAGCCTCTGTAAAGAGGTCTGAGCTACATACAGGCAAAATATTATTATAATAATAAAAGCATTTTTCATAAAAGGAGAACATTTTGACAAAAAAGTTATTCTAAAATAATTTTTTGCCGAAATATTGTATTTAAATAATTTTTTTGGTCCAAATATTCTTAAAACAATTTTATACATGTATTCTAATCTATAAGTGACATTAAATATCCTAAATATTATCCGTTTATACGCTTTTGCAAAATCACGGTTCCGAACGTAGTCGGATACCTTAAGTTTAAGTATTAAGGTATTCGAACTTTATTAAAATAGTCATGCTACAAAATGATTTTCTTTTAAAAAGTGAATAGTTTTCATTTATACGAAGAGATGTTTCACAAACAGACAGGAACTGACCAAGACATAGTTCCAAATATTTACAATGTCCTTTGGAAAGATGCAAAAATTCTCCTCAACCATAAGTGGGTGATACACTTTCTCTCATTATATTCTTACCCCACTGCTAGGAGGTTCAAATGGTCATTCCCCCTTCCAAGGAATTCAGGGTGAATGATTGCAAATTGCAACAGTGCGGTCAGCTAAAATTTATATCGGGGGTCGAAATCCACAGCTAAGTCAAAACTAGCTCTTTCAGATTATTTCAGTCCCATGTCGTTCCCAGGAATACAAAAGTATGGAAATCTTATGATTTTCCCGGAACCTGGGAAAGAAACCCTAACAGTGGCGCACACAAGGGGGGTGGGGGGGGCGGGCCCCCCCCCAAAGTCCTCGATTTTTTTCCGATTGATTATAATTCTAAGTATATAGTAAGTAAAATTTAATTAAATATTTGTTATTAATGATTACTTTTATTAATTATTGCTAATTATTTATTCAATTATTAGTTTTTTACTGTGTTTTGTTCCCGAAAATCGACAAAATCAAAAGAAGCATGATACAAGAATGGTGAAC
>BMAV01026528.1:84736-101134 GCA_019973955.1 Trichonephila inaurata madagascariensis | reverse complement strand
AGACTAGATATACTACCAGGGTGAAAAAGACTAGATATACTACCAGGATGAAAAAAACTAGATATACTATTAGAGCAGTGTTTCTCAAACTGTGGGGCGCGCCCCCCTTGGGGGGCGTTATAACTGTACAAGGGGGGGGGCGAGCATATTGAAAAGCCGAAAACAAAAGGTTATTTAAAAAAATATTAATTTACTGAAAGTAAACAAACAAAATACTTTCTGATATAATAAAATATAGAATACATATTTACACCGATATAATACATAAATGTATCAGTACTGTGCAATGTATATTTTATTTTTTATTAATTTAACAATTCTAAGTTAACAGTGACGCGATTCGCTCTCCAATGCCACCGTTTACCACGTAGACGCGCGTAATTTGATAGTTTTTTTTTCGGGGGGGGGGGGAGAGAAAAAGGAATAAATAAGCAAATCCTCTGAAATAAGTAAATCTTTCGCAAGCACTGTCAATGTCCTTTTATTGCACTCCAAAGCCTTCGTAATGATTGTATGGATAGCAGTGCACAGAAAAGGTCATATTTCGGAAAGACGTATATGTACGTCCAAAAAATTAATACTTTGGCTGAGCGAGACGTTTATATACTTCGGTGGCACGTAAGAGGTTAAAGTCGTATTGTAGCTTTAGTGTCAAAGTATAATATTATGGAATTCAATACATTTTTTGTTATTGTATGGAGGGGGCGCGATGAAAATGATGATTGAATAGTGGGTCGCGTATATTGAAAGTTTGAGAAGCACTGTATTAGAGTGAAAAAGACTAGATACTACAAGAGTGATTCTAGAATGATATTAGTAAAAATAAAGCTATAAAATCTATTTTCGTTTGTGTACTAAAGTGAAATTGAATAGCTATGAATATTTCCACTGATGAAATATATCGAAAGACCCTTATGCCTACAACAATAATCTCCACTCATCTTAAGCTTAATTTGAATTTCTCTTCGCTCCTTTTATTTTGCATTAAAATCTTCAATTCGTTATTACTTATTATGAAAACTTACTATACACAATATTTATACTTCTCTTACATAATTTGTATGTAATTTTTATGCTTTTTCCAGTTTTGCTTCTTTATATGAAACATGTATTATTTTTATTTATTTATTTATTTTTGTTTTTCTCCTCTAAAACTATTTGAAAAAGCTTTAGTCAAAATATTCTATCTGCGAATTTTAATATCGAACATAGTTTTTATTTCTGTTTCCATCCAATTTCATGACGAGGACTCAAGTCTAAATTTACTGACAGTCATGAATAATTGCTCCAAAAATCACTCAAGGTCCTAAGAAGCAAGAATAAAACAGAGAAGGGGAATTAGTCTCCAAAACAAGGATTATACCTTATGAGGATTCCATCTACACGGGGCGTTGCCATAAATTAATCCTTTGACGACCTTACCTCCCCTTAATCCCCCTAAAGAAAGGGTAAGAAACCCAACAACTGCCTGTTTTTGCGCATTCCTCAAGTTTCTGCAAATGGTTGTACGAAGCAGAGCTATTGATTAATGGCACACAGTGGCTCTCTTACAATTTTTTAATATTAAATAAATTTCTTTAATTATAACTGAATTTTGTTAACATTAATCATGACTAAAAATCCATTTTGCACGAACAATATGTTTCCTAACTAATAAATTTCTGAAAAAAGGGCTAATGATAGCTGATTTAATAAGTAGGTGTATCTGGACCAAACATGAATTGGAAGAATTTTATGTCGCTTGTCTTGCTTTGTTGTAAAGATATCTAAAAATCAAATACCGTCTTCTACAGTGATGTCTTAAGATTTCTTGAGTCTCTGGAACTCTTGACAAAAGTAGGCTTCCCTTTAGACCCTTTTAAGTGGACAGTATAAATAGCACAAATTGTCAAATACTCGCACGATGCAGTCTTTCCACTGTTACCAGTTGGCAAATAGTTCGAAATTCCCATTTTTTAAGAGAATATGTACAGGAATAATATTTGACGATTAAAATTATTCAAATTATGATTTTAATGAGACCGAGACGTGAACTAGCCCCTTTCGAGTCCTAGGCCTTTGGTCTAAGCCCAGTTGTCCTTAGTCTTCAATCATTTCGACTATTTCTCTGACAAAACACACAAGAAAGTTTCTCTCAAAAAATTCCTTTACAAATTTTTTCATTTATTGCATTCAGTGGCATTCATTTATTGCATTTGGTGGGGGTTCGGACCCCCACCAAAGCCTTTGATTTTTTTCCGATTGATTATAATGCTAAGTATACAGTACGTAAAATTTAATTAGTTTTGTTATTAATGATTAATTTTATTAATTGATGCTAATTATTTATTCAATAATTAGGTTTTTACTGTGTTTGTTTCCGAAAATCGACAAAATCAAAAGCAGCAGGATACAAGAATGGTGAACTTTCGACCCTGGGCCCCCCCCCCTTGAAAAATTCCTGTGTGCGCTACTGATTGCATTTGTATATAAAATCAGAAAACCATAAACGCAATACTATTTATACTTCTCTATATAAAATATTTTTCTCAATGCTCTTAATGTTTTTATATTTTAAACCTTTTTATATTTATCCATATCTTTCTTCGGAGTATCAACATCCAGTCCGTGGAAAGTTAAATGCAAAAATCATATAAAACAAATTTCCTTTTTATGAACTTAAGTATCCTAGCATAGAACTCCCTGAGGATATATTTCATATAACTTTCTTTGACGAACCTGCAAGAAACCGAATTGTTTTCATTAATACCTTTACTTATGTTGATCTACTTTAAATATTATTTTAAGATACATTCTTTTCTAAGGCAGCGTTTCTTAAACAGTGGGGTGCGTTAACCCTAGAGGGGGGGAGCATATCGAAAAGGTGAAAACAAGAGATTATTTTAAAAAAATTATTAATTTACTGAAAGGTAACAAAACAAAATGCATTCTGCATAATAAAAAATAAAATACACATTTACACTGATATAATACACTGATAAATGTATCACTAAAACTGGAAGATAGTTGCCATAAGAGTAGAGATGCCTGGAGAAAAATTCTGGAGAAGGCCAGGGTCCACCCTGGGCTGTCAAGCCATTGAAGAATAAATGTATCAGTGCTGTACAATTTATTTGATAATTAATTTAATAATACTAAGTTAGGAACAAGTTTAATAACTATTAGTGACTCCATGGGCTTGTCATATATAATATTATACATAAAATTTAATACTTATCTTGATAATTCGTAAGGGGTTTATAATTAAAGTCGTACTGTGTAGCCTTGCATCAGAGTATATACTGTTATTATAGAATTCAATTCATTGATATTGTGTAGATGGGGCGCTATGAAAATTATCATTGAAAATTGTGTCGCAAATATTGAAAGTTTGAGAAACATTATTCTAAGGAGCTTTTTTTAGAAGGGGGTTCCTCAGAACCACCTTTTAGTTTCAAGAGTTTCATTAGTCGACAAAGTTTGAAGACCACTGTTTTAAAGTAAACTTTGGAGAAGAAACACTTTTGCCTGTTCTTTTCATGGCTACCTCAGAATTCTCAATGTACCCACTGGAGGTAAGCGTCCCACAGTTTGATCACCGCTGATCTATGAGGAAACGGTCCAACTCTCCTCTGGTAGATTTCCTCTGTTGACTCGAGACTAGTCTCATTTCCCTTTCTCGCTGGATGATTGATGTTGTTTAATAAGTGTTTCGCATTTGTTCACGAGTCTGTTAATGGTTTTCGCTGCCTTCGGTAACCCAAGCGTCTGTCAAAGGCGGAGAATGGGTTTTGTGGAGAGCTTTTGGTTCAGGCGGCCATTGGAGTCGCGCTCAGGGGATGAATAGATAGGGATTGTATGAGGAAGTAATTAATTTAAAGCATCTTTATTTAGATGGGGAGGTCTAACGTTCCATCAGAGTTCATTGCCTGGGTTTTAATTATAGAACTGTTAACGTCTCTTGAGTAATTGGTTGTAGATGAATGCTACATGTAAATAAAGGATGCCATTGATAAGTACACTGTATTGAATTGATTAATTTTAATTTTCGGACATAATCTGCCTCGTGCATGTCTTGGAGAGTAATGAATTGGAACAAAAAATAACTCTGTTACTTCTCGTAATTGCTTCGGAAGGTAATTTTTGCACTTGGTTCATAATTTCTGCTCTGATTTTAAATTGAAACTCTGAAAAAAATTGACACTTACTGATCAAAAATAATGAATGAGATGTGTTATGTTTGTTGTATAGATGTATTGAAACTTCAATAAATCCTTCTGTAAGATTTATTAAGATTTATCTGTATATAGGATATAATTCAAATAAATTTATCTCTCTTATTTAGGTGTATATATTTATGGGATGCACATTTTAAGTATTCTATTAATGCGTTAAGCATGTTTTAATGCAAATTGAAGCATGAATTGGTAGCTTTTATTGCTCATAATATTTCCGATATTAAGATAATTAATTGTTTTAAGTCTTAAAGTAAAAAAAAATGATTAAATTAGAAAAGAAAAAAGAAAAAAATTCTGCAAAATCTGTGGCGCATATTGAAGAGAGTTTTTTTATATTCATTTTTGCAGCTGTAGCACTTTAATTATCTAAAGATGATATTAATATTTCAACTTAATGCATGGATATAATGCATTTTCTTTAATATTGTCTTTAAGAGTGAATTATGTACCCAATTTTCGTGGCCATGGTTGTCTAGTTGTCATGGTCACTAACTCGTGAGAGGCCATTGTAGCAAGCAACGAACTCGTGGCTGGCGTGTCGTGAGTTAGGAGTCGAGGACCGTTGAAAATCAGTCTTGCAAACAGTCTTGCCGATGCCCGTTAAAAATGTCGAAGCTCAAATGTCCTCTTATTGGTGTGGTATGGGAGTTAGGAGAAAGGTTGCCAGCTCAGGTGTCGTCCTCTTCACTTGACCATGGTTTAAAATTACGAGGGGCTTCGCCACTAGCCCTCGTGCAGCTTTATAGTGCAATGTTAATATAATTCTCATTCACGAACTCGTGGCCGGCATTGTCCAGTTATGGGTTTTAGTCATGATGCCACTAAAATATCGTCGTGTATAGCAGCGGTCGCCAAACTTTTGAATACAAGGACCAATAAATTCATAATTTAAATCACGCGGACCACTAACAGCATTTTTTAAGGGTTAAACATATTTATATAAAAAAAATCGTGATCTAAGAACACATAAAATGTACCTAGTTAATGAAATGAAAGTATTTATTGTAACCAAATTATGAAAGCTTTATTAAAAAACCATAATAAAAATAAGCAAAAATTGTAAAAAAAAAAAAAAAAAAAAACCAAAAAAAAAAGGGGTTAAAGAATAAGAAACTTTTAGCATTATACAATCCTAGTGAGATGGATGTTCTTTATTTCACGTGTGTATTCTTTTTATGCATTGTTATGAATTGAATTATGTTTCAATGCACCTTAAAACATAATTTAACGTGATGAGTAAGTATATTCCACATTTTTCTGCGGACCAGTAGTGGTCCGTGGACCACCGCTTTGGCGACCACTGGTATATAGGGTATGTAGCACATGGAATCTGTCTTCAAGTCCTGACATTGGCATAGTGTGGAACATTAGAGAGGAGACGTCATTAACTTAACCGTGCTTCAAAGCTACAGTCACCGTCGCCAGTAGCCCTCACATTGCTAAGTACGACGTTAATGAATATTCATGTATACAATTACATTTGAACATCCTTATTACGAACCTCTATATTGCGAATTTTTCTATATAGCGAACTTTTCCTGGAACCACAAGAACATTTCACAATTTTCTTCATAAAATAACCTTTCAATAGCGAAGTACATTTTCTATATAACGAACTTTTTCTCTTGTGATTCGATTTTTTTTCTCCCAATTTTTAAAGTATTTCTCGCGACATTTCAAATTATTCTTTCTTTTAACACATTTTATGGTGGTCATAAATCTTGATTTGGTTCTATTAAGTGCCTTAATCGTCGAGAGTAATAGAATTCAGGGGGCTTCATCCAAGAAGTGCAACCCTTAACCCCCATTGTCAGGTTCACTAGAAACATCTATGGTATCCCCTTTCACTCTCAGTGGAGTTGTCTCATGCTCCCGTGTCCTTCAACTAGTCTCCGTTCATTTGTTGTGTTGATCAGCAGTACTGGTAACTTCGTTTCTAGTAGCTCGAAAATATCAAACCGTAAGTGCTTGAACATCAAAGAAAAAATTTAATTCTTCAAGAAGTGGATAAAGGTGTCAAAAGAAAACTTCCTTGTAGTTTTTCTTTCTTTTTTTTTCTTTTTTGATAGGTAAGATACATAAAATAAATATATATTAATTTATTAAAAGGTGTGAATAATTACTTTTTTTTAATATATAGTTTTTATGAGTTTAAAATATTTTTTATAAAGTTTATAAAGGAAATTGAAAGATGACTTTCTGCATAGCGAATTTTCCATACAATGAACTTTTTTTCGGGATTTAGCGACTTCGTTAAATAGAGATCCGACTGCATAAACAAAATGTTCAAATCTTTGACAATTCTCTTTATTTCATTTTTTAAGATTCACTATTAGAGGGGTTCCAAACTTTATAAGCCCTTTGACCTTTCAGAGCTTTTTTATAACATTTGTGATATATTTTTCAAAATCAGAGGAAGTATATGCTTTAATATGCCTTCCTTCGAAAATTGCCGTGATAATTGGATTGCTACTGTTAAATGCGTTTTACAATTCCTTTCCATCTCTTTTCTCCACTTTTTTAAACGATTTCCTTAAAAATATGTTCACATAGGTTATTCGCTAAGATCATTGCTTATTTAAATAATGTAACTAAATCCCTCAATTAATTAAACAATCAGTATTTAAATTATTACCGGTATTTATTTTAAAAGAGAAAAAAAAATACTTCCCCATTTAAATTACTGACAGATTAGAAATTTTACTGCATTAGATATTCAAAAGCCTTCAAATATTTTAAAAATTCAAACTATGCTTGATTTAGAACTAAAGATCCTCCCTTTGAAAAATTAATTAAAAGTATTTTTAAAAATACCTTCCCGCATCTGTTTTCACGTGGATAATATTAATTAAACCTATTTCACCCCTCAACAACGTCTAAAGCTTTTCGGATTTTTACTCAAAGGTTCTATTTTACCAAAACGTTCGGATTTTTATTAATTAATTATTTTAAATTATTAAATCAAAACAAGGAATGAATAATTATTCAGCACACAATAATTTAAAAAAAATTCCACTCTAAATCTCTTTTTAAATAGCTTTTCACCGAAACTTCCTATAACAAATCTCAATAGAGATGTGATAATCATTACTCTTTTATTATTATTTTTATTTTATTTTTTAAAAAAAAAATTTAGCTGAGTTATAATCCTGTTTGTTTAATGCCGATACAACGCTTTAATAATGCGTTTCTATGAGTAAAAATCTACTTTTGTGTGTGTGTGTTAATCTTTTTTGAAAACTTATTTCATAACGGAAAAGGGGAAGACTAATTATTGTATATTCTTGAAACTGAGTAGCCGTTGGGAAAATCATTCTCAGAGAGCGATGAATTTCTTTATTAGAAAATTGTGTGATAGATAAAAAGAATGTTCTTGATTAAATTTAAATATTTAATTTCCCTTGTTTATCGCAGGCTCACGCAATTTGCAATTTAAATTAGACTTTTTAAAAGTTGTGGAGGAAGCTAAAATGAACTCTTTTAATTAAAGTACGCCTCATTTTCAACGGTGGCAATTTCTGCAAAATCTCGAGCTAAGAAAAACATTTTTCATCCACGCCTTTGACTAGAGTTTTTGGGATTGATATTTTGCTTTTCGTGTCTCTCTTTCGGGTTGGAATTGGGTTTTGATTCTTGTAAAGTAAAGGGACATATTTTCAAATGTATTGCTTTTTTTAGACAAATAATTAGTGAATTCTTGACTGCACAAATAGTTGTACAAAATATTTTAATGAGTAAACTAACTTGCTAAATCTCATCTGAATTCTTGAATATAATTAAATGCTGATCAAATGCTTTGATTTTTAAAATCAATGCTATTACAGACAAAAGGAGGCATAATAGAATCCCCTTAATGAAATCCAAAAAAAAAAAATTGTGTTAAAGCTTCGATATGTTGGAGAATAAAATTAATTTTATAAGCAAAGAATTAGCAATAAATTCAACCAGAAAAAATTTGTGTGTGTGCTTATGAACACATGATAGAAGTGAAAACTACTAAAAAATTCTAGGCAAGAGAATCCAATTGTTCGTTTTTTTTAACGACATTTTCACATGCGGGCGTTAAGTAGTTTTTTTTTCCGTGCCCATTCATCGGTGTATTTGTTTATTTCATCCATTTTCTGTAAAGGAAAATGTTTCAAAAATTATGTTTTCTTATATATTTATATATGAGTATATACGATTTATATGTATATAAATGTCAATTAGTCTAATTATATTTTAAAATATTTGTATATGAATTACTTATGTAGATTATATTCATATAATCTAATTCTCTAGAAATGAGAGATGAACATCTATCAATCAAAATACAAAAACACAGAGACAGTAAGAAAACAACACAATGAAGGACACATGAGCAATCGAAATTTTGAAAAATGGATGCTGCAGTTTTATAAACATTGATGACTTAGGACAGCTTATATATATAAAATAATTTATATAAAAATGGGGTTGAACATGTTTTGTGGTCAGCCAACCTTCCCCCATTATGTTAATAATACTGAGCAAAAACCTGTTGAAAAAAAAAATGGATAGGAATGTCTAAATCCATTACAAGATAGAGGTAACTTACTTTAAACATATTATGCATATATATATACTGTCTGGACAAAGTAAATTAAAATTTATTTCATCATAATATGCGATTTTTTTCTTTCCTCAAGCTCTACACCAGCCTTTGTATTATTCTTCAAAGCCCAAGTGTGTTTTTCATGCTGACTTCGTGAAAATTATTTACAAAATAACTTAAACCATTATGATTACTGAGTATTTTAGTGGTCATTTTAAATATTTTGGGTTTTCATTTTTTTCTATTTAAAGTATTTTTTTTTCAAATTTTACAAGTATTAATTTAAATCCATGTCAGTTACTCAAAAATCAAAGCACTCTTTTAGGATTAAAAATTTTCCAAGACCATCTCCTGAGCTACATCAGCATATATTGCATATGTTGTGGTCAATGTGGTTTATTGGTTATTATTTATAATCGCCGGTCATTTATTAACAATAACCAACTAAGCCGGTTAAAGTGAATAATTTATCAGTATTCCCCTTACATTTACCTGTTAATATTCATAATTACTAATGAAATTTGGTCAATGCAATAATTTTCAACGCAAATAGAGATTTCCGATACGCGCGCATATGTTACTGCAATTTCCCACACAAGCAGTTGTACAATGTCAATTGCTTGTTTACTTTAGATGTAGACGTCAACACTTTGTGTGTATTATTTATTTTTTGTGTGAATACCTTATTCTTGACGGTTTTGATTCTTTTTACATATTTGCAGTGCCGGTTTAACCCATTTATGACTTGGTTGAAATATAAACCAACTTTCACAACCTCTTTGCCTGCAAATATCTGCAGGAGTGACTAACTGAATGTTTTACACGAAATTGTTATGCCCCTACGAAGCAGGTTAAAGTCACAAATCCGACCACAAATGCAATCTCGAACCCTTAAGCTACAAAAAACTTTCACTTGACTGCTGTTCCAAAAATGGAACATTAGGCATAAGTGGGTTAAGCTCATTTTGGGCCCTGGACGCAGAATATCTACAGGCTCCCTTGACACTGGTGGATCCAAGGAAAATCTGGTTAAGTCCAGCTTATTCGGACCCTTCTGGGCGCTTACCCCAATTACTCAATGGATAAACCTGCATTGCATACTTGCCAGTTTGACATAAGTTACTTTGGTGGTTTTTTTCATGTACGTTGTTTTTTTAAAGTTTACCATTCACCAACCTGAAATGGTATCCGCTTTTACTAAAACAAATGTAAACTTTTTTTATAGAGAATGAAGCATATAAAACTCGATATTTTCATAAAGCTGATAAGGCGGCCAATATAAAATAAAATCAGAAATTTTTTTGTTAATTTTTGACCAAATTCACTATAATAAGCTAGTAAGATACGTATTTTAACTCTACAAATGTGTACAACAGATTTGTTATCACATAAAAATTACATTAGAATTGAAGCTTTAATAAACTGAGCCTGATTAATCAGACTGATTGAATTTCTTTAGCAATTATTTATAACAACATGTTACTAGGATTAATGGGCATTATTTATCACAGTTACCAAAAAACATGGTTATTATTAATAATAACCATGTAAATCACATAAGGTGAGTTTAAACATCTGAAGCTATTAGAATTTTATTTATAATTATACTGTTTTCTTATTTTACTTTTATTAATTAAATTGCGGTTATATTGATTTTTTGTTGTATACTGAACACTAATTTGAACTAATCGAAAATACTTTTTTTAAACATTGAAAAAATAAACTACTAGTTGTCAACATACTATAGTACTGATAATGCATTACATGGTTCTCTGTCTGATTTTCGTCTCTGGGGCTGCATACATCTTAGTTTCAGAATCTTAGATATAAATATATACATACATAGTAAGCTATCCTTCTTTTCAGTCCAAATCTCCTAAAAAGCCACTAAAAGAAACTAAAACCAGAGAAATCAATATAGAGATCTACCAGCATCACACAATCCACAGTGAAACATGAATTGTGCATTTGCGACATCTTCCAGCCCAGCTCCCTGTGACAGACATTGAGGGGGAGGAGGGGGAAACCCCAGAAAAAATCTCTACAACACTCCATACTACGTGATTGAATTCCAGCGCGTTAAAAGTAGATTCTGTGATTTATCGAGGAACTGACAACCATGACTTCCCCCCTGTATGTGTCAGGAGGGGGATCAACAATGCTGGAAGCTAGATGTATTAGATTTAAGGCCATTGGTCAGTTTTTCGGGAGGTCGCCCTTCCCTTAGGGGTGTTGGTCACTTCATTCAATTGTCTCTCGCTAAAACGATGAAATAAGTGTTAAGAAAAACCAATAAAGTTACCGCTTTTCTTGACAAATAACTACACATTTTCATGGAGAAGAGTTTAGTAACAAAGTATGGTGTTATTCAAGTCAAAATAAGGCATTTACAAAATTACATGCAGACGTTTTTATTGCGAATATCTATTTTATTTTTGTATGTATTCATTAACTTTCTAAATGGACTACATTTACATATATATTCATACTAAGCCATATTTTATAAGAAATTATTACTATTTCTTATGGAAAAAATGCTCTATCTATAAATATATCCTGTTCTCTCTTCCTCTCTTTATATATATACCCAGCTCTCTTTCTACAAATATATCCCCCGGCTCTCTCTCTTTCTGTATATCTCTCTTTCTCTCTCTATGAACATATGCTGTTCTCTCTTTCTCTCTTTATATCTATCTCTCTTTCTCTATGAACATATCCTGTTCTCTCTTCTCTCTTTATATGTATCTCTCTTTCTCTTTCTATGAACATATCCTGTTCTCTCTTTCTCTCTTTATATATATCTTGCTCTCTTCCAAGAAATATATCCTGATCTCTATACATAATGTGCTACCTTTTTCCCTGTATATATCCTGCTCTCTCATATTTATAGAGAAATCAGGACATATATATTTATGTCGTACTCTCTCTGTGTTAAGGATATAGATGGTGCTGCTTCTACAGAGGCGTTGTGTAAGTGTATCCCCGAGATTGCGGTAGTTGTGTGTATGCCGACAGAGAGAGAGAGAAGAGCGTTAGAGAGAGAGTTTGTGAGGTGTGAGAAATTAGCGATGTATAAGGTGGGAGACATATAGTTAGTAATAAAAAAGGTGTGAGTAGTTAGAAGTTGTAAATAAAGTTTGTTATTTGTTATTAGAGAGTGGTAGTTAATTGTAGATAGATAGTATCGTCAGTATATATATATACACTCTTTTTCTACATATATCCTGCTTTCCTTTTCTCTTTCTCTCTCTTTCTATATATGTATATCCTGTTCTCTTTCTCTCTCTATATATATTTATATGGTGGATATCCTGCTATGTTTATTTTTTTTCTTTATATATATCTTGCATTATCATTAAACATTCTGTTAAAGGGGGAAGTTAAAATCTTATAAAGCAAATTTAACCTTACTTCACTGCTCTAAGTCAGTGACAGCCTTAAAAAATATAATAGTTTCCAATTTTAGTCAATTGACTTTTTCTTAAAAATTGGTTTCATGTCCCTGGTTCCATATTTCAGAATATAAGTTTCCTCTGATGTGTTGGATTTTTAATCTATTCATCATTTCTTTAACTTTTTATTACTGTATAATCATCATTCTTTAACTTATTATTACTGTGTATTCACCATTCCTTTAACTTATTATTATTCAGTTTTTAAAATATAACACAAAAAATGTGAGCTGCAAATTAATGCTTATCATGATGTACCGCAATGGATGTTATACATCATTAAACATAAACCATATAGATAAATTTCCTGGTATCTAATCAAGTGTTTAGAGAACAGTATCACATTCACATAAATCAGATTCCAGAAGACGTGGACTAATACAAGTATGTATCAAGTTTATAAGCTATACAGATTCATAATGTATCAAATAAATGGGCAAAAAATTAATTAATAAGAAGACAGGTTGTTAATAATTTGCGTAAACATTATGATCTCTGCTATATAGATGAAGAGGAAAATATAAAAATTTTTAAAAAAAAAAGAATTTCTATGTTAAGCACTGCCACAATGGGGCTGAAGCTTAGATATCTAAGTTTATTTTAAACTGAAACACCAAAGCAATTTTTGTCAAAGAAAAACTACCATATTAGTTCTTTTTAACTTTTATTATGATGAAAGGATACCTATCAAACAGTTACAACAAAAAAGCATCAGATATATTTAATAGTTTTTTAGTATTAAATCAAAAAAAAAACCTACTGTCGAATTGATAGTGCACAATAAAGGGGAAGACGGAAAAATCTTGGATCGGTGGTGCGGGTAGAAAGAGCTGGTGCTATGAAATGTGGAAATGTACATTGTATATATAATTTACTACTCAGTATTCATTTATCAATAATCAAAGCTTTGGATTATTTATATTGTAGAGCAGTGTTTCTCACACTTTCAATATTTGCGACCCAATTTTCAATCATTATTTTCGCCGTACCCTTCTATCATATATTAACAATATATTGAATGCAACAATGATGGTTTTTGATGATAAAGCTGGAATACAACCTTATTTGTATACCGTACAAATTGTGAAGATAAAGTATTAAATATCGTATATGTTACTTTTAAGTAAATTAAGTATTTTAGTAAATTATTTAAGAATTACGTTACTTTTCCTGTCTACATTTATCAATGCATATATGTCAGTGTAAATGCATATTTATTTTTTATGATGTCAGAATGTATTTTGGATTGCTTCCTGTCAGTAAATTAATAATTTTTTTAAAACATAATCTTTTATTTTCGACTTTTCGATAAGCTCGTGCCTCCCAAGTACGGTTAACCCGCCCCCCCCCCCCTTCTTTAGGGGAAACGTCCCACAGTTTGAGAATCGTTGTTGTAGAGAAATAATTTGAGTCAAAAATCATCAAAGTATAATTAAATCTTTCTGCGTTTTTTTCGTAAATTCAACTTGTTTGTTGCAGTATTAAAAAAATTTTGAAATTCTTTTTTAAAATTATTTTTTTTCTAATCTTCCATCTTTTCCACATAGATAAATTCTTATTTATAATAAATTTTTTTCTTATAATTCCGATCCACTCTATTACATATCTCAAAAAACGAAAGGGATTGAAAAGAAATAAAATATATTTTAAAAAATTATATGGCCGAAGTCTCAAGAATGTGCAAAAAAAACCTCGCATGGTATTTATCTCATCGAGATTACAAATAACATTTAATTCAGAATTATTTGACTGGGAATTCAGTGACTATGTTGATAAGAAAATAGTGCTACAAAGAAGCAGTTCACTTTAGCAAATGAATGTTGCTTATAATTCTTCTTTTCGCTATATTTTCTTAATTTTGTGGAAAAATATAGCAGACATAACGCCCAAAGTCAATGTCAAAGACATTTTTTTTTTGTCTAGGCAGACAGATTTTAATTATGTGCTTCGGGAAGGCAGTTCATGTCTCCTGGTAAAAATTGATTTGGTCTAGAGCTTTTTTTTTTTTTTGTTTGTTTGTAGGATCATAAGAATAGTTTTCGGAATATTTAAAGTCAGAATTCTATTTTGAAGGGGAAATAGTACGATTCAATTGACCAAAGTCGGTCAAAAAATCAAATTTAATTTTTTTTTTAGCCTAAATTATTCCTTATATACTTTTCTATAACCTCACAAAATTTGAAAGCTCTAAACTTAAAAAATGCAGAATTAATGATATCTTTCACGTTCGTTTTTATTCACATCTCTATGGCAAATCAAAACTTCAAACGGAGTTATCTCAAAAAGATAAAATAACTAGTTTGTCTTCATTTAAAATGTTGAGGCTTTTTTTTATTGCGCCTAATGCTTTGAAATTTTTTTACCTATTGCTAATAGCACACGTAACAAAAGTTGGTATGCATTTTTGAATCAAAGCAATATTTATTTTTTTTAAAAATAATTGAACTCAGAATTTATATATATTTTTAAGGAATTTTCAATAAATATTCATAAAAAGAAATATTGCATGAATACCAATAACGTTAACGCAAAACCCCTCCCAACTTTTATTATACATAGTTCGCGATGTACTTGTAAATCAAATTTCATGCATGTACGTATTTTTTTGTAGGAGGAGTAGCATTTTAAAATCACTTCACAAATTATGAGTTTTTTCCTTAAAAAATTACACGAATAGCTTTTTATGAAATTTTGAGCACAAAATCTGTTTAACATAGTATACATACAAAGGAGGCAACCAAAAAAATTTTAAAAATCCGTAAATTAAAAATTTTTGCGTAAATCGTACCAGGTCCCCTTCACAAGTTATTTGTGGAAACAAATGAAATAAAAAAAAGTAACACAGAAATGTGCTGATATTAATGTATGTAAGAGATAGCATTAGATGCAATCCATTTTTTTTTTTTTTTTATTTATATACTATGTGATTCTGCGTCTAAGCTGTGATACTTTTTAGAACTTTTTTAAGATGAAAGTACGAGAGTGGGCTTTCATACGGATTTACTAATTTCGGAAAAAAACATAGTCAAGAAACAACTATATTTGAAACATTTTCCGCGCGCGTATGCCCATGCAAGCGATTTTAATCTTTTAACTTTTTTGGGTGCATTGAATGGAACTTTTTTTATAAGAAAATTTTTTTTAAAAAACAAGTCTTCAAAGCCAGTGTCAGAATTCGAATTCCCGAACAGCTCTCAAAATTCAAAATACTCACTGGAATATCTGAATGCAAATGTATATATATATATATATATATATATATACATATACGTATTTACCCTTATAAGAACATGATGTATAATTTCTAATTGCATTTAACTGAAATTTAACAATGATAAAATTGTCTTTCTCTCACACACAGAAAGATCAATTTTTTATTTATAAATAAATATGGAAATAAGACTTATTTAAAAAATATCCTTGATAGGACCTCCCCAACCCTCAAAAGCCCTTGATTTTTTTTCAATTGATTATAATCCTATGCATATAGTACATAAAACTTAATTAAGTATTTGTTGTTAAATATTAATTTTATTAATTAATGCTAATTATTCATTCAATAATTTTTTTTTGTTTTGTTTTTTTTTGTTCCCGAAAATAGACAAAATCAAAAGAACGAGTTGGGCGGAGTATTGGAACACGATACGAGAATAGTAGACCTTCGACCCTAGACCCTCCTCCTTAAAAAATTCCTGTGTGTGTTACTGTTAGTTATTTATATGCACATTCCAACTACGAAATGAATAACAAAATGGAAGATATTGAACAATCTGTTGAAAATTTGATACTAAATAACAACGCAAAGAAAAATATCAGATTATTTTCCAAAAACTCAATAAATGTTTTGTTTTGCAAAAAATTTTAAAATTTTGTATTAAATTTCTTTGAGTTATCTTTAATGTTTTGAATTCATGGATTTTTAATAAATGTATGCATATATACCAGTAGCTCACACGGGAATTTTTCAAGGGGAGAGGGAGTCCACGGTCAAAAGTCCTCTATTCTCGTATAATTTTCCAATACGCCGCCCAACGTTTTCTTTTGATTTTGTCGATTTTCGGGAACAAAAAGACAATAAAAAATTCATTATTGAATGAATAATTAGCATTGATTAATAAAATTATTTATTAATCTCAAATACTTAATTAAATTTTAC
>BMAV01026528.1:66363-78505 GCA_019973955.1 Trichonephila inaurata madagascariensis | reverse complement strand
TATTACTATTCATTATTTATATATTTCTATTATATTACTATTCATTATTTATATATTTCTATTATATTACTATTCATTATTTGTATATTACTAATATATTACTGATTATTTAATTAAAGTCTGTTAATTTTGTTTAAGTTTTTCGTTTGAAAAAATGTTTTCTCTCATGATACGCCTCTGTTCCTTACAATGCACCAAATACCCCTTCAGGCACATTTTTTCCCTTCATGCGAAGGTCCAGAAACATTTTAAAAGTTAGGAGAGAAAAAAAATCGGATCACAAGTGAAAAAGTTCGTTAAATAAAAAATACATTTCGTTATTTGGATGTTATTTTACAAACAAAATCGTAAAATGTTCTTGGTTCCAGGGAAAAGTTCGCAAAATAAGAGAAATTAGTAAAAGAGAGGTTCGCAAAATGGAGGTCCGACTGTAAATAAATAAAAACAGAACTTCTAACAGAAAAACGAGTCAGAATTTAATTTTAATGTTCATGAAATTTTCTGTCTTAAGAAATGTTCTGTACTTGTGCCCTATTCTTCATATTATGCGACGAGAGATAATTGATATAATTGTACAGACCAAGTTCGTTGAGGCAGAAACAATATGACAAATTAAACAATAAAATCATTACAGCGTGGATAGTTATGAACCATCATCAAGGCAGCTTTATTACTTGATTTATACGGAACACTGGACAATGTTTGTTATCAGGGCGCCTGGAAACTTCCTTAACAATTTATCACCAGGTATGACTAAGTATTCCCACTTAGTTATCACCATCTCCTAGAAAAGCCTTGTACACAAAGGAAAACGTCTACAATATCATGTATCGCAATCAGTATTTATGAGAGGCGGCATGTGCCTTTTAAGTGCCTCCGAAATCTCAAGTGTTGTTATTTGCTTTCTGCTCAGGCCCCTCCCATAGAGCCACCCAACGTAAATAATCGAACATTTAAAATAAGAACCGGTGTTATCTAATCTCGTAAAATATTACATTAGCTGGTTGCGGGTCGTGCTATAGTTGCGCCACGGCCCATGAGAAATAATGTGCGATGGGTAAATAAAGATTACGGAATCGGTTTTTCCTTAAATGGAAGAATTGTAAAGTGATGCGCATAGTGTGTATATGTATTAAAATGCATTGATGGTAATCGTGTATTATAAAAATAGATCTATAGAGATTATGAAGTTAACCATGATGTAAATGGCGATTCGTGTTCAAGTAGCCAGAAAGTGTGAAACTTTTCCCTTGTGAACTGTTTGATGGGGCTTAAAAATAAGCTTCTAACTTGTTTTTTTTTTACTTATTTTAGAAAAAGAGAAAAATATGTTTGTATATTCATGCTAAGGTTATTTAACAAAGTAATTTCCTATTCAAATAATCTGATTAAATGTTTAGGCTGAAATATTAGTTAAAATTCGGGTTGAATGATATGTGGCAGTGGCGCGTACAAAGGAAAGGGTCCCCAGGTCCTGAACCCCCCCAAAGCCCTCGATATTTTTTCGATTGATTATAATCCTACGTATATAGTTCGTAAAATTTAATTAAATATTCTTTATTAATTATTACTTTTATTAACTAATGCTAATTATTTATTTAATAATAATTATTATTTATTTATTTATTATTTTTTTTTGTTGCTGTTTTTTGTTCCCGAAAATCGACCAAATCAAAAGAAGTCGTGTATTGGAGGAGGATACGAGACTGGTGAACTTCCGACCCTGGATTCCCCCCTCACCTTTGAAAAATTCCTGTTTGCGCCACTGATGTGATTAAACATAAAAATGACAAAGATAAATCTTTAATTTAGATTTGAAGGATATGTCTTCACTTTCAAATTGGTTGGCGCGAGTGAGTGTCTACTAACGTCGCGTTATACAGCAAAACGATGGCTATTAGTGATGGGACCTCTTAATTTTGAACGGTTAAGTGACAAGGGCTTCACCCTAGTTGATACCCCCTCTCCAAACTACCACACCACGCTTACGAGAGGCACTGGGATTCGAACTCATGAAACGCCGACCACGACTATGAGCACTAGGGCTACCGCAGTCACTAAATTGGCGGGATGATTCAGATATAAAATTTTCTGTTTCAGCTTAACCCTTTCGTGGGCCATTTATTTCTCTTTTGAATTTCCTGTAGTTTTTTTGTTTTATTAAGAATTAAACAATCGCTTTCATGGAAATATGTTTTATTTTGCCAAATTTTATGTTTACATTTGAATTTTAAGGGTGGGAAGAATACTGCCCAGGAACCATTCATCGTCATAGAGAAAATTAAGTTTAATGGTGATTATTGGCCATGAAAAGATGAGAAACATGTTGCAATGCACAAGGGGACATCACATTCAGCACACATGTAGCGAGTCCTCTTTTCATGTCTCTTTTTGCTACATTTTATTCATAGTCTATAGTTGGAAACCATCTTTGGTATATGATTTCCCACACCGGCTAAGTGCACATCATCAAGAATTTCACATTTCTTTGCTTGAAAACTAGCAGGACGTCATTTCCTTTTTCTTGAGGAATATCCGTGTATTAGCTGATGAGTTAATGCTGCACGGAACGTTAGCTGGTCTTAACTTCTGTTTTTTTTGGTTTTTTGAAACAATATGAAACTATTTATGATGGCAAGGTCAATAAGAATATAAAAGATACGATGCCTCCATTTTATAGATCTTCTTTCTATTTGGTATCTTTTTCTTTAATCGAAGCGATCAACCCCTCTCATGACATACTTTTTCCAGGGACAGCTTTTGGACGTTACTTCTTTAGTACCATCTTTTTTGTCCGATTTACAGATGTCATAATCGCTGGATTATGTGCAGTAACCAAAACAGAAGCGTGAATTAGTCTTCCCATCGTTATAATAGCAAAGCCAATATATATATATTAAAATGGGTTTTACGCTTCCCTCATGTGTATTTTGTAAGATCATGAGTTGGGAAATAATCTTCCCAAGGCCCGCGAAAAGTTACTTGTTTTAGTTTATATTTCAAGTATATTTACCAAGACATTGACATTTGAACATAAGAAAGAAGAGATGGATGTTTAAATGCAGGTGAAGAGTAGAAGCCATTGCTAGAAAAAGTTAAACACTACTTTAACTTTATGCATAATTTTTGCATTAAATCAATTTAGGATAATATTTAGTAACAAGAATCTCAGTTGTTTATCAAATAATTTACCTATTTCTACTGTATTTTTGTAAATTACTAGGTTTTTTTTTTTGCAAGCTGATAGAATCAGTAAATTTATTTTGTTAAATAAAATAATTCTAAAAGTTTCTCCTTTGTGTTATGAAAAATTTATTTGCTGCTACCTCCGGAAATAGAAGAGTTGTACGAAATCAGACCTGACTTTTTCAAGATATGAATTGTTGCGTGAGAATTTTTTTTTCCTATGAGGTGATTTAGTGTACTGTCCCGCTATTAAAAATAGAGTTTAAATAAGCAACAGCATTAACTATAAATAAATATTGCATCATTCACAATTATTTAGTAACATATTCAATTAACAGATTCGGGGTAAATGTAAAGGCCACGGTGGTTATGGTCCCAAAATCATTTCTGGCGTTCTCAAGTCGCAAGTTAAAAATCTAGTGCCACTGAAGACCTATTGTGTATAATAGCTTATGCACGAAAATTTTATCGATGTTCCAAGTCCTTTTGTTAGTGTGGAAGGTTAGAGAAGGGTGGGTGTCAGGTGTCGTCCTCTTCACTTGACCATGGCTCAAAATTACGAGGTCCGTCACCAATAGCCCTCCTGTTGCTACACGATGCGACGTAAATTAATATCAAATCGGTACACATCAAAAACAGTTTTTCTTCTATTGACACTACAGCCCTTAGGAGGTCAAGGCCTTCTCAAGGACCATCTTCCAATTCCGCTTAGCAGCAGTTTTCCAATTAGTCCCTCTTAAAACTTTAAAATCATGCTCCACACAATCAGCCCATCTCAATTTGGGCCCCCTAGTTCTAGTTCCAATTGGTTTGTACTTGAATATTCTGAACGTCAAGGATGAGGGGTCCATACGGCAGATGCGGCCCGCTAACCAAACAGTTTTTCAACCTGCTATAAAACGAAGAAACTATCTTACACTTAAGAAAATTCGCATTTGTAGGAAATAGCCCTTATTCGAGCATACTCAGAAACTATTATATATGAGAGACCAGCAAGAAGGAATGTTTTTACTGTGGACGGTGATTTCTATGGTATGAAAATTATCAGCGCTAGTTTTTATTTATTATTCTTTTTTGTACATTTACACAAAACTACGTATTTAGAGATAAAAAAAAACAAGAATAGTGCATTATCGTAATTTAATAGTATCAAGTAAATACATCACTGCCATGGTTGATGTAATTCAACTAAATCGTAACCAATACTTTTTATCTATCATGCGTTACACATCATGGCGACACAGCCATTTTTTTTTCAACTACAGTAAAAACTCTTCCATCATCTACCAGAACAAAAGTCATTAAAAGGCTATAAATTTTTTGCCAAGCCATTACTTTGCTAAAAAGAGATATTTTACATACTTCCTTCTATGCTGTAATTCAATCGTACAGATCAGATACGACATTACCGTTATAATAATGGCTCTGACGTTATACATGTTCTGTTCGAAGAAAAAGACATTTTAAAACTATACACCATGTTCTAAGCCATGCCATCACTTTACCATTCAAAGAAAAGCCATCATTTCCTCACAAAAATTCGGGCACATCCCCCTAAAGCTTGTCAAAATCCTCCCACAGGTAATTTCCGACCATACTCTCTTATCTACCAAACCAGACTCGTTTTCCTTCCATCCTAAGTTTTTTTTTTTGAAAGAAAAAGCCCACATAAAAGAAAGTGCATCTTCTTCTACCCTCAACATACAATCTTCCTGTAAAATCTAGAGCCAGAACGGTCCTAATAAAGTTTAGGTAATAAAATTAAGTGATACTCAGCAGGTGGGAATTCAAGTTGAGCGTCTCGCCAGCGATAAGACCACATGGGGTGGTAGTTTGTATGGGGAAAAGATACCCTGGCTACCGGGGATTCTGCGCTTTTACAGGTAGGAGGTCTTTATCTTCGACGTCCGCAGACTGAAGTAAAAGTTTGCTTCATTAAAGGTCTTCTCTGGAATTGAGCCCATTAACAGGTCTTGTTGTAATCTTGAAGTTTGACTTACCCCAGGCGCGATTTCAATAGGTGAAGACTTTGCTCATAAATAGTTATGTTTCCTTATTTTTTTATCTAGGAGGTTGTGTTTGTATCGAACTATACAGTGTATCCTTGTGTTGTTTCAAAGTTTCCTATTAATTTCTCTCGAATATATCTTTAAGGTGTAATAAGGGATTGTATAGAATGCGGACTGGTGGGTTATATGGAGAGAAAAAAGTATTATTAATCCGAACTTAGATGCGGAAGAGATGTTTTATGGTATGGATAAAATAATTTTAAAAAAATAAATAATCTTGAAATTTTATTTTATTACAAAGGGGTCGAATTTTCGAAAAAATGGGAAAAGACTTAATTTTGGGTAGAGGATTTTAGACTCAAAATAAAAAATTATTTTTCTACAATATAAATAACCAAAAACGATGATTATTGATAAATAAAGTAGTAGTAGTAATACATTGTACATTGCAATGTTTCATAATCTTAGCTCTCTCTCCCCACGCCGTGGCCGCGGTAGTCGAGTGATCAAGGTATCGGATCGTGGCTGGCCTTGTCACGAGTTCGAGCCCAGTACCACTAAAGACCCGCCATGTAGGGGAGCGATACACGTTAAATCTATCGAGAGCTCAAACATCCTCCCGTTGATGTGGTGTGGTAGCTAGGAGAGGAGGGTGCCAGCTCAGGTGTCGTCCACGTCACTTGACCATGTTTCAAAATCAGTGGTCCATCGCCAAAAACCCTCGTGTAACTGTACAGTGCGACGTTAATATTCACTCACTCCCCCACGCCGTTGAATGAGTCTGATCCGACTTTTTTCTGTATTCCGCGCGCGCGCTATGTTGTACACTGCAATTTCGACACACAAGTTTTTATTTAAAATTTAATCTTGTAGATGCTGTTAAATCTACCTGGTGTTCTTTTCTGGTAACTAATTAATAAGTGTTTTCTCAAAGAAATAAATGTTAAACAGTCTATTTTTCTTTAATAAACATTACTTTCAGTTTTTACCATTAAAAAAAAGTGCTCAAATAACTCAGTTTCATTCCCCTTGGTGCAGCACTTAACAAAAAAAATATTAATTAATTTTATTTTGCCTTTACCTATACAGTAGAGGGCATCTTTTCTGCATAGGTAGGTTAAGACATTCTGAAAAAAAAATTTTCGATCCACCCTATTGTGTAGTTTAGTGGTTCGCAAATTTTTTTGACCATGAACCCGTTTTTATAGTCAAAACTTGCCCACGGAACCCCTAGTGAAAAAGCTACATAAATGCATAGCACATAAAAATTACAAAAGGGGTCTCAGGGGTGTTAAATTTTTCTGGAGGTCTGAAAATATAAACAATTTTCAAACAAGTATAATTCTTTTAAATTTAAATGAAATGATTCGAATCTTTTACACATTATTTATAAAAGAATGGGGCTTCAGAAAAGTATAAAATGTTTAAAATATAATCATAATTTTAAAAATCATAAGCATATGAAAATTCTATGATAAATATTAAGTATTTTTTGCGTTGCGCACGCTATTTTCTAAAATAGTAGCTTTAATTACTAGCTATAAGTTGAATAATAAAGTTAAATGTATTCTCATTACACTGTAGCTAATTTTATATAAATAGAATAATAACTTACATATTTTAATAAATAAAAAATATACATTTTTTAAAAATATTTAAAAAATTGCAATGTTTTACAAATATTTTGAAATACAAAAGACATATAATACTAAAATTAGGCACGGCTTAAATAGTATGATGCATTTTATAATTCTATAAATTTTTATACATCAGATGCTACTATTTTAGAAAATAGCGTGCGCAACACAAAAAATACTTAATATTTATCATAGAATTTTCATATGCTTATGATTTTTAAAATTATGATTATATTTTAAACATTTTATACTTTTCTGAAGCCCCATTCTTTTATAAATAATGTGCAAAAGATTCGAATCATTAAATTTAATTTTAAATGAATTATACCTGTTTGAAAATTGTTTATATTTTCAGACCTCTAGAAAAATTTAACACCCCTGAGACCCCTTTATAAGAACCCAACATTTTCTTGAAGAAGTATTAATTGAAATTATAACTTTTGTTTAAAATAAAATAAAATAAATTAATGACTTGGATGAACTTGATGAGATTTTATGAATGCATTTATGTCGGGCTCAGTGATGTTTGTGAGTGATAACCACAAATTCCCACAAACATTAATTTCAAGCAGGTTTGTGTGTGTGTGTTTGATGGGGTTTATAACGGCACTGAATCTACGTTCTACTAAATAGGAAGACGGGAAAACAGTCAACAACTTCTGTACAATAACCCATAATGCAGGATTTAAAATTGGATCTGTTTTTGTAACCAGAATTTGTGGTATCCTTGTTCAAACATTGGTTTAAGTTTTAAAAGGTCTGCCCGACGCGTCTAAGGGTGTGAGAGAGAGACGAAAGGAAGACTAGCCATATTCAAAATAACTCAATTTATTCTCAGTATCAACAACAACACAAGTTCAATCAACCAAAGTTAAGAGATGCACCCAAATATCAAATATGGAAAGCAGTTAATAAGTATGTATGATATGAGAAGACTAAATAATTATATCACTTGCGTCTAGTCAATAGCTTCTACTTTTTAGCTACCTAATCTAGTTTAATTCCTAGTTGACCGATCGTCAACTTTCATATTACAATAATTAGCTACTAAATATCCATTCCTCTCTACACGTTTAATTAATCACTGCTCGCCGTTGGTAGTCTAACCTATCTTTTCTTACTAACCTGAAAGTATCAACTTTATATACAAGTCGTAGTTTGCATGGTCACATCTCCTTCGGAAGGATGCTTTATAATATAACAATTTTCCCTCCTTCCTCAGTGGCACGACAGCCCAGGATGGGCCTTGACCTTCTCAAGAAGCCTTTTTCAGGCCAGCGTTCTTCCTGCCAGTGTTCTCCAATTCCTAGTTCTTAAAACTAGGAGAACTTTTTCTAGGCCATCAATCCATCTGAGATTTGGCCTGCCTCTTCTTTGTGTGCCGATTGGTTGAGCATTGAAGACTTTTTTAGTGGTGCGGTCTTCGTTCATTCTGATAACGTGACCTGCCCATTTAATTCGCTGTATTTTGATAAAGTTGACAATGTCAGATTCCTTATATGATCAATAGAGCTCTAAATTTGATCTTCTTCGCCATGTTCCATTTTCCTAAATTCCTCCAAAAATGGATCTTAAAATTTTCTTTTCGTAGATACTTATGATATTCTCATCTGTTCGAGACATGGGCCAAGTTTCACATGCATAAGTTAATATTGATCTTAAAAGACTTTTATACAATAGAACCTTTGTTTTTCTTTTGATTAAATTTGATTTCATATATTTTCGAATTCCATTAAAACATCTATTAGCCATTGTAATTCTCTTTAGGATTTCAGGTAATAATTTTTGAAGACCTAATATTTCCCAAGAGGATTAGTTTTTAAAGAAACACTGATAGCCCCGTCACAAGTTCCTCATTTGTTCAGCCCATTAAGTTCCTCATTTGTTCAGCCCATTAAGTTCCTCAATTAGCTCCTCCTATATTAGTATGGATTCATCCGTGTTTGAGTTCTGAGTTTGTTCACAAGCAAAAGGTTTCAACAAACGGTCAGGAATATCCATGTGAAGAATGTCTTCAAATTTTTGGTTCAGGTCTGTATTTCTTTATAATATCCATAATAATACATATGGATGACAATTTTATTTTATATTAAACCTTGCGTGGCCCCCCTGACGTTGTTCAGGGATCCTCAAATCAATTTTAATTTTCCACGGACGTCCTGAATAATATCAGGGACCCCTGGGAATCCATAGGGACCACTTTGGGAGTCACTGGTGTAGTTTGATGAAGGGGATTCCGGACTTAAACTAATCGAAGAGAAATTAAGTTGGTAGAAGATTAATATTAGGGAATGTGAATTAAAATGTATTAAAACGGAATTTCTAGCTGAAATTACTCAAAAATAGAGATTAAGAAGGTGGCCCCCTACAACCCTGGGGTCGCAGGAGTGTACGTTACGCCACTGCTGTCGTGGATGCCACTGTCCCCAACAACCCTCACTTAAATTCGTAGTGCTGTTAATTCAAACTGATAGGAAAATTATTTTCTAATACATAAAGTTAATTTGAGAAAAAAAAACTGAAGAAAAAGCGTTGGTGGAAGCAATTTGAAAGGTAAAGGAGCTTAAGAATTAGAATTTTAGATTCCTTCTTTAAAATAAGGCTATATGTAGCCTAAAAGTTCAATGATTCGTAATCTCATCTGTAAATAGATTCAAAGGGATTTTTTTGTATAATGCGCGTTCATATAATGTTTATAAAGATCATCTTTATTATATTTGTGTTATGGATAAAATTTCAATACTTCAAAAGATTTTTTTTTTCTATTTATGTATAATTTTAATATTTTACAGCCGTAGATTAATAAATCAAGAAATTTTATAACCTTTGATTATTTATGAAAATAGTGTTATGGAGTTCAAATTTGCAATTTGTATTAAATTAAACCTTATGCAACTTGTAACACCTACAACACGCGATATTTTTTTGATTTAATTTTTTTAGTATTATTTAAGGGCATTGGCGTAGCTAGTCCTGAGTAGGCTCTGTATCGAAGATTCCTTGGGGGCTCCTTTAGGCCTCTTAATATTTTAAATTTTTTTGCTTACACGTGTTGGGGCCCCTGTAGCTTGAGGCCCTGTATCATCGGCATGGCTGATACGGCGGTAGCTACACCCTGTTTAAGGAGTACTACAACAATACAATAAAACAAAAACAAAAAAATAATCATGATTATGAGTTTACTATTTCGAATTTAAAAAAATATGAAACAATACTTAACATAAAATAATAAAAACAAACCTCAGAAATAAGTAGTAATTTATTTCAAACTTCATAAAGAAACCTCATACATCAATTTAAATTAAAAGTCAAATAATAATAATAATAATAACAATATTTTTTTTCTTAAACGTCTATATAATTTCTTTTTACGAAATAAGTTAGAGAAAAAGAGAGAATATTACCTTCTACATAAAGATATTTATTTCTTCTTTTATCGTAAAAAACAATTTAAAAAGTTTTATTAACAATAAAAAATAATATTTCAGGTGTAATTTTTTAATTACTAATTTCTTTTTTCCGGTCGCATGGTTATCTATATACTTCCTCAAAAAGGTGAGCCGTTTCTTTGAAAGTACCGTATACAGCAATTTCATTTTACCGTTCTTCTTATATAAATGGCTTAATTAAAATCTATATTGGTACTTAAGCAACTTTTTAGTTGCAAATGACACACATCCAGTGAGCGAATCGTTTATCCGTTGTTGCTCTCGGCTACGCATCTATCAAATATTTTCTTATTTACGTCACAATAAAATCTAAGAAATAATGTTTCTTTGTATTATTATGGCAATATATTTCTTCGGTGACCTTTTAGTTATAATTAAACACACCGGAACCTTAACAATGATTAACATAGATGGTATTATATTTATTTGTGTTCTTTGGAGATGTAATTTGTTCTGTAGAATAATAATTGGATTTGTTATTAGAAAAAAGTATATCTTTCATTTTCGAAACGTAGATTTTTAAAGTGTACACTTTTTTGGAATAAATTCTCAAAACTGTATGTTTATAAAGGAAGATATATAGAAGTAGAATACAATTTTTTTTTAGATTAAAAAAAATTGTATCAAAATTCATTTTTTTAAAAGTAACTAAATCAAACACAGAAAATGTTTCTCAAGAACAATTATAAGACAAAACACTCATAATTTTCCTCATAACTTTTCTGGGTTTTTTTTTGCGCGTCTTTTATAAAACTCTTTTGTGAAATAAGTTTACAAAATCTTAGAAAAGTATGAAATAATATAGAGTTTTTAATTTGTATTATAAAAATGAGAAATAATTCAAAGCATGTAAATGTATAAGGAGACAATGTAAGTTAAAGGTTTTCTAAGTAGATTCTAGATAAGTTCAGAAAGCGCGGAAAATAAACAGAAAAATTCAAAAACTAAATGCATTGTAGTCAGCCAACCAACTAATAGAAGTTTAAAGATGTCTTCGCCAAATGTACGAGAGTCTCAATTTTCATAAAAATTGGCGACATTTTAATTTATAATGTTCTTGTTTACATTATATAACTTATTTGTTATTACAGTATAGGAAAAAAAAATACGAAGCTTATTTTATATCAGAAAAATGAGTCAACTTGGTCAATTATAATATCGGATTTATAAAATATGCTACTCTCTTTAAAGGATAGGGAAGCCAACAAATATAATACTGAAGTTTCAATTCTTTTATATCTGAAAAAAAATGGTGCGTGGAACGCCACACGATAGAAGTGAAACTTCTTTGGCGACGTTGGAACATTAATTATTTGCCCTAATATTCCAAACTGACCATGTACATGTCTCAAACGCCTAATTTGCCTGAAAGGTACTCGTGGCGAAATGAGTCTTTCTGATACCAAATCCACAGTAGAAAGATGTGCTGAAATTTCTGGGTAAACAAAACCATTATATTTTGATAAATTTGTTGTACTTTTCCTACTTAAACTTTGTCGGCAGTTGTAGCAGGCTTTAATATCTTCTAAATTAATTCTCGGTAAAATATTTTGTAAAATAATTTTGTGCTCAGCAACAGGAGTGGTGTTCTCAAAACATCTCCAAAACATAATCAATCACAAATCGAACAACCGTGACCGAAAGGATTATCAACGAATCGCTTTTGAAAATCTTTGTGAGCATTTTTATGGGAATCACAGTCTTTGTAACGTAAGATAGAATTTATTATCAATTCGCATGCTTCAGTTCCAACACGCATTAGAGGGCTGCGGTAGCCCAGTGGATAAGGTATCGGACCATGGCAGGCATGTCATGAGTTCGAGCCCAATGCCACTAAAGACCCGCCGTGTAGGGCAGCGAT